>JBBCBC010000021.1:28840943-29440943 GCA_037126765.1 Stenogyne calaminthoides
TATAAGCATAAACACAACACATAAGCTTAAAATGCAAAAAATGAATCACTCGCCTCACCCTCGCTTTTATATGCATCGAATCGAAATGTTTTTTACCGACGCCGCGAAAATCGGTTTTTAACCGACCATCACTGTGTTTTCTTGCTGATGAATGGGTTGGAATGGTGTATGAACTGTGATGTTTTTTGTGAAATCTGGGTTTGAGTTTTGATGATTAGTGAGTGTTTAATCTGGATTTTTGTTTATGAGTCCTAACGAATATTCAGGTGAAAATTCGTTAGATGTTTCCCTGAGCGACGTCATTTGTTTGTAACCTAAATTTAACATCTGGGGCTACAAACAAGTAATATATGAATCTGAATGAATAATGAATGAAAAAAAGAAAAAACAAAGAATTTGTTGACCCAGTTCATTTAGGACTACGTGCAGGGGGCGTCCAAGCGGGAGTGTTTTACTATCTTTTCCTATGTATTCTCAAGTCTTTTTTTCTCTTGGGGTTTGTCCCCTATTTATAACAATTGCAAGGTACAAAGATGAAAACCGTAACGGCCACTTAATGAGCCTTAAACAGGAAATACAAGATAAACTAAATCTTAAGCTCCGGATCTTCAATAGATGTGTAAGATCTTCTATTTCCATAATAAATCTTAAGGGATTCTCTATCTTGATCCACTTTCCTTGCTTGTCTTCGTTTTGACTCACTGCCGACCTTGCTTTACGGAACAACCTTGAGGGAGGTCGCCCAATTAATGAGCTCGACTTCGTCCTTCTTCCATGATCGGTTCGGAGTCTCCCTACGGGGCCGAACTCGGCTCCTTGTACTTTTATTTGCTAAACCGCGTGATTGCCACGTCATCACTTTATTTACCACGTGGGTCAGCGACCGATTATTATGGTTACAACACCCAAAAAAATGACTTTTCGACATATTTGTCGCCACCCCAAGCCCAGTGCGATCCTCCCCCTAACTTTATAAGACGACTAAGCAAAGTTTAATCTAAAATCACAATGCATATAAGACTAAAGAACACATGCAAGAATTAAAGTAGCATAAGGAAATCAAGTCGGCACAATAAAGGAAAGAAAAAGACAAATTTCATTAATGACAACAAGCCCGAAGGTCGGTACATTATAAGAGCCCGAAGGTCGGTACATCAGAGAGCCCAAAGACTGGTTACATCAAGTGGCCTAAAGCCAACAGGAAACGAAGATACATCGTGATAACTGAAAGCAGATGATTTACCAATACCCAACTTCCACGACTGGCAGACGACTTCCGGCTTTGGAGCATGCTGATCAAAAGTATTGTTGGAGATGGGGTTCAACAACTTCTAAATCTCCTTTTTCTTATTAGGATTCTTGAATTTATCATTCTTAAGAACAACAAGAATCCCATCAGCAACACCACTGATTATGTTCAAAGGCTGCCCACCTAATTGTTGTTGAATAACACTGGTGGATGTGTGGGCAGCTCGCCTCCTGGATCTTGGGCTAGTAAACACCTCCCCTAGAGGCTGGTGGTGGCCTTCTCGTCGGAAGGGACCGCACCCGACACCCCAACGACCTCTTTCTGGCCCCCAGCCTCGCTCGTCTGAGTCTCAAGGACCACCTCGAAGTCTCCTGCGTCTCATCAGGATCAAGAGTGGGGTACACGATCTGACTCTAATTGGGGAAGAAGGACAAGTCAATGCCCATTTCTTCCAGATCTTTAATCTCCAGCACGACGTCAGAGGCAGGGAGAAGTCGCGAACATATCACGACCCATTTCGGCCCAATTTCGATGAGGTTGAATCGAGATTCTTCCGATTTAACGGCTCGGATGGCACCTGCGACCGCCACGACATAAGCAAAGTTGGCGTTCTGCTCTTTGACCAGCTTGAAGTGTTCGTCTTTGGCGGCCAGCTTCTCCCCGACCTCGACATCCTTACTGGTCAGCTCCTCCTTCACCAGCCCGACATCCATCTCCACCCCGAGCGCGGACCCTCGAACGGCCCATTTGGACCTCAAGCTCAAATGTTGGAGAATAAGTTGCCACCAGATCTATTCGGATGAATATTTAAATACAAATTTAATTCTTATAATTATTACTAGCATGAATTAATCCTATATTAATTCAAATAATAATCCAACAACAAATCATGCATATAATTAATTCACATAAATCCTACTGGCATCGAGAATTACAGGAGTTACGTGAACGTCTCCTCTTGGGATGGCAACGGTGCGGTGATTAGACTCACCAAAAGAACTTCCCAAGTATTCTCTTAATCCTTGCTCGACTATCCGGTGGTAGGACACTTGCGAACAATTAACAAAAGGAAAATAAATTATGTTGCACCACCTTTTGTGGATTTACTAATTTTTCCAAAGACATGGAATTGTACTTGGGAATGAAAGAGTCATCCCCTATTTATAGAAAGCATAGGTGGTCGGTAAAAATTTTGGGCAAAAAAATAATGTAGGAAAATCTTTTCTTGATCTCCAATAAATCTTGAATATATCTCCTATATTCTTTTTCACATAATTATAATATTCCACAAAATCCCACCTACTTATCATTATGGGATATTTTCAAATTATAGGCAAGAATCCAAGATTTGGATCTTCTTGAATTTATGAGATATTCTTGTATTTCAAGAAATACATATCTTCCATAATATCTTTTCAAGAAAATCAAGAAAATCTTTCTTGCCCTTTATATTTCAAAATTTTCAAAATTTTCTTCATGAATAACCAAGTGGGAGATTTCTTGAATTTAATGAGATAATCTTGTATTCCAAGAATACATATCTTCATTCCATAACAAAATTCAAAGAAAATCTTTCTCCCCTTTTTATCCATAAATTTAGAAAATAATGGAAAAAATAAGCAACAATATTTATTTTATTTTAAACACTTTTTTTAGGTTATTGGACTATATGTTGGGCTACTTAGGGGGCCTTTAGGAGAATTAAGGTTGGACCTTCCAATGGATCGTGAATTATCAATATTGAGCCACAATATTATTCAAGCCCATAAATATTAATTAATCCCACTACATAATTAATATTGCACTATCCATCTTAACCCATATTACAGTCAATATGGCTCCCGGTTATTATTTCCCGTGTTTAAGATTATCTAGCCCATTAATTAATTCAAGCCACTGTAATAGCTTTCCATTAATTAATATCTTTTGTCCTTGGTTAAGGAACGATTCAACATTATTATCCATATCGGAAACTAATTCCACTTGCAAGATTTGGTATGATAAATCTTATGAACCTCCCAAGGGGACAAATCGATCAAGCGTACTTGCACACGATTCTCCCTATTAAATCTTAGCAATCACATGTGACCAATAATATTTCCCAAGATAAAAAGTATTGAATCTTGTTGATTCTCTACCCATGATAAGTCAAAGCAATAGTTACCAACCACATGTGATCCTATTTAAGGAACGAAGATTAAGAAATAACGAACCACTGAGGTCTAATTCTTCCTTGTTCAGTTCTGAAGAATTTGTCCTCCTGTAGGTCCTATTCAGTGCATCAGTCATGCACTAGTGTAATCTCTTGGTCAAGACAAGCTAATTCGAGCCTTACACTTCAACCATTCACGATGTATTGTTCATTTCCATCTAGGTTGTGAATGGCTTACTTTTAGTTACAAGGGACTGTTAATTTAATCTTTTGTGATCTGGTATCACTAAATTAACTACAATGTAACACATACTATTTATTGAACAGTTATGCAGTAAATATATGTAACATTCGATGATATTTAAAGCATCAGTGATAAATAATTTATTTCAGTAAGTAAGTTCGAAATTCAGTTTTTGATTATACAAAGTAAAAACATACTTTTTAGTATAATCCCAACAATCTCCCACTTATACTCAAAGTCTGCTTTTAAGTATACTACAACATGTCTCGTGTAGTTCCTAATTCGTGACATCTAATGTCACCTACACGAACCTAATAATTTCTCCCACTTATACTCAAAGCAGATTGGCAACGGTCTTGCACCCATTCCTTCCACATGTCTCTCGAATGTATTCAGAGGCAGACCCTTTGTGAATGGATCTGCTAGGTTGTCTTCAGACGCTATCTTTGCCACATCTATATCTCCTCTCTTAACGATTTCTCGTATAAGATGGTATTTCCTTTCAATGTGTTTGCTGGCCTTGTGGGTTATTGGTTCCCTTGAATTTGCAACTGCTCCGGCATTGTCACAATAAACAGTGATTGTGTTGGGCAAATTCGGAACTACGTCCAAGTCCACTAGGAAGTTCTTGAGCCAAACCGCTTTTCATTTGCCTACATAGCGATTACATATTCGGTTTCCATGGTAGAATCTGCGATGCATTTACGCTTAACGCTTCTCCATGTCAAAGGCTCCTTCCCCCATGCAAAACACACTACCGGAGGTAGATTTTCTGGAGTCTATGTCTGATTGGAAATCCGAGTCCGTGTAGCCGATGGGGATTAGACTATCTGACTGATAAATTAACATTCTATCCCGAGTTCTTTTCAGATACTTTAGAATGTTTTTAATCGCTGTTCAATGTTCTTTTCCTCGTTACTCGATATCTTGCCACCATGCCAACGGCAAAGCGGATATCCTGTCTCACACACAAAGATTGCATACATAAGGCTTCCAACAAAGAAGCATAAGGAATGCCTCTCATGTCATCTATCTCCTTTTTTAGGCCTTAGGGCACATTTTCTTGGATAGATGGATTCCATGTCCGAAAAGGTACGAAGCCTTTCTTGAATCTGCATCTTTGAATCGTTTCAAGATGTTGTCTATGTAAGAAGCTTCGACAAGCCTATCATCCTTTTCTTACAATCTTGAGTGATCTTGATCCCAAGGATGTGTGCGGCTTCCCCTAAGTCCTTCATATCAAACTGTTTTGAAAGTCATGCCCTTACGTCTAATAACACCTTCACATCATTCCCGATGATCAGAATGTCGTCTACGTATAGTACTAAGAATACCAATGCAGTTCTGACACGCTTTTTGTACACACAACTTTCGAACTCATTTTGATCGAACCCATAAGACTTTATAACATGATCAAAACATTGGTTCCAAGCTCTGGATGCATTTTTGAGTCCATATATGGACTTCATGAGCTTACAAACTAGGTGTTCTTGGCCTTTTTCAATGAAGCCTTGGGGTTGTTGCATATATATCTCTTCATCAAGACTTCCGTTAAGGAAAGCTGTCTTGACATCCATTTGCCAGATTTCAAAGTCAAGATGCGCAGCAATCGATAAGAGAATATGGATGGACTTGAGCATGGCTACGGGCGAAAAAGTTTTCTCATAATCGATCCCTTCTTTCTGAGTGTAACCTTTTCGCCATTTAGTCTTGCCTTGAAGGTTTCCACCTTCCCGTCCGGTCCTCTTTTTCTCTTATACACCCACTTGCAACCAATGAGTTTGACCCCATTAAGTGGTTCGACTAGCTCCCACACTCTGTTATGATTCATAGAACCCATTTCGGCTTTCATTGCTTTGTTTGCCAAGAATCTGATCCTTGTCTTGGATTGCCTCGTCATATGTCCATGGGTCTCGATTCGCCTTGTTAGGAATCAAGTCCGAGGACTCTCCTATTCCCATGAATCTCTCGGGCTGCTTTTCACAACCCTCCCACTACTGACGAGGCTCCCAGTAAGTGTGTCGCTTTGGTATGTCATCTTGTGCAGTTGGCATTGAGGTTAGCCCCTTAGCTCATTTAAGGTAATCTCACTTACGGGTCTTCTTTCGTTCATATAGTCTTCTTCCAAAAATCTAAAGTGGGTGCTTATTACCACCTTTTGATCTTTGGAACCATAGAACATACACCCTTTTTGTTCCCTCGGGTATCCCACAAACAACCTTAATTCCGATCGAGATCCAATTCTACGGCTTCCTTGTCCAACACGAGGGCGGACACCCCCAAATCCTCATGTGTCTCATACTAGGCTTGAGCCAGTCCACAATTCTTTGGGAGTTTTGGGAACCGATTTGGATGGCACCATGTTCGTAATGTAGGTCTTTGTTTCTAAGGCATGACCCCGAATCGACTTGGGAAGATCCGCATAACTCATCATAGATCTAACCATTTCCAAAAGAGTTCTTGCTTTTTCGCTCTGCAACCCCGCTTTTGTTGAGGGGTTAAAGATTCAATGTAGTTAGTCGATGCAATCCCTTCATCGAATAAGTAGTTCAAAAACTCATCTTTTGGGTATTCGCCTCCACGATCGGATCGTAAAGACTTGATACATTTTTCCCTATGATTCTCTCTTGAGCCTTAAATTCTTTGAATTTCTCAAAGGTCTCAGATTCATGCTTCATAAGGAAAATATAACCGCATTCTTGAGTAGTCATCAATAAAAGTGACGAAATACTCATAACCTCCTCTTACTTTGGTTGACATTGGACCACATACATCTGTGTGAACGATTTCTAAAACTTCTTTGGCTATATTTCCCTTGGCTCCGAATGCCCTCTTAGTCATTTTACCCTCCAAACATGATTCGCAGGTTGGAATTGGTTCAACTTGGAGAAACTCCAGTGAACCGACTTCTACCAACCTTTGGATCCTCTTTGGATTAATATGTCCCATTCTTAGATGCCATAGAAGTATCTCGTTCATGTTTTCTTTTATCAAAAACAGTTGATGTGTTATAGGATGCATTTCGTGGAGTGGTGTGCACGATTAATCAGATAGAGATTATTCGATAACGTTACATAATAGATACACTCATCATTTCAAGAAATAATGCATTCTTATTAGAAGAAACTTTGTGTCCTTTAATCAAATTTTAGAAACTGAAAGTGAATTCTTTCCAAAACCGGGAACATAAAGATAATCTCAAAAAAACTTCATCTTTAAAAGACAGGTGCACTTCTCCCACTGCTTTAAACACTACTCATGTAGCATTGCAATATCTCAAGTATTTGCGTAGTATTGCAATAATCGTTACTATCGTAGCATTGCAATATCTCGCCACTTACGTAGCATTGCAATAATTGCTACTTTAAGTAACATCGCCGGTGTGATGAGGATCTCACTCCCACTAAGTTGCGGATCGGCTTGAACCCGTGAAAAAAACATGATTAGTGGATCTCGTATCAACCACCCACGAATGAGAAGTATCGCCGCTAAACAAGTTTCAACAACTAGTGCGTGAGAATTACCTTTCTTTTCGAGTCCTTTTGGGGTTGGAACAGTAAACCTCCATTGTCCTCTTTTCACCGCAGCTTAAGCACTTTCTCTTTGGATTTTCCTTGACACCACAAGCATTCCTCATCTTACCATTGCCCTTGGCAACAGTTGAGTTTTATTGCTTATGGCTTTTGGTCCTCTTCTTTTTCTTGCCTTCCCTTGGCCTAGAAAATGAAGACTTACCACTTGCCGTTAAAGCTTGAGTTTGGTGTCCCATCAATATCTCTACCGAGACCAAAGCTTGCAACAAATCAGCTAGCGAGGCCAAAATGCTTTCGAAAACTTTTGGGCGAGAGTGAAATACCAAATTCATCCGAGTCTCCGTTATAATCACGACTCGGGAACTCAAGTTTGTTTAGATGGTCCATCTATTTTGAGGACGTAATCCCTTACGGGTTTGCCCTCCACCATTTTCAGCGACGACATTTCTTGCAAGGTGATCTGATGAGTCCCGCATTTTTGACTCATCAGTTGGCTCATCTGATTTTTGGTGTGTCAAGAATCCACTTGTGCTTTTTTAAAGATTAGAATGATCATAACTTTTCGTTTCCAATCAATATAGTTTCCATACATATTGTATTGACTTTAAGTATATTAATAGTGGATTAAAAGGTTACGACATGCTGAACTGAAATAAATAACTATATGCATAAGCACAAGTATATCACAAGGTTCGATCACATGCATCATATTAAAATCTCAAAAAAAATATGAACATGCATCAGCCAACATCTCAAAACAGTTTAAATAAGCCATGTAGGGTGGGTCATTATTTAAACACATTCAAGCGGAGTTACAAACAAGAAACGATTAAAACCTTTAATATCCAGATTAATAGTTGGCTCCCACTTGACCAATATAAAATTGACAGGGACTTCGGGGAAGTATATGCATATCAATTTTATACCTAAGTAATAACCATGATTAAATACAAGATTATTATTTCGCTTTGATCGAGCCTCGTGGGGAGGGTCATCGTCGCCACTAGTAATAATCCACAATCATCCATTTGGAATTCATTCATGTGAAAGCTAACTTTTGACCATCCACAAATAAATAAATCATGGAGATCAAAATTAATTCAATTTTATTATCCAGAATAAAATTGTCAATTAATTATTTAAACATACTTAGTAATTTTTGATGGTGAGATTTTTCATTGGGCAACTCTCATGCAAACACATTTAAACAAATTAAATAAAGCATAAGATAACACAATGATAAATCAAGCAAAGCAGAGAGATAAACATATTGGGCACAAATTATCCAATTGTCATGGTTTGATTTTTCTTGGCTTGATTTTGAAGAAACGCCGTCTTGAATTTCTCCCACTTCGTCGTCTCGAAAAGAACTCCGTCTCGAACGCCACGCCAAGTAGCTCGAAAGCGGGATACGCCCGCGCTCCAAGCGGCCTTGGCAAGGATACTAGCCGTGCGCCTTGGCGCCGCGCTCTCTTTAGCCGAATGCCGCTGGTAAACCGCGCCAGCGTCTTCTCGGCGGCTTCGCCTTCATTAGCCACTTCGCGCATCCTTGACCTCGGCGGCCCGGAACTCGGCAACGTCGCATCCGCCTTACTCAGCGAAACTCGGCCGCTCCGCGCCATGGCACCTCTGGCGCCCACGTAGTCTTGTATTCCTCCGCGTCTTAGCGGAACCTATCACGGCACCCGTGCGTGCTGCGTGCATCGGCGTTAGCAGCGTGCCTCCACCAGCACGCGTTTTGCATAACGTCGCGCTATGCGGTTGGTTTTATCCTTTAATTCTTAAATCTCCGCCTCCGTTTCGATCGATTTACAATTTATTTACAAAAATAAATAAACCTAGATCTAGACTAGTCTATTATATTGATCAAATCAAACAAATCCTAATCTACTGCGTGAATTTTCTCATGAGGCAAAATGAATCCCAAATCTAATCGAATTAAAAACCACAATCTATATGCATGCATAAATAAACACATTAAATTCCATGACAATTGGATACCTGCAAAAAAGATCTAGCAATTCTACTATCCAATTTAAAATTTAATGACAACGAATTAAATTACAATTTAAAAAAATTCAGAGCCTGAAACCGTGGCTTTGATACCAGTTGTTGGGGAATAAGTTGCACATATCTATTCGGAATGAATATTTAAATACAAATTTAATTCTTATAATTGTTACTAGCATGAATTAATCCTATATTAATTCAAATAATAATCCAACAACAAATCATGCATATAATTAATTCACGTAAATCCTACACATGCGAATTCTCACGAGTTTTTACGAGCGTTTTCTTGGGATGGCAACGATGCGGCTGATTATACTCGCCAAAAGAACTTCCCAAGTATTCCCTTAATCCTTGCTCGACTATCCGGTGGTAGGACACTTGCGAACAATTAACAAAAGGAAAATAAATTATGTTGCACCACCTTTGTGGATTTACTAATTTTTCCAGCACATGGAATTGTACTTGGGAATGAAATAGTCATCCCCTATTTATAGAGCATAGGTGGTTAGAAAATTTTGGGCAAAAAAAATAATGTGGGAAAATCTTTTTCTTGATCTCCAAGAAATCTTGAATATATCTCTTATATTCTTTTTCCCATAATTATAATATTCCACAAAATCCCACCTACTATTTGTTATGGGATATTTTCGAAATTATAGGCAAGAATCCAAGATTTGGATCTTCTTGAATTTATGAGATATTCTTGTATTTCAAGAAATACATATCTTCCATAATATATTTTCAAGAAAATCAAGAAAATCTTTCTTGCCTTTATATTTCAAAAATTTGAAATTTTCTTCATGAATAACCAAGTGGGAGATTTCTTGAATTTAATGAGATAATCTTGTATTTCAAGAATACATATCTTCATTCCATAACAAAATTCAAAGAAAATCTTTCTCCTTTTTTATCCATAAATTTCAAAATAATGGAAAAAATAAGCAACAATATTTATTTTATTTTAAACACCTTTTTTAGGTTATTGGACTATATGTTTGGGCTACTTAGGGGCCTTTTAGGAGAATTAAGATTGGACTTTCCAATGGATCTTGAATTATCAATATTGAGCCACAATATTATTCAAGCCCATAAATATTAATTAATCCCACTACATAATTAATATTGCACTATCAATCTTAACCCATATTACACCAATATGGCTCCCGTTATTATTTCCCGTGTTTTAAGATTATCTAGCCCATTAATTAATTCAAGCCATCAAATAGTTTTCCATTAATTAAAATCTTTTGTCCTTGGTCAAGAACGATTCAACATTATTATCCATACCGGAAACTAATTCCACTTGCAAGATTTGGTATGATAAAACTTATGAACCTCCCAAGGGGGGTAAATCGAACAAAGCGTATTTGCACCACGATTCTCCGTATTAAATCTTAGCAATCACATGTGACCAATAATATTGCCCAAGATAAAAAGTATTGAATCTCGTTGATTCTCTACCCATGATAAGTCAAAGTAATAGTTACCAACCACACGTGATCCTATTTAAGGAACGAAGATTAAGAAATAACGAACCACTGAGGTCTAATTCTTCCTTGTTCAGTTATGAAGAATTTGTCCTCCTCAGAGGTCCTATTCAAATTACATCACTATGCACTAGTGTAATCTCTTGGTCAAGACAAGCCAATCCAAAGCCTTACACTTCAACCTTTCATGATGGATTGTTCATTTCCATCTAGGTCGTGAATGGCGTACTTTTAGTTACAAGGGACTGTTAATTTAATCTTCTATGATCTGGTATCACTAAATTAACTACAATGTAACACGTATTATTTATTGTACAGTTATGCAGTAAATATATGTAACATTCGATGATATTTAATGCATCAGTGATAAACAATTTATTTCAGTAAATAAGTTCGAAATTCAGATTTTGATTATACAAAGTAAAAGCATACTTTTTAGTATAATCCCAACACCGAGACCCTTTTTTCAAGTAAGCCTTGGCAACTTCGATTTTTCGCGACCCCATGGGCGGCTATCAGTGATTTGGCTTGCTTGGAGGTCGTTGCCTAGGCCTTCTCCAGGTTGGAGAGCTCGGTTTCGGATTGGGCATAGGCTTTCTCTATGTAAAGAGTAACCTTCAGGGAGTGGACAACATTCGAGTACATATTGCCCGTGACTTTTTGGCTGCGGGTAGTGGAGTGATCGTCCTTCATCCACACACACGCTGCACATCGTCGTCAAGGCCAGTAGTTGGGCGATCCACGGGTATACCATCCAGTGTGGGAAGCTTGGACCTCAGAAAGCTCAACACCTCCGGTGAGAACTTGTTTGACGTCAGGTCCTGGCTGTAATACAGAGAAACAGATACATTAGATTGACGATTTTAAGTATAGCTTCACAATCAAAAGTCATAATGACCTACCTCTTCACCATCTCCTCATCCCAACCAATCCAGGAATCATCATCCGGGTGGCGACCTCCCTCCCAGATAGGAGTCAGCAAAGGGGTTGGTTGAGTCCCCCCTCCCAAAGATCCCCGACTTATTACGGATCGGTCGGTTTGACACCTCGGCTCGCGCCCTCTTGTGGTCGCTCCCTTCTGCAGGGCGGACTCGGCAAATCTTCTTGCCCTTTGCTCGGAGATAGAGACGGGGTCGGGCTGGAGGCATCGACAGGGGGGCCTGGCAGCCGTAGGCGCCTCATGGAGCTGAGCATCGACTTTTGTCAGGAAGCCATTTCAGAAACAAAAGGCTGACGGCGATAGGTCGGAATCTCCGTATTTGTCATAAAACAAGGAAAATCATTAGAGAAAAATTTCGAGATCTTGGTGAAGAGGAATAACAAAGACTTCAGAGGAATTTTGAGGTGGTGGGGGTAAGTATACAACCCGGCTTCAGCGGTCAAACTCGAGTTCAACAAGTTAACGTCTCGCCAAATTTCTCGGGTGTCTCAAACCTCCTTAAACGCCTCAAGGAAATCCCAGTATAGCTCGGAGGATCGGGGCGAAAACAATGCAAGACAGGAAAGGAATTAGATCAGTACCACCGAGTATAAAAACGTTGAAAAAAAGAGGTACCATTCTCAACACGGATCGCATAATCCATGGGAACTCGAATAGATAA
Source organism: Stenogyne calaminthoides (assembly GCA_037126765.1). Taxonomy (NCBI): domain Eukaryota; kingdom Viridiplantae; phylum Streptophyta; class Magnoliopsida; order Lamiales; family Lamiaceae; genus Stenogyne; species Stenogyne calaminthoides. The sequence continues at coordinate 28,853,223 of JBBCBC010000021.1, forward strand.
AGTCTTTGGAAGCCACCGACTTCATGCCCCTCCGACAAACCACCATTTCTGGTGCCACCTATTGACCTTGTTGTTCGATCCCACCACGAGCTCTCTTGCCCTTGAGAAGCCGCGACGCATGATAGCTTCCGCCGAGAAATGGGCGTCATAACATGGGATATCTCTCCGGATTAGGCAATCTTTTTTCAACCCGCCTGCCCCCCAACACGACCATGGTAGAGATAATGTAACTCCACCCATTTGGGGTGATTTGCATGAGACTCACACTCCGTGCCGCTAATGATTTGAAAATGGCGGGTGTAGCGGAAATCAATTTAAACGACATAGAAGGTTTATTCACGGCTATCATCCCCTGGAGGAGGCCGATCGGTCTTTTAATGCCGAGTCGGCCCATAGAAATGCACGCCCCAGGGCACCTTGTACAAGAGATTTTGAGTCCTTGCACATACCGGTCGAAAAGCACCAACCCAGTCTTTTTATCCGGGCGGTAAACTATGATGCGACCGACTTGTGATACTGACGTTAAAGTCGCTTGTACGGAGCTTGGCTATGGTACAACTCATAATCAAAGATTTGTTCATAAGCCCCATAATTAGGAGTCGGGGCAGAAGGACCCGCCGTTGTTGACCGTCCCTGCAGGGCATAACAAAGGAGATTAACATCCAACGGAGGAAGATGGGTGATTTCAGCCAACTCTTCCAGGAATCGGTCATCCACTGGTTCATCATTGGCGTCATCTTCCCGACGGTCGCCCATGGCCTTAGCCGAAGAACCTTCACCCGCGTGCCCGACGGCGGCGTAGAGAGAGAGGGATATCATCCTCAGAAGAGGAGGAAGCCACCATGAGCTGAGAGGCAGATGGAGGGATATGCATTCTAGAATCCATACAATTAAAAAGAAACCAAAGTTTTTACCTGTATTCGATTTCGCTTGAGGGACACGAGAATGTATTTATGGCAGAAGGAAAACAAGAATCATGAAGAATTTCTTGAAACAATTCTTCGCAGAGCTTTCGCAGGGAGTATGGTTTTGAAACCTAATTCCCCGCATATTTATAGAACGAGAAGGGGGGCCAAAATGAAATTAACCAAACTTCGGCCCCTTAGCAGCAAGAAGACGCGAGAGCCTCGCGTGAAACCCACCGTGGCATCCCAATGGGCCAACTTGCGGCCCCCGCGTCATCATCCTGACATGCCATCATATCAAATCCCTGAGATCGAGGGAAATCTGATGCGACCATTCGCATTATCGAGGTGAATTTTCGCCTGCCCGAGGACTGTAAGCCGCTCAAGAGAAGATTCCCAGGTCGGGTGGTCGCAAGCCGATTTCATCCATATGTTAAGTCATGGTCTCGATGCGGAACACGCGACCTCAACTTGAGGGGAAATTATTGTGGCGTGAATAAATCTGACCTTCTACCTGGTAATGAAGATGACAAATAGTCTAGCAATGGTTGCATGAAGCGGCCTCCGTAAGAAGACCACGAGACCAACCCGCCCAATTTGGATAGGACTCGGCTCAAAAGTCGCGGAAATCGGCGACTCAGGAAGTCGTAGGGCGACTTACATTTTACATCCTCAAGTCAGGCACGACCTTCATCAGCCCTGCTGACTACACAGCTCGGGTGGTCAAATATAACCCCAGGCATGCCACAAAATTCGCCCCCGAAGTCCCTCCACGATTTGCGCACATTAAAGACAGGCGACTTCTGGCCCGTCAAGGCGGAATTAGCGATTTCTGGAATTGTAGCCCTTTCATAGGCATTATTCGTTAGTAAATTCATGCCCAAGGGGCGAGAATTATAGTATAAATAGGCCTCCACGGCCACATTTGTAAGAGATTGAACATTCTTAGTATTTAGGCACATATATTTTACATAAATCCTGGCTTGGACTCCCCCAGATGTAGTTTGATTCTAAAGACAAACCGGGTCACCAATTGTTTGTTTTTCTCTACTGGTTTGATTTTCTTTTGCTCACATATATCATAAATTCATTGTTAAACTGGGCAAATTAGAGCCAGTTACAACACAATCGACCTTGATCATATTCCATTCAGGAATCAGATCTTGTCGTGCTATCAGAATCCCTTCAACCTCTTCAGGTAAAGCTCTTTCTTCCCAGTCCATCTCTTCTGCAGCAACAACTTTCTTATTTTGTCTCCTGACATAAGTTGTGCTCAATCCTGCAGCATCAACAAGTTTCTTCTTCTTGATGGCAGCATCAACGACTCTGTGGAGCTGTCATCTGCGACTGAGATCGAGTTATGGCTGACTTCTGAATGGACTTCTTTACCTGCTTCCCTTTTAGTTGCTTCTTTTTTTCAGCTTCTGTTTCTTCAGCTTCGTCCTCCAGCAGCTTCCTTGCTAGTTCAAGACTCTTCGCATGATCTTCAGTATCAAATCTTTTCTGAACCGTTGAAGAAAAATCTTCAATCTTGTCAACTCTTGTAGTTAGTTCACTAAAAGAAGATTCCTGATCAGCAAGGGAAGATTACTATTCAGCTATGGCCTTTTCTGGAACTTCTAACAACTTGTTGTGTTCTTCAATCGATTTGAACATGTCAGCTAGCTCCGTGTCTGGAGCCTCTGCAGTTGTTTTCTCCAGAATAGTAAGTTTTAGACACTGACCAGATGAAGTAGGAACCTCAGCAGTTGTTTTCTGTTTTTCTGGTTCTTCTTCCACCTTTTTGGTTACATAAAAAAGGTTCGTCAGGCGAGCATTCAAGGAGAAGAACTGTCTCCTCACATCGTCCTCCAGTTCTTCAACAGCCAAGGGAGTTATCTAAACTGTAGAAGCCATAGGTGGAGGTCTTAAAATTCTATTCAAGGCAGATTCCAGATATTTTCTAGCCTTTTGCATGGATCCTTCAAATTTTCTCCAGGCAGCATCGATACTGGAGTCAGTCTTCTCCAAGGAAGTATAAATACTTTCTAGAAGAGTTCCAATATCAGAAAGAATAGATATTTCAGCTGCAAGTTTTTCGTAGAGAGGATCTACGCGCCTCATTGCTTTTACAATAATTTCATCATGCATATGCATCAGCTTGTCAACTGTCGTCTTTCTTTCTGCTTCGACCAATTCTTGTTGTTCTTCTCTGAATCTGTTCATCAGGTTCGTTGCCAGATTGTTAAATTGAGAATCAACTGATGCCTTCACCCCATCTTGAATAGTCTTTGAAAGATAATCTAGGGATTCATCAGTCATGGCAATAACCTGTCCAGATGTTGAAGCCTCACCAGTTAGGGTCTCATCTGCAGCACCCTTGACTGGTTTACCGACAACTTGCTCATAATCCACGTATTCAGGAGCAAGGTCTTCTTCTTCTTCAGAAATACCATGTTTCTGGTGCACAAACCATCTGATGTCTTCATCAGATGCCAATTCTGCAGCACTAGCTACACCAACATTCATCTTGACCCTCTTCTCCAAGTTCACAAAATAATCAAACTCCAAGACTTCCATCAGAATAATAAAGTCTTCAATGTCCTTGAGTCTGATATCCCTCTAGAAGACGATATCCTCCATCTGCTTCCTGATCCTCGGATGGTTAACTAAATCAGGAAAGTTTCAGTCTAGATAAGCATTCACATGTCTCTGTAAGAAATTCACTGTAGAGTGCTCTTGTTCAGGCGATTCCAGGATAGTCTTCTTATTGAATGGATTGTGGACGATGGAGACAAACATTTCTTCACTCTCTCCTTCTCTTAGCACTCTCTGTTCAGGTTCTTGAACATTTAAGATCTCCTCTGGTAGTTTCTCAAATGAGGGAATGGGAGTTTGTGGTTTACTAGTCATGGGAGGTTCGGAAGGAACCTTGGGTTGAGCTTCTGGTTGGGGTTGGGATGTGGTAGGTATTTCTGGTTCTGGTTTTTTTTGAAGAGCAGGTGTAGATGTGGGTTGCGTTTGAGATATGAGTTCAGGTGTGGGTGTTTTCTGGGCTGGCGGGGGTGATGGAGTTCTGGCTCTTGTGGGTGAATGTGATTTGGATGTTGGGGCAGGTGATCTGGCACGTCTAAATATAGTGCTTATTGGAATATAATCAGTTGGATCTTTTTCCTCAGCCTGTTCATGTTCTCCTCCAAACTCTCCTCCGCCTTCTCCTTCGCCTTCTTCGCCATCCTTTTTAGATGTCTCCATCTGCACTAACTCCTCCTAAACAGCCTCTCGTTCAACACTTGTCGTTCTTTCCGAAATGATAACTCTTTCCTCCTCTGATTCAATTTCCACAATCTCCTTCTGAACTTGATCACATGCAGCTTCTTCAGCAATCTCTTCTAAGGGTTGTCCAGAAACCGTAGGCAGCAAGGTAGTGATCTTTTTCTGCTTCTTTGCCTGATCAACTGGTTTCTTGGTCAGTGCCTTTCTCTTCAGTGGCCTCTGCGGTTCCTGTTCTTTAGATTGGACGATATAAAGCAAAGAAATTTTTGATTTTTGTCCTTCCCTCTCTTCTTCTCCTCGTGGATTGGGCACATAGGGAACTGGATCATTGTCAGTTTGTCTAGAAAGCGGTTCATCCTTCAGTAGAATGGCTTTGAATTTGGCTTGATATATTTTCTTTCCTGCCTCATTCCACTGATAATTAGGCATCTTATCAGCAAGTACCATGGACACCTTGTGAATGTTAGAACACTTCTGTTGGTCCCGGTGGAAAAACCCATGAAATGCGGAAAACACATGAAATGCATATAAAACAGGGGTGAAGGAATGGTGATTCCAAATTTTTGTTCTTTTAAGTCCATGTGTTGTGTTTTGCTTATAACCAAATGCATATGACAAGATAAGAATGTAAAGCAATAAAGAACACAACAAAGTATAGTGGTTTCAAGACTCAAGCTCCTACATCCACTCTCCCCGCTCCTAGGAAATTCCTTCAAACTGGACTTATCACCTCTCGGGCTCGCCTCGGGACTTATCACCCTCCACGGGATTGCCTACAAGCTTTCAGGCTGACTCACTGCAGCTTACTCACTTTTCTACCTTGAGTTTTCTGGCTGACCCACTGCAACTTGCTAACTCTTTACAACTCCAACAATCACACAAACTACCTAACAATAGGGTTTGGGTTTGGTTGGTGTTTCCAACTAGGTTGAGATTTTCCCTTACATTTGTTTAGCCTCAATGCTAAGGTTGAGAAAATCTCTCTAAGCTTAGATATATCGGGGTTGCTTAGATTGAGTTTTAGAACACTCTTGAATATATTTGTATATCTACAGACTTGTGTTCTATGGTGGGAATGCTTAAGTATATGGCTCTTGGCTCTGTAGCATCTTTCCACATTCTCCACACTTAATTTGATGGAAGATCTTGTATTTATAGTGTGAATTTGAATGTTATTGTTGGAGAGAATCACATTCAAATCCATACTATTCTGTAAGTTCTACAGCTTTTTCAGGCTGGTTGTCTTCCTCTCATTGGTCCACGTCAAATTGAATCTAATTGGCTATATTCTTGAGATCTTCTCGAGTCTTGAGGTTCTCTCTCGAGTCTTCAAGTTTGTCCGAGTCTTCAAAATTCTTCCGAGTCTTGAGGTTTAAATGCGAGTCTCGAGTTTCTCTCCGAGTCTCGGGTTTCTCGATTCAATGGACTTCTCTTCAAATGGACCTTGTGCGATCAGCATACCGACACTCGAAGCATCGAAGTTCAAATCTTCCGACTTCGTACATCCCCGACCCTCGGTCACTTTTTACTTCTTGACCCTCAATTTTGACTCAGCTATCGATTTCTTCTTTTGACGATCCGGACGGTTCAACCGATCGGATCAATACATCTTCAGGTCAACATATCAGGATAGCATAAAGTCATCTGCACCAGGTTAGCATATCAGGTTATCTTATCAGATCTCGATCAGTCTCATCTGCTCCTCTTCTGATCTGCAACCTTCTCTTCCGATTTTTCGGTCGGTTTCTTTTCGATCGGCTTTGTCCTCTTCCGATCACCAGATTAGCTTTCGGCTCGTTCTTCCGATCATCCGATCAGTCTTTCTCATCATCGATCAAATGACTCTCTCCTTCTAATTTGCCCAGCTCATCAGTTAACTCGGAACTCGTCTTACTCATCTGATCTCGATCAGCCTTTGTCTTCAAATCGTCCGAACTTCGATCATGTTAAATGCGATTTCATGAGTTCCCCCACAATTTGTTTTCTCGTTCCCCCTCAACTTGTTATCTGTAAATTAGCTTCAATAACACAAGTTGATAATGTTTTGGCATAATTCATCAAAACTAAAATATCCCAACAACTTCGATGTCAGATACACTTCGTTCCCTTCATTCAGTCCAAACTTTGCAGTCTCCTTCAACAACCTTCCCTTAAGTAGTCCTAGCCAGTTCACATCTTGGGCTTTCTTGATGATCGTCTTCATCACACTTTGTTTCACTCCAGTTAGGGCATCTGGGCAGAAGGAAATGCCCAAAATGACATTTGAAACAATCTCAAAGAGAAGTCTGTAATTTCTCTTTAGATGGAAAACTTTGACATTCACCAACTGATCCTTGTTTGCTGGCCTTAGCAACTCAGCTCGCAGAAATTCTTTCTCACCAAGCTCTGTCTTGTATTCATCTGGAGTAATACTTCTTTGAGGGATATTGAAAATTCTCTTCAAGTCTTCATCTGAGACGACTACATCTGTTCTTCCAATAGATGATTTCAACTGATTTTTTAGATCTCCTCCATATTGTATAAAAACTCTAGTGCTTAATGTGTATAGACAATATCTTGATGTCTATAGCAGAATTGTTCGAGTCCCGAGGCACGCAGGCAGTCTAAGATTTCCAAGGACTCTGGATCGGTGGTGGTCGTGAAGATGACATACTTTTCATCTATTATATCCTTCTTCATCGTTGCAAGGTTGCACATTTTCTTGCCTTTCCTGGATTTAGCAATGAGTTGTGTCATTTCTGTGTAAACCAAAGATTTAGTGAGTGGTAAAAGGATAAGTACTTAGAAACAAAGCCCTAAATCTATTACACATAAAAACTCAAGCAACACATCATTTATAACATAAACTTGATGTAGGTAGAGCGAGAATTTGCACAAATCTTGCAACTTAGATCTATACCCAGAGACTAGTATCACAGATTATTTGCATAGGTAACAAATTAAACGCATGTGAAACTCCTATGATAATAAGTTAGCACACAGTTAAGAATTACCAGTTGTCGATTCAAAAGATTTGTAGAATTTTTTGAAGTGAATCGCTTTAAGAACTTGAGAAAATCGAATCGCAAGTGAGAAGTTGAAGCGTTCTCAAAGATTTGGTAATTTTAGTAGTGTAAGAAAATTTTCTATGAAATAAACTAGGGTATAAATAGTGCGAGGGAAAACATTTTGCACGAAATCCCATGTGCACTCGAGTGTCTTTGTTTTGAAATTGACGGTTGAGATTTAGCGGTTGAAAAGGGTTTTAATCATGCGGTGAGACAATTAATCCGCAGGGATTTTGGATGCGAAAAAGGGTAAAAAATGTTATTAAATACATATTCCCCACGTCCGCATTTAATGTTTTGCAGGGTGTGCGTCATAAAGTAAAAGCAACAGTAATCATATCAATTAAATAGATAAATTCAGATAAGTTAAATCAGAAGCGTACCTGACTGATTGATATCGTAATCAACCAGTTACCACTTTGTCGAGTCTGACTTATCTGATTATTGTCGATCGTATTTTCTGTTACCTAAACCTCAAGAGTTTTCCCAACAATATTTCACCTTTCTGATCAGGTTTCTCCTGGCCCTTTCTGATCAGTTGAAGTTCCCCCTTCAACTGCTATCCCTTTTCTGATCAGCTCCCGACTGATCCTACCTGATCAGTTGAGGTTCCATTACTCAACTGATCCTCCTTTTATGTTCATTTCCTTAACCAACTGGTCTTCGAGACTAATCCACCGAAGAATTCTGGTGCATCTTCTCCTAAGTCCAGAAGTCCTAGCTCATTACATAGTTCTCTTAATTTGACATCAGCTAGTGGCTTAGTTAAGATATCAGCTTTTTGCTTATCAGTATGGATCTTTTCCATTCTGATGTTCTTCTTTTCCACATGGTCTCTGATAAAGTGATGTCTGATGTCCACATGCTTGCATCTTGTATGTAGAACTAGGTTTTGTGTGATTGCAATAACATTGTTACTGTCATAGAAGATAGGCACATTCGTAGCTATAATGTTATAATCCCTTAGCTGCTGACAAAGCCAAAGCAGTTGGGAGAAAAAACATCCTGCGGCCATATATTCTGCTTCAGTAGTAGATGTGGCAACAGATGTCTGTTTCTTTGAAAACCAAGAGACCAGAAAACTGACATGTACCTGAGGTTGATTTTCTGTCTATCCTAAAACCTCCATAATCAGAATCAGAGTACCCACTAAGCTCTATATTATCATATGATGGGTAGTATAACCCAAGGTTAGCTGTCCCTTTCTGATACTTCAAAATTCGCTTAGCTACTTCCAGGTGGCTTTGAATTGGATTTGCCTGAAATATGGCACATACACCTACTGCAAATGTTATACCTGGTCTGCTGGCGGTCAGGTATAGTAGTGATCCAATGAGAGCCCTATACTCTTTCTGATTTGTTTTCTGACCTTTCTCGTCTGGATCCATCTTGAAGATAATCATCATTGGAATTCTGGCAGTCTTGCAGTTTTGATACTTGGACAATAAATTTCTAGTGTATTTGGCCTGACAGATGAATATCCCTTCTATACTTTGTCTAACCTGAAGACCTAGGAAGTAGTTCATCTGACCCATCATGGACATCTCAAATTTCTCTTGCATCAGTTTGCTGAACTTCTCACATAAGTTCTTATTGGGAGGTCCGAAGATAATATCGTCCACATAGATCTGAACCATCAGAATATCTTCTCCGTCTTCAATTCTGAACAAAGTCCTATCTATCAGTCCCTTAGTGAACTCGCTGTCTATCAAGAACTGGGATAAAGTATCATACCAAGCTCTGGGAGCCTGTTTTAGTCCATGAAGAGCTTTTCTTAAACGGTACACCTGGTTACTCATTTCAAAGCCAGGAGGTTGTTCAACATAAACTTTCTCTACTAGTACACCATTTAAGAATGCACACTTTACATCCATCTGATACAGAATAAATCCTCTGTGAGCAGCATAAGCCAGAAACAGTGGAATGGCTTCAAGACGAGCGACTGGTGTAAAGGTTTCATCCTAATCATTCACTTCTGATTGTGAATATCCCTTAGCAACAAGTCTTGCCTTATTTCTGGTTATTGCATTGTGCTCATCCTTCTTGTTCTTGAAAACCCACTTAGTGTCAATCACATCTTGGTGAGTTAGTCTGTCAATAAGTTCCCAAACATGATTCCTTTCAAACTCCTCTAGTTCTTCTTGCATGGCCAGAATTCAGCTTGCATCAGCTAGAGCTTCCTCGACTGTGAGGTGTTCCTTCAAAGAAAGATAGCAACAATACATTGCACTTTCACCAATCTGATGTCTAGTTTGGACTCTATCAGACGGGTCTCCGATGATTAGGTCATTTGGATAATTGGTTATCCAGGTCCTTCTTCCCTGATTTACATCAGTTTGGAGATCATCATCCTCTTCTGATAGTGAATCGACACTAGATACTGGGAGGGGTACTTCAGTAGGATCCACTTGGCATGGACATATATCAGGTGATGTTGGACTCATCATGTGCTGAAGTCTGTCCGCCGGAAAAAAAGGTGTTCCCCCTGAACTAGATGGTTCAGTCGTTACTGTCTCAGCTGTACCGGCTTCTTCATTGAAAGTTGTACGTACCTTAGGGTCTGACTGGCCTGGTGAATCATCAAGATCAAAGTTAGGAACATACACAGTGACGTGATCAGATTCTTTTTCTTTGATACTCAACTGATCAATTTTTTGAGCATCAGGTATGGGTTGATCTGGTACGGCTTGTTCTGCGGCAGATTTCTCTTGTTCAGAAGATGTCTCATCAAAGACCACATGAGGTGTTTCCTCCACAACTAGAGTTCGCCTGTTGAACACCCTGAAAGCTTTGCTGGTTGAGGAATATCCCAAGAATATACCCTCATCTGACTTAGCTTCAAAGGTTTTCAACTGACTCTTCCCATTGTTTTGAATAAAACACTTGCACCCAAAAACATGGAAGTAAGAAACACGAGGTTTTCTGCCCTTCCACAGTTCATAGGGTGTTTAGAAGTGAGTCTTAGTCAGAGAACATCTGTTCTGAGTGTGACATGTAGTGTTGATTGCTTCTGCCCCGAAACGGTTTGGAGTTGCATGTTCAGCCAACATTGTGCGAGCAGCTTCTTTGAGTGTTATGTCCCTCCTTTCTGCTACACCATTTTTTGTGGCGTTCTGGTAGTTGATGTCTCATGTTGTATCCCAAACTCCTTGCAAAAATCAGCTACGTATGAATTCAAGAATTATGTTCCCTTATCTGATCTGATTTTCACAACACTGACACCTTTCTCATTCTGTAATCTCTTGAGCAGCTCAGGTGTCTTTGTAGTACTTTCATTCTTCTTATACAGAAATACAACCTAGGTGAACTTGGAGAAATCATCCACGATCACAAAAGAGTATTTGCGTCCACTGAAACTGAGTGGTGTAACTGGTCTGAATAAGTCCATGTGGAGCAGTTGCAATACTCTGCTGGATGGAGGTGAAGGAATTTCTTTGAATGAAGCATTGACTTGCTTTCCCTTCTGACATACGGAACATGTCTGATCCTTAGAGAAAACTTCATTGGGAGTCCCTCAACCAAGGACACTCTTGCTATCTTGTTAAGAGTCTTAAAGTTGAGATGACTCATTCTCTTGTGCCAGAGCCAACTGTTGTTTTTGGAACTCTTAACAATCAGGCATGTATTTTCTGGACAACTGTCCTAATCTGCAGTGTAGATCGTTCCTTTCCTAGAACCAGTTAGCAAAATCTGTTGAGTAGCTCGATTTCTGATAGTACACCGATCTGTCGAGAACTCAATGTTGAATCCGTTGTCGTAAAATTATGAAACCGATAACAGGTTATGCTTCAGACCATCAACATATGAGACTCCAGTAACATGTACATCATCATTCACTAAGGTTTCAACTCCTCTGGTAAAACCAAAGTTTTCGTCACCAAAGAGTACCCGTGGGCCTTCTTTTTCAACATAAGAACTAAGGAGATGTTCACTTCCAGTCATGTGCCTTGAGCATCCACTATCGATGTACCAGATAGTTGTTTGTACACCTCCCTTATTAGCCAAACCCACGCGAACCTGCAATCAAATCAGGCTTTAGGTACCCCTGTAGGATTTGGTCCTGAGGGGTTAGTGTTACCTTTCGGGATCCAAACATACAGGGCACTTCTATGGTAATCATCAAGATCAGAAGGTCTGATTTATCTCCTATAAGCATCTACATAATCATACATCTCTTATGTGCTTTCTAATTACGAGTGTGAACCTTGAATGAATCAGAAGACTTGGGATTTTTCTGATTGGTCTGTCTTCTTTTAATCCAGTGTGGTTCAGGTGCGGATGTCCTGGATTTCTGGTTAAAGGGATAGGTACGACTGCTACCATCAAAAGATTCATATCTCTTTTGCAAAAGTGGTTTTTGTAGTTTACCCTTAGCATGCTGATTAGGCAGCTTGACCTGATCAGGTCTTTGATTGGACTTTCCCTTGTGAGATTGTCCTTTCTGATTCTTGATCTGCTGATTAGGCTGAGGTCTCTTCAGAAGAACAGGGTTCTTCTGTTTATTCTTCGGCTGATGCTTGATCAGGTGAGGTCCAATTTTGTTCCCTTTCTAATCAGGCATTCGCCTTTCCTGCTCAGCAGGTCTTGTTCCCTTCTTTGATACAGATATGGCATGTCGTGTATCTAGTCCAGAAACCTTCCTAGATTCACTATTGGAATGTGAATCAGGTTGGACATATGAGGATCCAGATGGGCTTTCAAACCCAATACCCTTCTTATCAATTGCCTTACGAAAGTAGCTTGTTATTTCGTCAACATTTTTAGAAGCTTTTCCAAAAACCACTACTTTCTTTTGCAAACTGTCCTCACTTTGTTTGAGACTCTCATATTGTCAGAATAGTTCATCAAACTTAGCTTAACGGACTTTTAGATCATCAGCTTGTTGTTTGTTGATAGCTTGTTGTTCCTTAACCAATTTACCCTGGTCAGAAGAGCTGACTTTCAAAAACTCCAATTCAGTTGTCATCTTCTGAACAGTCTCAACTGATTTTAGTTCAGCTGCCCTTCTTAAGGCATTATCCTTAGCATGACTGATGTTCTCAGCTTCCACTACAGTATAAGTGTCTATTGCATTAGAGAGATCATTAAGAAATCGCTCATTGATGAGTTGCAGGTCAATCTCTCCTGCAGGTGTGCTCAATACAGCAGGTGTGGAAGAAGAAACAGAAGACACAGAAACATGTTTAGAGATCACCTCAGATGGAGTGACTTCTTTAGCCATGAGACAAATGTCTTCATCAGATGGAACATCAGATCGTCGAGGTCATCGACATCATCAGTCATGGTCACCAGGCAGAAGTCTTCGATAGACGAGTAACCAGAATCATCTGAAGGCAGATATGAGTCATCGATACCTGATGTATCAGCAACCATGGCTTTTCTATCGCGGTATCGTTGCTCTCTCCTGTTGCGCTTTTCTTCTCTTTCCTTTGGAGTCAGGTCAGGACAATTAACACTGTAATGACCTGGTTTCTGACAGTTTAAGCACGCTCCAAGTTGTCCAGAACTTCGTCTGCCAGGTGAATCATTTCTTCTGTAGGATCTGTCAGGTGACTTCCCATTTTTCCTGTAATCAGAATTCCTTCTCTCTGATCTATTGTCTCTTTTGTCATCAGAACGATCATCTCTCTTTTCTTCTCTACGATCATCTCTATGATCATATCTTCTGTCATCAGCGAACGACTCTTTATGACACGTACACCAACAACATGATCTAGATCTCTTTTATCATCATTTGGATTCGTATGATAAATGATAATCTGTCCTCATTCAAGAACTTCCATCATTATGTTACTGATTGAACCCAGATGGTTCCCCATGATGATCTTCCAGTAGGCATACTCATCGACATTGAACTTGGGTAGATCGTGATACATACCCGAAGTATTATCCATGCTGAATGTGAGTTTTGAAAAATAGATGAGCTTTTAAAACAAGTTTTTCAAGATCTATTCAAGTGACCACAATGTTTCTTCCCCAACAACCAATGATACTCAAAGCCAGTGGTCCGTAGAACCACTGCTCTGAAACCACTTGTATGTCCCGAACGGGTTTTCGTGAGGGCAGAAGTCTAGAGGGGAGGGTTGAATAGATTTCTGAAAAACTTTTGCTTGAGATCAGGTGTGATAAGCAAGTTACCTGATCAGAGTGCGAGTGAATCAGTTTGGACTGATATCCAACTTACTAATTGCCTGAAGGTAGATCAGTTCGGTGTCTATCAATTTAACTGATGTGCGGAAGCTAAATTTTACCCGTGTGAAAAACCAGTTTGTTAAATTAGATTTCTGGGATATCTGTTTTGAATCAGATGACAAAGTGTCAAACTGATCAGATTAGTTGCTTGGTGCAAATCTGATCCAGATTTATAATATGCATGCAAAGCTTAAACAGGTAGTATGCAAAGTGTAAAGCAGGTAAATCAGATAATGCACACTAGATTTTTATAGTGGTTCAGACAACTTGTCCTACGTCCACTCTTCCCGATCAGCAGGGGCACCAACTAACCAACTGGACTTAGTTTTATGTGTTAGTCCAATACAGTACAACGGATATTTCAAGAGTTCTCACTCAACCAATCCTAGAGATCAGAACTAGAAACCCTAGTCTGAAATCTTGCTAAACAAACTTAACCTAACTTTGGTTTGGATATAAGATTTGTTTTGTTCCAACTGGAATTCTATCCTAGTATATGAATAGCCTAAAGCTAGAGGATAAGAATTCTTGCTAAGAACCTATGGGATGAACACTTAGAATATTTGCTTGAACTTGTGTTCTTGGTGCGGAAATGTAGCTTTGTTTGAGCTTGTGGATTATTTCCGTAACCTTACTATGAAGGTTTGATCCCGTATTTATAGGCACGAAATCGAACTAGCCGTTGGAGAGCAATTCGAATTTCTATCTATTTTAGGTAGGATTGCAGGCTTGATTTGATGTGCGCAGAGGCTGCATGGCTGAAAGGATGTATGCTTGTCCTTCCTAGCCGTTTGACTCTGAAGCACTTCGTCCTTCAGTTATCAGCTCCGTACATACGTGTCTTGCTCTCATTGGTTATCAAGTACACTTATTCAGTGTTTGATTTACCACCTTAGGTTGATATTCTTCTTGTCTGATGAACTTGTATGTCTTGGTGAATCTTGGGATGTCACCTGATTGAGCTGACCTAATCAGTCCGGACTGATCAGTCTACCTGATTGAGTCTTCTGATGCAGGCTGTCTTATCACAACTTGCGGACTCTTCTTCGTTCTACTGATGTAGATCTTCTGGTCTTGTAGTCAGATGGTCATCTGATCTTCAGGTCTTCTGAGTGTTCGGCTTCATGACTTTACCTGATTATCTGGCTACTTGATCTTCTGATGTGATCTTCTGATCTTCAAGACTTAACCTATACATATTGAGTTCCCCCTCAATATGTGACCTATCTATTACATCAATTGTCTATACATTTCAGCTGGTCATCCTAACCTGATTACTAATTCATTAGTCAACTAACATGTCTGACTGATCCTATTACAGAAAATCGTCATTCCGTCGTTATCTTCCATCTCCAAGTGTCAAGAGAATTTTCTTTGAGAGGGAACCTGTTGATGAAACATTCAAATTCGTTAATAGCATGCAATTACAGAGCCAAGATCAAAACATAGAGCGGACTGAAATAAATATGGTACTAAAAAATAAAAGCTTAATTTTTTTTTTATATAAATTGAGTTCTACTCCCTTCGACCCGGATTTAATGTCATATTTACTATTTGCGTGGAGTTGCTTTTTATAGAGGGTGTAAATGGTAAAGTAATGACATAGATGTAAATAAAAGGGAATAAAGTTGACTCTGGTATGAGAAAAATAATGACATTGTGTGTAATTTTTTAGATGTTTTTGGGGTAAAGTTTAATGTAATGTAGTTGTTGTTGGAAATTGGTTTGACTTAGATTTTTAGATGATGATCCATTTGTGAAAAAAGAAAACAAGTTGCAAATTCGTAATCTACGTTTTGAATAAATTAATTTGATATATTTATTTGCTCAAAAACAATTTCGAGTGAATGAGATATTAATACATTAAGTCGGCAATTTGTTGTTTAAATTTGAAGAGAAAGTTGTGGGGGAAATGAAAATTCTATCTATCCCACATAGGAAAGAGGGAAAGGAATTTGCTTCCTGATTAATAGACTTGTGGTATGGAAAGTCAATTTGACTAAAGTCTACATGATGGTGCTATGGTTAGCCCGAAGGACCCAAAAGAGTCTATTGACCGCACCTGCACGGGCACGCTCAAGTCACACTTAGTCGCATTGGGCGCTTTAGAGGCGCACTTTATTTTTCGAAGACAGAAGGTTCGGTCGTGGCTCGTGGATGCAGACTGCGGGACTCAAGCCCGCTGTACGGGGCTCGCACAAGTGCGTGACTCGTGGTTTTCGAACCCAGGTCGGACGCGATGGCTCGGGGTCGTGGAAAGCACGTCAAGTGCAATCAGCGGGAGTCGAACCTGCGATCCCTGGTTGATGAATGCGACTCTTTGCGAGCAGATAACCCGAGTCGAGTCCGCGGACCGGTTCAGTTGAACCGGGTGCAAGGGGGTTAGCTGCCCAATACGAAAAGGTGCGATCTGGGCTGTTGGATTTAGATCTGATCCAAAAGGCACGATCAGATGGCCCAGATTCTTCCTATCCAGAAAGTTGCATCCATTCACCAGAAGGCACCACAACTCATCAATTTCTATAAATTAAGTCCCCATAATTCATTTTATTCCATCCGAAAATCTTAAGCATTCAGTGCATACAAAATGTATTCTTGCAATCTATATCTTTACATTAGTAGTCGTGTCAAGAAAGTTTTGAATACCTTAGTCCGTTCGCCGATAGCTTCCGATTCGTAGTGCAACGATCGTGAAGTTTTAAAGTCGTTATATCTTGGGGGCGATTGCCATTGATACCATATTGCACCGGAGTACGGAGCAATATCGTCTTACGGAAAGAGTGTCCAACTCGTGCCTCGACTTTTCGTATTGAGTCAGTTTACTGCATCATCCTCGTCTACACACACAACACCATTTTTCTAACAATTGCTTTATTTCTTTTTTAGAAAATGTGACAACGAATTTGGGTCGGACCTTTTTGGCAAATGTGACATTAAATCTGGGATGGATGGAGTACTACTTTTTATATGTTTTTGTTTAAAACATAAAGTGTGCAAAATAAATGTAACTTTGTGGTGAAGTGTCAATTTTATGCAGCGAAGTTGAATGTTAAATTTGTAGCTAAAGGAATGTAAATAATAACGAAAAAGAGAAAGCAATATCTTTCTTATGCATAAAAATATGAACTAAAAATATCTCAAAATTACTTCATCATTTCAAATATTAATAAACAACTCACTCTTTAATAAGTACTTCAAGTATATTTCCTCGCTTATTTAGAACTTTTCATATATATCTACTACTAGTTTGAAACCTGAAATTGAAAATAATTAATATATTATCATTTTATATTAAAATATTTTAAAATATAAAATTAAATCTTATCTTTTTTATTTAGATAAAATATTTTCATTATTTTGAAAATGTATATATAGAAAGTTATAAAAAATTATGAATTAATTTTATATATTGGCGATTTGAATTCATCAAGTTGTCAATTTTATTTGTGGATATTTATACAGATATATTATTGATGAATAACATAAAATTCACACTATATCTAACATTAAACTTAGGTATAGATTTAAGAAATTTAAATAAAAATATTGACTAAATTAACTCAACCACAACTGCATATAAAATAAAACCTTATATTTTAACTGATGAACAGGAAAAAAAGTATAAGGTCTTAATAAGTTTCTAAAATTATAAAAAAATTACTATGAAGACTTTAATTGTTCATTACATTGTTGTCTTTGATCATCCGTTTTATTTATTGCAGCCTCTATTGATGGCCTGCCTCATTCGATGGCACAAGCTTTTGTTCCTTCTCCTAATATAAGTTTAAACATATCTTATTAAATTAGAATATAAGAACGCTAAACCAAATAGATGTTTGCCCATCTTACCAAGTTTATGTACTTAGAGTGACTAAAAGCTCCATATTTAATAACATAATTTAGAGAGAAAATTAAATAAATATTTTTTTTTTCACTCAATTATATGAAATCTTTATCCACAATTTTTCATAAAAAACTGCAAAAGCACAAGCATATATTGGTCAATAGCAATATTTTTATAACAAAAAAATACAGGTGAGTAAACCTTTTTTTTCACAGAATAGTGACTCATAATCTGTAATAGGACCAATGATTAATTAGTTTGACCATGTATTTCTAGTAAATATTATTTGATGTAATTTTCGTGTATATCTCCCATTAATTGTGGGCTTTCTGTTGTATCACTGTAATCACGTTTTATTAATAGCAAATTTCTCATCACCACATTCAACGGTGATTTTCTAAATCTCCTCACACGGTATCAGGGTTATACAATCCTGAAACCCTAATCTCTCCCTCTTACGGCCGCCGCTGTCCTCTACGCTTATCTTTCACGTCGGACTCGTCCCCTCCGTCGTCTCATCCGTACATCAGACTGGTCCCCTCTAGTGTTACGCTTCTCTAATTCCCTTCCTTCCCGTTCGTGTTTTCAGAAACCCTAATTTTATGCTTCTATGGCTGCTGCACCCAACAATCCCTTGCCCGTGACGACAATGATTTATATGGTTCCTGCTATCGAACTAAATGCAACGAGCTATCTCCCATGGCGCCGTCAAATCGAACACATGGCTGAATGCTTCGATTTGATGGGATTTTTGGATGGCTCTATTTTTGCGCCATCGCCCACTCTAGCGTTAGATGCCGGCATTCCCGCGGTTAATCCAGCGTACACCACTGGAAGATGAAGGACAGAAAAGTTTTAAGTGTGATGTATGCTTCCCTCTCTGCAGATGTTGCGTCTGAGATCATCGATTCTTCTACGTCCAGGGATATTTGGTTAACCCTTGCGGGCGTTTTCTCTTCGGTCATACGCTAACACCAACACCAACTCCAAGAAGAGCTACTCTCTCTTCGTCGTCGTGACTCCTTTTTTGAAGATTATGGAAAGAAATTCAAGCTCCTGTGTGATCAGTTGAATGTTATTTGTCGTCCGGTTGACGAATTCGACAAAAGTCACCTGCTCTTGCGCGGGTTGGGCGTCCAGTTTGCTAATTTTGCGGGTACTCGCATGGTTTTTTCTCCGATTCCTGCTTTTCGCGACTTGCTCAACCAAACCAAACTGTACGACCTTATGCTTCGAGCCGTGGAGGGTTCGTCTTTTCAGGCGGCATTCACCACTGATCGTGGGCATCAGTCGAATCGGGGTAATTCTCACGGCCGACGGCAGTCTGTTGGAATATAGAGGCACGTAAACACGTAATACATGCACAGCGGAAATTAAAGTTCACCAACAACGAACAATTAATTGCATATAGATTACAATAATCGTAACGAGAAATCTTACAGTAACTCTAGAGCAGATTTCTCAACTACGGTATACACGTAATCCCCGTAAACAGATTTGCACAGATCTGCCAGTGTTGAATCTGAGATGAAATTTGCTAGGAAAATACCTATTCTATATTTTATGGAAAACTAAGTTTTCTTGTAGACGTAATCTGAGACGGAATTTGCTAGGAAAATACACATTCAGCAGCAACTCTTGCTCCATTCCCAATGTGCAACGAGACTTCACCAGGCCTAACTGCCCTGCTATCCTTGAGACCCTGCACATTTGTATAAATGTATGAGCCACAACCGGTATCTAATACCCAACAGTTAGTATCATTTGTGGACATGTTTATCTCAATAACAATCATACCTGTTCCAGATGTTGAGACACCTTGTGTCTTCTTTTCAGCTGGTAGAACCTCATAGTCCTTCTTCCAATGCCCCTCCTACTCTCAGTGGAGGAATACATCCTTGTCCACCCTCTCCTTCTTTTGAATTCCACCTTTGGGCTTAAGGAAATTCGGCTTGGAGCCTTTCTTGGCCTTGCCCCTTCGCTTCTTCTTTCCTTTCGGAGCAGAAGAAGTAGAGGATGATTCAAAAGTGACATTCTTCAGTCGCTTCTTCTTTCCTTTCGGAGCCTTTCTTTGCCTAGCCCCATGAGCACGGGTTTTTCCTTAGCAGTGGAAGACTCAAAAGTCTTTAGCATGTTATGCAGCTCGGGCATAGTCGATTCCGTCTTATTCATATTAAAGTTTACTACGAAACTTGAATATGAATCGAGAAGCAACTGAAGAATGGCGTAAACAGTAATGTTGGTCTTGAGCTCAATGCCAAAATGACCAAGTTTCTCGATTAGCCCAATCATCTTCAATACATGAGGAGAAACCTTCCCTCCTTCAGACAATCGGCATCTAAACGGATCTCTCATCACTTCATAAATCTCGGAACGAGATTCAGAATCGAAGAGATCCTTCGGATGCTTAATCATCTTGAAGGCAAGCATCTTCTCATGCTGCCTTTGCAATTCGGGAGTCATCCCGAGTAGCATAACACACTGAGCCTAGGAAGCATCTTCTTGATGCTTCTTCTGAGCTACTGCGTCAAACGCCTCTTACCCTTTAGTACCAGCCTCCGGGGTAATGGGGATTGGCGTGTCCAACACGCACTCAATCTTCTCTTGCCTGAGCACTAAATGAACGTTTTGGTGCCAGTCGAGAAAGTTTGGCCCAACCAATTTGTTTGTTTCCAAAACGCTTCTCAGTGATAAGTTATTCCTTTCAACAATCTTAGAGAAATAAAATAAAACGGGAATTAAAACACATGATTCCTATGATCAATATTCAGGAATCAAAATAAACATGGCCTTTCAAATTTATTTTGTCTCCATTATTTTCACATATTCAACGACCTCATCGGAAGAATATGAATTTACATCCAATATAAATTTTAATGGACTAGGATCCACATTCCTACTATCATAATATCTGCTTGGGCTGATTACTATGATAGCAGAACTGGTAGGTCTCCAAACCAAGTGCAAAAACTTCAACTCCTAGTTGATTGAACCTAATTCAATAGGATGCCCCTTGACTTTCGTTTCCCTGCTTGGGCTGGTGAAACAAAATCAAGTTGATTTACAACCATCAAGTGGCGACACTACGTTTCAAGTTCTATCGTCTTACGGCTTTGTTCCTTGAAGACGTAGTCTTCTTCAAGGAATTTAGCCTGCCTTGAAACAATCACTGTTTGTTTCTGAGGTAGATAGAAATAATATCCTCTAGTTTCCTTATGATATCCCACAAAATAACCCTTTTCACCTTTTGATTCCAACTTGTCAGTGAGCATTTTCTTCACAAACGCGGGGCAACCCCATGTTTTAATGTGAGAAAAATTTGGCTTCTTGCCATGCCATAACTCGTATGACGTATGCTCAACTGATTTGGATGGAATCATATTCAGAATGTAGATTGAGGTTTGGAGTGCGTATCCCCATAAGAATGTCGAAAGGGAGGAGAAACTCATCATGGACCTCACCATGTCTAACAGTGTTCAGTATCTCCTCTCAGACACTCCATTCATTTGGGGTGTACAGGGAGGAGTCCATTGTGATTGGATTCCATGGAACTTCAGATAATCAATGAATTCATGGCTAAGATATTCTCCTCCTCGATCTGATCGAAGAGTCTTAATATTCTTACCAAGATGTTTTTCTACTTCAGCTTTGTACTCCTTGAATTTCTCAAACGATTCGGACTTGTGTTTCATTAGATACACATACCCGAATCTAGAGAAATCGTCAGTAAAAGTTATGAAGTAACCGAATTGACCCCTAGCTAGAGTGGGAAGTGGTCCACAAACGTCACTGTGGATCAACTCTAGAACTTCTTTGGCACGAACCCCTTTCCCAGAAAAGGGTTTGTTGATCATCTTGCCCTTGAGACATGATTCGCAATTACCATAGGACTCAAAGTGGAATGGGGTTAAGTAGTCTAACTTTCTTAACCTTGCTATCCTATTCTCATTTGCATGACCAAGCCTACAATGCCACAAGTAAGTCGGGTTTTCATGATTACCAAGTTTGAGTCGTTTGTTTTGTATATTAAGAATGTTATGTCCACAATGTAAAAAATATAAACCATTAGATAAAAGAGCATTTCCATACACATCACCATTAAGCGAAAAATAACAATTATTATTTGCAAAATGGAAGGAAAAACCTTCAATATCCAACATCGGAATAGAAATAATGTTGCGGGTAATAGAAGGAACAAAATAACAATTATTTAGTTCAAGTCTAAAACCAGAGGGTAAGTCTAAAACATAAACGCCAACACGTTCAGCAGCAACTCTTGCTCCATTCCCAACGTGTAGGGCGACTTCACCCAGCCTAACTGCCCTGCTATGCTTGAGACCCTGCACATTCGTACAAATGTGTGAGCCACAACCGGTATCTAATACCCAGCAGTTAGTATAATTTGTGGACATGTTTATCTCAATAACAAACATACCTGTTCCAGTGGCTGAGACACCTTGTGTCTTCTTTTCAGCTGCTAGAACCTTACAGTCCTTCTTCCAATGCCCCTTCTGCTTACAGTGGAGGCATACATCCTTGTCCACCCTATCTTTCTTTTGAATTCCACCTTTGGGCTTTAGGAAGCTATGCTTAGAGACTTTCTTTGCCTTGCCTCTCCTCTTCTTCTTTCCTTTCGGACCAGAAGAAGTAGAGGCACTCAAAATGAGTACGGGCTTCTCTTTAGCAGTGGAGGATTCAAAATTCTTGAGCATGTTATGCAGCTCAGGCATGGTTGATTCCGTCTTATTCATATTAATGTTTACTACGAAACTCGAATATGAATCGGGAAGCGACTGAAGAATGGCATAAATAGCAACGTTGGTCTTGAGCTCAATGCCCAGACGACCAGCTTTCTCGATTAGCCCTATCATCTTCAATACATGAGGAGAAACCTCCCCTCCCCCGGACAATCGGCATCTAAACAGATCTCTCATCACTTCATAAATCTCAGAACGAGATTTAGAATCAAAGTGATCTTTCAGATGCTTAATCATCTCGAAGGAAAACATCTTCTCATGCTGCCTTTGCAGCTCGAGAGTCATTCTGAGTAGCATAACATACTGAGCCTGGGAAGCATCCTCTTGATGCTTCTTTTGGGCTGCAGCGTCGAACGCTTCAGCCTCTTCGGTAAAAGTCTTAGGGGTAGCAGGGATTGGCGTGTCCAACATGTACTCAATCTTCTCTTGCCTGAGCACCAAACAAACGTTTCGGTGCCAGTCGAGAAAGTTTGGCCCAACCAACTTGTTCGTTTCCAAAACGCTTCTCAATGACAAGTTATTCATTTCAACAATCCTAGATAAATAAAATAAAACGGGAATTAAAACACATAATTCCTATGATCAATATTCAGCAATCAAAATAAACATGGCCTTTCAATTTATTTTGTCTCCATTATTTTCACATACTTAATGACCTCATCGGAAAAGTATGAATTTATATCTAATATAAATCATAACGGACTAGGATCCACATTACTACTATCATAATCCCAGCGAAGGCTGATCATTCTGACAGCATAACTGGTAGGTCTCCAAACCAATTGCCAGATTGCAACTCCTAGTTTGTCGAACCTAGTTCGACTGATGTCACTTACCCTTTGTTCCCCGCGAGGGCTAGCGAAACAAAGTTAAGTTGGTTTACAACCATCAAGCGGCGACATTTTCATGTCCCTATAAAAGTCCCGTTAGATGTAGATCCGAGCAAAAGACGAGGGTCTTTAAGTACTCATTGGAACGAAATCTCCGGTTTACTTTTAATTTCGATGGAAGACATCTTATCAAGTTAATGAGAAAAGCATATTTTAGTGAGAACTTTTTAAAAGGCGGGGTATTAATTGCTTAATCGAGATCAAGAAGTCTAAGTCATATTTGAGCAATTACGGGCGCCGCCTACCCAAACATGATATACACGGACTCACAAATAATTGGGCTCCGTCTACCCAAGCATTTAACACGGTCCGACATTTATTGGGCGCCTCCTACCCAAACCATTATAATGCGGACTTAAACGTTAACTAATTTAAAAAACGATTAAACAAATTAATAGTGGGTTTTAATAAATCCTTTTCAAAATGAATTTAAAATACATTAAAGATTCATTTTATGATTATTAAAATTAATTAATCTATTTAATCGTCTCGTTCCAACCGAAATTTTAATCTCAGAATTATATCCAATAAAATTCCATTTTTTTTTTATTTTAATCCTGGGGGCTCAAGTACAATTTCTAAAATTTACACGGGAGGGCCTTCTCAAATCGAATTTGCAAAACACCCCTCCTACATCATCACCCAACCAAATTGAATCCAATTCGAAGTCCAAACACCAAATTAACCCAATTTCAGAATCAAAATCGCACCACAATTAATCAAATTAATTCATCCATTCAATTCAACCAAGGAACCAAAACAATCGAAGCAGTCTAGGTCCCAAACGAAGACGAACGGAGTCGACGAGGTGACGCGACATGGTTCGGCCAACAAAATGCCGATGCGGGTCGCCAACGCCACACCTAGCGTGCGGGGGACCCGTCATCGATGCAGATGAAATTGAGGTGTAAGCGCGGTGCCTCACCCCTGGTCGATCTCTGGTTCGAAACCAGATCGACGAGCACAAGCAAGCAACGAGTCGGCGGTGCGTCACCACTGACTCTTCCCAAATCCGGTGACGCGCCGCCTTGAAACGCATTGTGATGGGCACGCCGGCCAAGCCCCGATTGCGTTCAAGAGACCAGCGTTGAAATCGGAGAGAATCGGCGGTGATTCGCCATGAATCGAGGCGGAGAAGATCAACGCCTCCAAGATGGGATCGGAGCAGTTCGGGAGTCGAGCCACGGGCTCCTACGCGCTTCGTGAGGCGTGGTGCCTAGCATCGACCTTCGGCGATGCAGCGTAGCGCTGTCGGCCGAGGTCCAAAATGCGTGAATCAGTGCGGCGACGGAAAAAGGGTGAAACCCTAATTCAGGGTCCTCGAAGAAGACGAAGGGGACAAGCAAATCCGGGACAAAAAAACAAATAAGGGGTGCGGTTGATAATAAATCGTGCCCCACTAATTTTATTAAAAAAATTAATTTAAAAATCAGATTTTAATGCAATTAAACAAGAGCCTGGAGCTCTGATACCACTGTTGGAAAATAGAGGCAAGTAAAACACGTAATCACATGTGCAGCGGAAATTAAAGTTCACCAACAACGAATAATTAATTGCATACAAATTACAATAATCAAAACGAGAAATCTTATAGTAACTCGAGAGTAGATTTCTCTACTACGGTATCCACATAATCCCAATTACGGACTTGCACAAATTTGCCAGTGTAGAATCCCGAGACAGATTTGCTAGGAAAATCGAAACTCTAGATCTTATGGAGAAAATATGAAGTAACGTTGTTTGTGAATTCCCAAGAGCTTGTATATATAGGGAGGCCCAGCTTAAATCTTAAGCTAGCCCAATTAGGGATATAAAACCCTAATCTTGAATTAAATTAATTCCTTTTAATTTAATTCCCTAAATATAAATCTCTAAGGATTTAAATTCCTTATATGAAAATCTCTACGATTTATTTTCATATACATTAAATCCTATAATTATATTCCAAATATAATTATTGGGAATTCTTATTTAATTAAATCCAATTTAATTAAATATTAATAATAATCAATTCCAAATTAATCTATTATTAATTACTTCTCCATAAATTAAATATTAAATCCAATTTAATATTTAATCAACCAACTATAATCCGTAAAAGGGAACTACTTGTTGTGTGACCCATAGGCCCTCATATATCGAGCGATTAGTCAAACTAACGGTCTTAATTGAACCCTAGTCAATAAATCAGACATTCTCAATATATGAGGTACGTTGCGAGAAACATGCAACTACATGTAACTGTAACGTGGGCTATTACGATTTGTCTATTCACGAATACTCGATTAGTCTTGAACATGATGAAGTGTCTATTCAAATAACTTAATCACTTTATCTCCAATCACTAATTGATCACTTATGTCACACTTGGCCACAAAGACCAAGTTGACGTGCATTAGCCAATGACTTTGATCCAATTATGATGAGAAGGTGAGTATTCTCTCTAAATCCACTTTGAGGAATGAATCCTTTTATTGGCTCAACTACCACACATGGTCAAAGTTCATCACTCCACACATGTCGTGCGTATTGACCTCAAGTCAAAGGAGTATCGCATTGTTCCCACTAATCGAGACACCCGTAGACACATATAGTGGAACTACATCAAACAGTTTCTCGAATGGGTATACCAATACCCTCTAAGGTATTTGTGCATCCATCATGAGATACCTAGTATCTCGTAGCAAGTGAGATCTTACTACACTCTCTAAGAGTATGATGCAGATCGCACACCAATCTCCATTGCATCATCAATATCCCATTCTTGATGATCCTCGATTGGGGCTATTTGAGAATCATGCTTAAGTCATCTGAGTTCTCACACACTCAATGACAGCAATGACTCAAGGGAACACAGATAAGAATAGATGCAAACAATCAAACATAATATTCTAATTAGTGTAATGCCATATATTTAATATTAAACAAATAATAATATTAAACCAATACTGAATATTATCTGAGTATTATGTCCTTACAAAGGATTGTCTTTAGGACACTAACACTAACATCATAGGCATGGGGTTCGTGATTTGCTAAATTGTTGGGAAATTTGTAGTTTCGATGGAAGTTCCAAAATAGATAATGTA
The DNA here is from genome assembly GCA_037126765.1 of Stenogyne calaminthoides. Lineage (NCBI taxonomy): Eukaryota > Viridiplantae > Streptophyta > Magnoliopsida > Lamiales > Lamiaceae > Stenogyne > Stenogyne calaminthoides. The sequence continues at coordinate 28,879,202 of JBBCBC010000021.1, forward strand.
ATAGGACCAGTCAGACCTGTTAGCTGACTGATGATTTAGATAGCAGATAAGATGACCAGCTGAAGTGTGTAGACAGCTGAAGTAACAGATAGGTCACATATTGAGGGGGAACTCAATATGTATAGGTTGTCTTGTAAGATCAGAAGATCAGCTAACTTGAAGATCAGATGATGAAAATCTAAGCAGATAAGTTGAAAGTCAGATGAGCAGAAGAGTCAAGACATCAAGACCAGAAGACCTACATCAGATAACAACAAGAAAAGGTCAGTAAGTTGTGCTAAGACAACTTACGAACATATAACCTAAATCAGAAAGATAGATCAGTGTTTGAACTGATCTGTGTCAGCTCCATCAGGTGACTACTTCAATGTTACCTAGTATGAGACAAGTGTTCAGACAAGAAGAATGTCAACCTTGTTGCGTATTCAAGTGCTACGAATCGTACTTGATAACCAATGAGGAGTCGACAACACACGTACGGAGTTCTGACAGTCTGCAGAATGGTGGTTCAGTTTCAACGGCTAGAAAGGACAAGCTTGCATGCTTTCGGCCATGCCGCTCCTGGAGCACGTCAAATCCATCTGCAGAACTACCTAAAATAGACCGAAATTCGAATTGCTCTCCAACGGCTAGTTCGATTTCGTGCCTATAAATAAGGGATCAAACCTTCATAGTAAGGTTACAGAAATTATCATCAAGCTCAAGCTCAAGCAATTTCCGCGCAAAGAACACCAAATCGAAGATTTATTCTTAAGTGTTCATCCATTAGTTCTTAGCAAGAATACTCATCCTCTAGCTCTTGGCTACTTAGAAGATAGGATAGTATTCCAGTTGGAACAAAACATTTCTTACCTAAACATTGTTAGGTTAAGTTTGTTATAGCAGGATTTCTATCTTGGGTTTCTAGATTAGATTTCTGGGATTGATTGAGTGAGAACTTGTTAAATATCTGTTGGTTGTATTGTGTTGGACTAACACATTAAACTAAGTCCAGTTGGTTAAGTTGGTGCCCCTGCTGATAGGGAAGAGTGGACGTAGGACAAGTTGTCCGAACCACTATAAATCTGTGTGCCTTTAATCTCTTTACACGTACTTGCACACTACTCTTGTTATCTGCATGCATATTCTCTACCAGGATTAGACTATCATCAAGCTACTGATCTGATCAGCTTAACACTTTAGTAATCTGATTCAAACTAGATTGGTCAGAATCTTTAGTTGAGTAAAACTGGTTTTCACACGGGTTAACTAATCTTCCGCACCATCAGTTAACCTGATAGACGCCAAACTGATCTGCCTGTCAGATCAGTAAGTCGGATATCAGTCCAAACTGACCCACTTCGCACTCTGATTAGATAAACGTGCAAATCAAATCTGATCCACAAAAAGTTTTTGAAGTCTATTCACCCCTCCCCTCTTGACTTCAACCCTCACTGAAACTCGTTCGGGACCTACAAGTGGTATCAGAGTAGTGGTTCTTCCGACCACTGGATTTGAATATCATTGGTTCTTAAGGAAGAACCTTTGTGGTCACTTGAACTGATCTTTGAAAACCGTTTATAAAACTCTTTTTTTTAAAAAAAAAATCACCACAAGCATGGATAACAGTTCAGGTATGCATCATAATCTACCCATGTTTTCTGTTGATGAGTATGCAGATTGGTCCATCGACATGAGAGATCATCTGGGAGTGATCAGCAACAGAATGGATAAGATTCTTAAGATTGGACCGATTATCATCTATCACGTTAACCCAGCTGAAGCAGGACGAGATCCTACGCAACCAATTGGAGCAAGAATCAGAAAGAGTCCCTCTCTGATGGATGCAGATGAGAGGAAATTGTCTAATCTGGATACTGTGGCTAGACACCTCATCATGAAAACTATGGATGCTACTACAAGAGAGAAAGTGAAGTACCTGAAGACAGCTAAGGAAGTCTGGGATACGCTTGCTGAAATCTGCAGAGGAAATGAACAGATCAAAGACAGCAGACTGCAAGCTGAGCTAGTTGTATTTGAAAAACTTAAGATGCTGCCGAATGAAACAGTTGATCAATTTGATGGAAGGATCACACGAGGAGTCAACCGACTTTGTGATCTTGGAGGAGTAATGTCAAACAAGGATATCAACTACAAGATTCTCAGATCATTGACCAAGAAATGAGATACAAAGGTGACCGTGATTAAGGATTATCAAGATATTGCTACCATGAAGCCAAATAATCTAATCTTCAGTCTGAAAGCCCATGAGTTTGACCTGATTGAGAAAGGACAAGGATCAGATGATGTCCCTGCTGAAGCTGCTGCAAACTCAACTAAATCTGTTGAATTCCAAGCAACTAGCAGCAGTTCACGAATCGTGGAACCAGTTGGAAACATCATCAGCCAGGCCGAACAGATTGCACTTCTAACAAGGAAACTTGAACGAACAGATGTTCAGATGGGCAAGTACAGAAAGTTCTATGATGACTATCGACAAATCAGAGAAAGAGATCGAAGATCTTCTGACAGATCAAAATAGATATATCGTTCTTCAGATGATAGGGACAACAGAAGAGATGACCGGAAAGATGATCACAGAGATGAAAGGAAAGATGATCGGAGAGAGGATCGCAGAGAGAGCAGACGAGATGAAAGATCAGATAAAAGAGGATCTGATTACAGACAGAATGGAAAGTCTCCTGACAGATCATACCGAAGAAATGATTCACCGAACAGAGAAAATTCTAGAGATTCAAGAGTTTGCTACAACTGTCAGAAACCAGGTCACTACAGTGTTGATTTCCCCGATCTGACTCCCAAAGAAAGAGAAGAGAAATGAAATAGAAGAGAACAAAGGTACCGAGACAGAAAAGCCATGGTTGCAGACACATCTGGAATTGACGATTCTTATCTGCCATCAGATGACTCTGGATATTCATCTGTTGAAGATTTCTGTCTGATTACCACAATTGACGATGTCGATGATTTGAACTTCTCATCTGATGACGACATCTGTCTGATGGCAAGAGAAACTGACCAGTCCGAGGTAATCTCTAAACCTTCTGTGGTTTCTTGTTCTACACCTGTTGCACTTAGCACATCTTCTGGAGAGATTAACCTGCAGGTCTACAATGACCAATTGCTTGATGATCTCTCTAATGCAATAGATACTTATACACGAGTGGAAGTTGAGAACGATACCCTAAGGGCTGAAAATATTCGGCTTGTCAAAGATATTGAAGCTAGTAAAGTAGCTGAACTAAAATCAACTGACACTGTTCAGAAGATGACTAAAGAACTGGAGGTTCTGAAAGTCAGTACTACTGATCAGGAAAAGCTGATTAAGGAATAGTTAGCTTTCATTGAACGACAAGCTGGAGAACTCAAAGTCCTTCAGGCTAAGTTTGATGAACTCTTCTGAATGCATGAGAATCTGAAAATATCTGAGGACAATTTGCGTAAGAAAATAGAGGTTTTCATAAAATCTTCTAAGACTGTTCAAGATCTGAACAACTATTTTCGTACGCCAATTGACAAGAAGGGAATTGGGTATGAGAACCCTTCTGGATCCTCAAAAGCCCCGTCTGGTTCACATCATAAAAGTGTAACCAAACGAGTTTCTGATCAAGATACACGAAAAGCCAAATTTGTATCAGATAAGGGAAAAGGATCAGCTGACCAGGCAAGGCAAGTGCCGAATCAGAAAGGGAATAGAAATGGACCCCAACTGATCAGACACCAGCCGAAGAATCAACAGAAGAATCTTGTTCTTCTGAAGAGACCTCAGCCAAATCAGCAGAGTAGGCCTCAGTCTGGACCATCTCGTAAGGGACAGTACCAGCTAAAGTCAACTCAATCCAAGCTGCCTAACAAGCAAGCTAAGGGTAAACTGCTAAGACCAACTATGCCAGAAAGATATAAATCTTTTAATGGTAGCAGTCGTACCTACCCTTACAATCAGAAACCTAGGGCTGTTGCACCTGAGCCCCATTGGATTAAAAGAAGACAAGTTTCAATGAAAAATCCCAAGTCTTCTTATTCGTCCAAGGCTCACACTAATAATCATACTGATCAGATTGCATATGAAGAAACGTATGATTATGTAGATGTTTATGGGAGACAAATCAAGCCTTCTGTGTTCAACAAAGGTGCCAGATTTGTTTTATTCCCGACAGGTACTTCTAACCTCCTAGGACCCGATTCTACTGGGGTACCTAAAGTTTGAATTATTTGCAGAATCGCTTGAGACTGGTAAATAAGGGTGGAGAACAGGCAGCTATCTGGTACATAGATAGTGGATGCTCAAAACACATGACTGGAAGCCAGTTTCTCCTTAGCAGTTATGTTGAAAGACCAGCCCAAGAGTTCTCTTTGGTGACGATAACTTTGGTCATACCAGAGGAGTCGGAACCTTAGTGAACGATGATGTACAGATCACAAGAGTTTCATATGTTGATGGATTAAAGCACAACCTGTTATCTATTTCACAATTCTGCGACAATGGTTTTAGTGTTGAGTTCTCGACAGAAAAATGCACAGTCAGAAATCGAGCTACTCAACAGATCTTGCTGATTGGTTCAAGAAAAGGAACAATATACACATTAGATTAGAACAATTGTCCAAGAATGCATGCCTGATTGTTAAGAGTTCGAAGAGCTCCAGCTGGCTCTGGCACAAGAGAATGAGCCATCTGAACTTTAAGACTCTTAACAAGATAGCAAGGATGTCCTTGGTAGAAGGGCTCCCGAATGAAGTTTTCTCTAAGGATCAGACATGTTCCGCATGTCAGAAGGGAAAGCAAGTAAAAGCTTCATTCAAAGGGATACCTTCTCCTCCATCCAGCAGAGTATTACAAGTGCTCCATATGGATCTATTTGGACCAGTTACGCCTCTTAGTTTCAGTGGACGCAAATACACACTAGTGGTTGTGGATGAATACTCCAAATTCACCTGGGTTTTATTCTTGTATAAGAAGAGTGAAACTACAACAAAGTTACCTGAACTTCTCAAGAAGATTCAGAATGAGAAGGGTCTCAGCATAGTGAAAATCAGATCAGATAAAGGTACAGAATTCTTGAACCAGTTTATATCTGATTTTTGCTCTGAGTTTGGTATACAACATGAGAAATCAGCTGCAAGAACACCACAACAGAATGGCATAGCAGAAAGAAGAAACAGAACACTTAAAGAAGTTGCACGCACCATGTTAGCTGAGCATGCAACTCAAAGTCGTTTCTGGGCAGAAGCTATCAATACATCATGTCACACGCATAACAGATGTTCTCTGACTAAGATTCACTTTAAGACACCTTATGAACTGTGGAAGGGCAGAAAACCTCGTGTTTATTACTTCCATGTTTTTGGGTGCAAGTGTTTCATACACAACAATGGGAAGAGTCAGTTAAGAACCTTCGATGCCAAGTCAGATGAGGGTATATTCTTAGGATATTCCTCAACTAGCAAAGCATTTAGGGTTTTCAACAAACGAACTCTAGTTGTGGAAGAAACACCTCATGTGGTCTTCGATGAGTCAACATCTGATCAAGAGAAATCTACAGCAGAACAAGAAATACCAGACAAACCAGATTCACTGAAAATGGATCAATTAAGGCTCAAAGCAAAGGATCCTAAATACGTCACTGTATATGTTCCTAACTTTGATCTTGACGATTCACCAGGTCAATCAGACCCTAAGGTAAGTACAAGTGTTAATGAAGAAGCTGGTACAGTTGAGACAGTAACAACTGAACCATCTGGTTCAGGGGGAACACCTGATATTCCAACAGACAGACTTCAGCACATGATGAGTCCAACATCAGCTGAGACATGTCCATGCCAAGTGGATCCTACTCAAGTACCTCTCCCAGTCTCTAGTGATGAATCTTTATCAGAAGAGGATGATGTTCTCCAAACAGATGACAATCAGGACAGAAGGACCTGGATAACCAGTCATCCAACTGATCTGATCATAAGAGACCCATCTAATAGAGTCAGAACTAGACATAAGATTGGTGAAAGTGCAATGTATTGTTGTTATTTGTCTTTGAAGAAACCACTCACTGTTGAAGAAGCTCTATTTGATGCAAGCTGGATTTTGGCTATGCAAGAAGAATTAGAACAGTTTGAGAGGAATCAAGTTTAGGAACTTGTAGACAGACCAACTCACCAAGATGTGATTGGAACTAAGTGGGTATTCAAGAACAAGAAGGATGAACACAATGTAATAACAAGAAATAAGGCAAGACTTGTTGCTAAGGGATATTCACAATCAGAAGGGATTGATTATGATGAAACCTTTGCACCAGTCGCTCGTCTGGAAGCCATTCGGCTGTTTCTGGCCTATGCAGCTCATAGGGGATTTATTGTGTATCAGATGGATGTAAAGAGTGCATTCTTAAACGAAGTACTAGCTGAGGAAGTTTATGTTGAACAACCTCCTGGCTTTGAGATGAGCAACCAAGTATACCGTTTAAGAAAAGCTCTTTATGGACTGAAACAGGCTCCTAGAGCTTGGTATGATACACTGTCCCAGTTCTTGATAGAGAATGGATTCACCAAGGGCTTGATTGATCGGACATTGTTCAGAATAGAAGATGGAGAAGACATCCTCTTGGTTCAGATATATGTGGACGACATTATATTTGGTTCTCCCAATCAGAAGCTATGTGAGAAATTCAGTAAGCTGATGCAAGGGAAATTTGAGATGTCCACGATGAGTCAGATGAGCTACTTTCTAGGTCTTCAAGTCAAGCAAGCTCACACTGGGATATTCATCTTTCAGGCAAAATACACAAGGAATTTGTTGGCTAAGTATGGTGTTCAGAATTGCAAGGAAGCAAGAATTCCAATGTTGATTGCATTTAAGATGGGCCCAGATGAAGGTGGTAAGAAGACTAATCAGAAAGAGTATAGGGCTTTGATTGGATCATTATTATACCTCACTGCAAGCAGACCAGATATAACTTTTGCAGTAGGTGTATGTGCCAGATTTCAAGCTAATCCCAAACAAAGCCACCTGGAAGCAGCTAAGCAAATTCTTAAGTATCTGAAGGGTACTGTAAACTTAGGCTTATGGTATCCAGCAGATGATAATCTAGAGCTTAGTGGGTACTCTGATTCTAATTATGGAGGATGTACGATAGATAGGAAATATACATCAGGTACTTGTCAGTTTCTAGGAAGCAAGCAGGTCTCGTGGTTTTCTAAGAAGCAGACATATGTTGCCACATCCACTACTGTAGCAGAATATATGGCTGCTGGTAGCTGTTGCTCCCAACTGCTCTGGCTTTGTCAGCAGCTGAGGGATTACAACATAAATGCTACCAATGTGCCTATCTTCTGTGACAGTAATATTGCGATTGCTATCACTCAAAATCCAGTTCTGCACATGAGATGCAAACATGTGGACATCATACACCACTTTATCTGAGACCATGCAGAAAAGAAGAACATCAGAATGAAAAAGATCCATACTGATAAGCAAAGAGCTGATATCTTAACCAAGCCCCTAGCGGAAGTCAGATTCAGAGAATTATGTAATGAGCTAGGACTATTGGATTTAGGAGATGAGGCTCCAGAGTATTTTGGTGGTCTGATCTCAAATACAAGTTGGTTAGGAAATTGATAGAAGGAAGAAGGTCAGTGGAAGAAGGAACTTCATCTGATCAGAAAGGATCGGTTGGGTACTGATCAGCTACAAGGAACAGTTGAAGAAGGAACTTCAACTAATAAGGTTGGTGTAGAAAGAGGGTCTATCTGAGAAAAACATTGTTGGGAAAATTTGCTAAGGCACAGGCTACAGTAAGATCATCAAAACAGAAGAGTTGGATCAGATACAACTGGTAACTGGTTGATTACAACATCAACCAGTCAGATACATTTTCTGTTTACATTATCTGAAGTTATCTACTTTTCTGTAATGATTACTGTTTACCTTACTTTATGACGCAAGCACTGCACTCATTAAATGCGGACGTGGGGATTGTGTATTTAATAGCATTTAATGCGTATTTTTCACGTCCAAATACATTATGTACTTTTTCTCAACCGCACGATTATTCTACTTTACGGCCGCTTAATCTAAGTCGTTCTTTTTTAAACACGAATGTGTTGGGAGATGAGTTTAATAAAGAGGATTTTGATTAGATCCCGAAACCCCTGAGTATGACATGTTCAGGATAATCTTGATTGACTGAGTCAGGATTCAGAATAGAGTGTTCAGGATGTTATCTGCACCATGTATAGTCAGCAGATATAGATCAGGTTAGATTCTAAAGACTCAGTAAGTTTCTGAAGAAACTGAAGACTCAGTAAGTTTCTGAAGAAACTGAAGACTCAGTAAGTTACTGAAGAAACTGAAGACTCGGTAAGTTTCAAGAAATCAAGACTCGTGAAGTTTCAAGAAATCAAGACTCGAAAGAAGTTATCAAGAAACTAAAGAATCAAGATGTATCCGAAAAACTTCGAAGATGTCATCAAGACTCAAGATGTCATCAAGACTCGTAAGACATCAAGACTCGTAAGACACCAAGACTCGAAGACACCGGAGACTCGAGAAGACATCAAGACCCAAAAGAGTCATCGAAGACTTCAAGAAGATATCAATACTCAAGATAACCCTAATGTTCCGAGGCACCAATAATATCTATCTCAAGACTACAAAACCGAAAAACGCCAATATTCGTAAAAATAGATATTGCCCCGCATATTCATATGCAGATAAAAGGAACTAAGTCTAAGTGTTGTTTAAGGTTATCTCATTCAGAGAGATTGACCAAAAAGAGCCGTTATGTTTGTCTACATTTACTGAAGAGAAGAACAAATCAGAGGAAGACAAAGATCAGCATTTTACTTCGACACATCGAAAGCGATTGTCATCAAGCATGTCAAGAGTACTATGTTCCGCATCGCAAAAAGTGGTGATTGGCTACATGAAAGCATATTTCCTAAAACATGCAAATGAGTATTCAAACCCTAAAATTAGTCGTTCATCAAACACCATAAGAGGAAACTCATGAAGTTATCTCCTCCAACGGATAGTTTTTGAAGAGTGACCTTGGTGAAGTTACCTATAAATACTAGTGACCCTCTACATTGAGAGGTTACGGGAAATTTGAAAGCAACTCAAGAGCTCATTCGTATTATTGCAAATTGAAGCACTCGAAAAACCTAGAATTTCCCAAGTGTTTCACATTGAAGAGAGCTCATTCACTAAGCCTGGATTGATAAGATATATCCAAAGCTTAGTAGAGATATCCTAGCCTTTGCATTGTTCTTATTGTAAAGGATATCTCATCCTAGTTGGAAACCAACCAGAAACCCAAACCCTTTGTAAGGTAGTTTGAGTGTGTTTGTTGGTGAGTTGGAGTTGTAAAGAGTTAGTAAGCTACAGTGAGTTAGCCAGAAAACTCTAGAGAAGAAGTTAGTAAGCTACTTGTGGTAGTCTGAACACTTGTGTGTATTGAGTTAGTAAGTTGCAGTGAGTCAGCCAGAAAACTCAAGGTAGTAAAGTGAGTAAGCTACAGTGAGGTAGTCAGAAAGCTTTAGGAAGTGGTTAAGGAATTTCACTGAAGGTCAGAGAGAGTGGACGTAGGAGCTTGAGTCTCTGAACCACTATAATTGCTATGTTGTTTTGCTTTCTGCACTGCATTATTATATGTTGCATGTTTTTCACTGAAAGCATAATTCACTGATACTCAGTTGGAACCAATCCACTGAACTTGCATCAACTGATCACAGCCTTAATCACAGTTTCATTAAAAGGAAGATTTTCAGCAAAGCTAAAACGAGTATAAACTTAGAACCAACCATTCTGCACACTTGAGTAGCTAGAACAGATAGTTACCAAACTGAACTAACTCTACTGAGGGTTCAGTAAGATAGTTATCTAATCCAAGCGGCTCAGGATCTCTGATAAAACTTCGTGCTCGCCATTAATCTGAAGCTTCCGAAAGAAACAGATCATTGTCTCAAGAGACTTTGACTCAGTATGATCTGTGCTTCTCGTACAAAATCATCGGGACAACCTGACCCATCTGACCTCAGTGAAAGAAAAGTTTTAAAAATCACTGAACACGTGTATTCCCCCCCCATACACGTGTGAGACTCGTTAGCACCGGGACCAACAACGAATACTCAAGTATTTGTGGGAAGTCGTGTAAAATATTTTTCCCTCGCACCTTAAAACCCTAAAAGGTCATTCAACTTCTTACTTTCGAAACTTTTACCCAAATTCTCTGAAGCAAATCTCATTTCACTTAAGAGAACTTAAATCAATTATTTCAAAACTCTTCTTCATTCGAATCGATTTCTGGTAATTGTTACTCCCTCCGTCCCAATCTTTAAGGTTTTCTTTCCATTTTTTTTGTCCCAATCTTTAAGGTTTCTTTCCTAAAATGGAAATACACTTTATCACTTTATCACATCACTTTATCACTTTATCACATAAAATATTAATAAACAACTCTTTCTACCCCCAACTACCCATCAATTTATCACTTTATCACATAAAATACTAATAAACAACTCTTTCTAATCACTATTCCCATAAATCCTTATGAACAGTCAAAAAACCCTAAAGAACGGGACAGAGGTAGTATTTGATAGTATGTACATATCTTTGTTGAACATCACTTATAATATATGTCGTATACACTGTGTTATTTCATATCCAGTGAATTAAAGTTTTATGTAGATTAATGATTGAATACATATGTGTTAATATGCGTATATTACTATCATGAAATTCATGTGGAAAATTCATGTCCTATGATTGAATATTTTGGGTAATTGTTCTTGCTGGTATTGATATATATAAAAACATTTACTCAAAAATATTATTTTTGATGTAGAAATTGCACAATTAATAGCAAATCCAGGACAGGGTAAAAAGATGTGTAATTTCTTATCGATGAAGAAGGACATCGTCGATGAAAAATACGTCATATTCAACACGACGACGGATACTGAATCAAAGGAAATATTGGATTGTCTCCGTGTCGTTGGGCTTGAACAGTTCTGCTATAGACATCTAGATATTGTACATACGTATGAAGCACTTGAGTTTCTGTACAATCTAGAGATGGATGGTGAAGGACGGTTGACATCTTCCGTGGGCGGTTTTGACATCCTCATTACTGATGACGATCTTTTCCAAATCTTTGGACTACGAACGGGAACCGTTGATCCAACCTCATTCACAACAGGAGTTGACGATAAAACCTATTTGAAGGATGTCCTGTTAAGACCGGCCAAGAGCAAGTTTTCAATGTCAAAGTTCCTCTTCTCAGACGAAAATATCGCCTTTGTTTGAGATAGTGTCCAAGGTGATTCTATGTATTACGCACATCCTAGATGCTCTTACTATTGTGAAGCAGGATGTGATGACAGCCATAATCAGCAAGGCTGATAATCTGAACTGGGTTGGACTGTTCAAGTCAAGGTTGCTGAAGGAAACAGCCAAGTTCAAGCTGATCGAGAGGAACGAAGTTTATCTAACTCTGAAATGCTCATACATCCACAAGGTGTTGATTCTGCTGGATGACAAGCTGCCAGATAACTTCGAGTGGAACGAGGAAGGAAAGAAAGTCTACTTGGCAAAGTTTAAAGCCATTTTGGGGAAGAATGAACCCTTACCTGGGCAGTCAGATGATGACCCTACACCATATGTGCCCCGACCAAGAGGAGAAGGCAAGGGTTCCAGAACTGCAGAGTCATCTAAGACTCAGACTCCTCCTAAGAAATTGAAGAGAAAGACCATGGCTAAAAAGCCAGAAGGAGCAGAGAAGAGGCAGAGAAAGATTACTTCAATTCTGCAAAAGGCAATGGCGGACCCATCTGAACCACTATAATTGCTGTGTTGTTTTGCTTTCTGCACTGCATTATTATCTGTTGCATGTTTTTCACTGAAAGCATAATTCACTGATACTCTGTTGGAACCAATCCACTGAACTTGCATCAACTGATCACAGCCTTAATCACTGTTTCATTAAAAGGAAGATTTTCAGCAAAGCTAAAACGAGTATAAACTTAGGGCCAACAATTCCGCACACTTGAGTAGCTAGAACATATAGTTACCAAACTGAACTAACTCTACTGAGGGTTCAGTAAGATAGTTATCTGATCCAAGCAGCTCAGGATCTCTGATAAAACTCAGGCTCAGTTGGGCTAATCTGAAGCTTCTGAAAGCAGCTCAGGATTATTGTCTCAGTAGACATTGACTCAGTATGATCTCAGCTTCTCGTACAAATCATCGACACAACTCGACCCATCCGACCTCGATGAAAAGAAAAGTTTTAAAAATCAATTTAACACGTGTATTCCCCCCCATACACGTGTGAGACTCGTTAGCACCGGGAACAACAAGTGGTATCAAAGCAGTGGTTCAACTTGACCACTTGCTTTGGTGGCCATAGTCTAATTTGCTGAAAGACTCTGGTGGTCTACTGAATATATCTATTTGCTGATATCTTGCAAGGCTCAGTCATCATGCCTTCTAAGAAACTTCCTATGTTTTCTGTTGAGAGCTATGACCTATGGAGATTAAGAATGCAGGCTCATCTGTATTCAAAACATGAAAGAATGTGGAGAGTGGTTTACAAGGACCATTCAAATTCATTTGCTGTGAATCCTTAATCACCGATCATTGAGAGAAATGATCCTAGAGATGAATTTCCAAAGTCAGATGATCAACTTACTCCTGATGAGAGAAAGTTAGTCAATCTTGACTACATTGCTAAAGATACTTTATATAGCACTATTGATGATGGTGTTATGGGGATGATTTCTCACTGTGAAACTGCAAAAGAAATATGGGACACACTTGTTGTTATGTGTCAAGGCACAAATCATATTAAGGAAAACAAACTTTCTGTTGCTATTGGAAAGTTTAATAGCTTTGAAATGGAAGATGGTGAATCCATTGACAAACATGAAGTCAGATTCACTAGCATCATGAATGATCTGAATGCTCTTGGGAAAAGATACCCACATAGAGAAGTGGCACTGAAAATTCTTAGAGGATTATCAAACAAATGGGATATACATGCTGTGGTGATTGAAAACACCAAAAATATTGATTCCATGCCATATCAACAAGTTTTCTCTGAACTGAAAGCTTATGAGTTTGTGATTGACAAGAAAGCTAAGAAATCTGACAGCAAAGATGATTCTTCATCTAGCAAAAATGTGGCTTTCAAAGCCAAGGAGAAATCCTGTAAGTCTAGAGAGTCTGAGAACTCACTTACCAAAAATTAGGATGAGCAGGAGGATAAGCTAGTACTGATGGCAAGAAGGTTTGAAAGACTCAATAGCAGATATGGGAAATATAAAAAATATTACAGGAATCACAGGTACAAGAGAGACTCAAAAGCTGAGGAAAAATACACTGAGAAAAGAAAGGACCAGAAAGCTGAAGGATCTTCATCCAAAAAGAAGGACTCCAAGACCAAGGAGGATAGTGATCAGGATGATGATGCCAACAGATGTTACAACTGTCAGAAGAAAGGTCACTTTCAATATGACTGTCCTGAGCTAAGTGCTAAAGAAAGAAAGGAAAGACAAGCCAAGAGAGACAAGAAGTTCTCCAATAAGAAAGCTATGATTGCTAAGGAAGAAGAACATTCTGAAGAAGGTTCAAGTTCCTCAGATGAGATGTTCTCAGATAGTGACAGTGATGATATATGTCTTATGGCTGTAGAGGAGGTAAATTCTTCTATCTCTGTTGTTGCTCCTACACAAGCACATGAGTTCTCAAGTTCTACAGTAAACAGTAACATTGACCTGATGGATTCATTTAAGAATCTTATGAAGGACTATTCTGTGTTACAAGAACTGCTCACTGAAACTCAAGAGCAGAACAAGGAACTGACTGCTGAGAATCTGAAGTGGAAAGACTCTAAAAATGCTGAGATCACATCTCAATTGATGGGAACTACTGATGAACTAGATGTTCTGAAAGTACAACTCTCAGAAAAAGAGAAGGTGATAGAGATCCTGAATGGAAAATTAGAGAAATCCATCATGGAGATTCAAATTTTATCGTAATCGAAGTTCAATGACCTCTTTGAGAAGCATGAAACTCTAAAGAAATGTGAAGATAGTGCACAGAGAAAGTTAGCTCTATTGAATTCTGCATCTAAAGTGATATATGAAATTTAGAGTTATCAAAGACCAAGAACTATAAAAAAGCCGGATTGGGATACATTCCGGGGGAACTTCACAAGGTCTTCGAATCTTTGCTTCTAGTAGCACCAAGATCGCCTTTGTTAAACCAAAGGGCACCTAATCTTCTTCTTCAAGAACCGCCCGAGTTTTAGACAAGGGTAAAGGACCTATGATTTCGTAAAAATCAAGGTTCAGGGAAGAAAGCCCAGACCTCAGGAAAAGGCTAGAAAACCTGACCACTCAGTAGGAAATCTTCAGGCCAGTACTTCAAAGCCTCAGGCTAAGAATACCAACCTGAAGAGATCTCAGACTTGAACTATCGAGAGGATTTTCGGAAGAAAAACACTCAAAGAGATATTCTCAACCTCGAAAAGACCAAGTCCTCGACATTGAAAGACCCCAATTTCAAAGACAGTAACCCAAAACCCCACTTGCCTAAGGGTAAAGGTTTCTTGAACCAAGTCAACAGAGACAAAGACCAGCTTGCACAAAAGCCAAAGCACTTGAACAAAAGGCCTGAACCCAAGAAGAACTCTAAGGCTCATGTTCATGCTAAGGCTGGCACTCATACACAGGATACTGTCAAGGCACCTAGGGTGGTGAATGTGTATGTAGATGTTTATGGGAGACAAATCAGCCACTCTAACCTGGTAGGACCCTACACCAAATGGGTACCTAAGAACTGATCTATTTTTCAGGTGAATGAAAAGGGCACTGAGCTGAATGAATACAACATAGCACTGATGAGTGGAAATGAGTTGGCTCCTGCTGTATGGTATCTTGATAGTGGATGTTCAAGACATATGACAGGATATAAGCAACTAATCACTGACTATGTTGAGCAAAAAAGGCCCTCAGATCACATTTGGAGACAATTCCAAAGGACAAACTGAAGGATATGGAACTCTTGAAGTTGACTCTGTTCATATCCATGGTGTTTCATATGTGTCTGGTCTAAAGCATAACTTGCTTTCTATCTGTCAATTCTGTGACAAAGGATTCAATGTTGAGTTCTCAAAGAATTTATGTTATGTGAAAGACAATACTTCACAGAAAATTATACTGACTGGTACTAGAAAAGGAAATGTGTATCTTGCTGATTGGAGTTCAACTCCTAAAGATACATGTTTGGTTGCAAAAAGTTCCACTGATACCAGTTGGTTGTGGCACAAAAGGATGAATCACTTAAACTTCAAAACCCTAAACAAACTTGCAAGATTAGCACTTGTGAGGGGGTTACCTAATGAAGTGTTCAGTAAAGAACATGTATGTGATGCTTGTCAGAAAGGAAAACAAATCAGAGCATCTTTCAAAAGCAAAGTAGATGTTTCTACTGAAAGAATACTACAACTGTTACATATGGATCTCTTTGGTCCAGTAACACCTGTGAGCACTAGTGGCAGAAAATACACACTTGTGGTAGTTGATGACTACTCTATATACACATGGGTCATATTCTTACTGAGTAAGAAAGAGACTCGGACAAAACTGCCTGAACTACTAAAAAGGCTCAGTACTGAAAAAGAATCTGAGTGTGGTCAAAATCAGATCAAATAAAGGAACTGAGTTTATCAATCATATCATATCTGATTATTGTGCAACAAATGGAATAACTCATGAAACATCAGCTGGAAGGACCCCACAATAGAATGGTGTTGTTGAAAGAAGAAATAGGACTCTGAAAGAAGCTGCAAGGATAATGATTGCTGAAGCTGATATTCCTAAGAGATTTTGGGCTGAAGCTATCAACACTGCATGCTATTCTTAGAACAGATCCATGCTGACCAAGAACCAAGGAAAAACTCCATATGAGCTGTGGAATGAAAGGAAGCTTCTTGTTTCTTTCGTTCGTGTGTTTGGTTGAAAGTGTTTCATACACAATAATGGTAAAGATCAGTTGAAAACTTTTGATAGCAAAGCTGATGAAGGGATATTCTTAGTATATTCTGAAGTCAGTAAAGCCTTCAGAGTTTACAACTGTAGGACTCTTATTGTGGAAGAAACACCTCATGTTGTTTTTGATGAATCTACTTGTGTTCAGAAGAAACATGAACATGACTCAGGAGAACTGACCAAGAGAATCACCAGACTTAGCCTAAAAAAGAATGATAAAACATCCTCTGAACCTGAAAAGAAGAAGTCGGTCACTTTCTATGAATGGAGTGAATCAGACCCAGACAAAGAAGTTCAGGATGGAAAAACTCAGGATGGTGAGACTCAGGATGGAAATTCTCCACTGAAGGAAAGCCAACACACTGAAGCTGACCAATCTGAACATACAACAGTTTAGACTCAGGTATTTAATGCCGATGAAGATGTGGTCACAGCTGAGGCAAACTCTGAATCTATCAAGCAAAGGGGAACAAATGTCTATGACAATGTTCTGAATGGAATTTCCCCTGAGGAAGATGATTCTCTTTCTCCTTTTCTATTGTTCCCTGAATTTAATGAACTACCTGAACCTAACATTTCTGATGTTGAGGATACTATTGAAGGGGGAACATCCAGGAGAAAATGGTTGGATAGTCATCCTATAAGTCAGATTGTGGGTGATCTATTAGATGGTGTCAAAACAAGAAGGTTCCATGGAGAAAGTGCTTTATTCTGCTGCTTCCTATCTGAAAAAGAACCTACTGAGATTGAAGAAGCTCTACAAGATTCATTTTGGATTACTGCAATGCAAGAAGAGCTGAATCAGTTCTCAAGGAATGAAGTTTGGGAGCTAGTGGATAGACCTAAGAGGCACAATGTGATTGGAACTAAGTGGGTGTTCAAGAATAAGAGAGATGAAAACAACAACATTGTGAGAAACAAGGAAAGGCTAGTTGCACAACGTTATTCCCAAGAAGAAGGCTTGGATTATGATGAAACCTTTGCACCTGTTGCAAGTCTAGAAGCCATCAGATTGTTTCTTGCATATGCTGCCCACATGAAATTCACAGTCTATCAGATGGATGTGAAAAGTGCATTTCTGAATGGTGTGCTTAAGGAAGAGGTATATGTAGAACAACCTCCTGGTTTCAGACAGAATGACCAAGTTTACAGGCTCAGGAAAGCCTTGTATGGTCTTAAGCAAGCACCCAGAGCATGGTATGATACCCTTTCTCAGTTTCTTACTGACCATGGTTTTATCAAAGGAACTGTTGATAGGACTTTGTTCAGGATAGAAGATGGGAAAGACATCTTACTTGTTCAGATTTATGTAGATGACATAATATTTGGATCTCCAAATCATCAGTTGTGTGAAAAGTTTTCTACCCTGATGAAAGGAAAGTTTGAGATGTCAATGATGGGGGAGATAAATTTCTTTCTTGGACTTCAGGGGAAACAAACTAAGGAAGGAATCTTCATCAATCAAGCAAAATACACCAGAGATCTGATTGCAAAGTATGGTGTACAGAATTGCAATGCAGTTAGAATTCCTATGAATACTAACTACAAGATTGATCCTGATCCTGAAGGCAAATCAGTAAATCACACTGAATATAGAGGGATCATTGGATCAGTGCTATATCTCACAGCAAGTAGGCCCGATATAACATTTGCTGTTGGGATATGTGCAAGATACCAAGCTAATCCTAAGGCTAGTCACATGGAGGCTGCCAAAAAGATTCTGAAACATCTTAAAGGCACTGTGAATAGAGGATTATGGTATCCAGCTGATGATAACCTTTAATTAACTGGTTATTCAGATGCTGATTATGGAGGATGTAGAATTGACAGGAAGTCTACCACAGGAACTTGTAAATTTCTTGGAAGTAAACTGATATCATGGTTTTCAAAGAAACAAACCTCAGTAGCAACCAGTACTACTGAAGCTGAATACATGGCTGCAGGAAGCTGTTGTGCACAGATTCTTTGGCTCAGACAATAATTGAGGGATTATAAGATTATAGCCAATGAAGTACCTATATTTTGTGATAATAATAGTGCAATTGCAATTACACAAAATCCGCTATTGCACACCAGATGTAAGCATGTTGATATCAGACATCACTTCATCAGAGATCATGTTGAGAAGAAAGACATCAGGATGGAGAAAATTCATACTGATAAACAGAGAGCTGATATCTTGACTAAACCTTTGGCTGAAACAAGATTTCAGGAACTATCAGTTGAATTAGGTATGTTGGATCCAGGTGTATGAAGCAAATCTAAAAAATTGAAGGTTTTCAGATGCATGAAGTTTTCTCAGGATTTTACTGAGAAACTCAGGATAAAATTGAAAGTACTGAACTCTGAGTCTTGGGAAACTCAGATATCCTGAAGATCAGTACTCAGTATTATACTGACCTCGTTCAGTACTCAGTATTATACTGACCCCGTTCAGTACTCAGTATTATACTGACATTTTATCAAGGTAAAAACTCAGTAAGACTGATGGAGAAAATTAGTCTGAAGAAGTATTGACTCATGCAACTCATTTATTGTCTAACTGAATCTCAGTAATCATTGGCAATAAATAACATAACACCTGAAGGAATATTTGGGCGGGACCTTTGAAGTACTCGAAGAAAGTCAATGGCCTGCAGGAACAGTAATTAATTGCACTGTTCATTAATCACCAATAAAGTTAAATTGGCGGCGTAATATTTGTGAAATCGTCCTTTCATATACCTGATTTAGTCGGTGTTTAATCTCAACCGTCGATTTCTTCATCTATACGACTTTCCATGAATCAAATCCTATATATCTATTGAAGAATTCCTTCAAAGCCCAATTCCAAAAGCCTTCGTCTTCAAAACACTCTGCTTCAAAAACTCTCATTTTCCCAGAAATTATCATCCTTTTCAAAACCCTTCATCAAAATTCTGCAAAAAAAATGATGTTCTCTGTATACAATAAGCTTGTGATCTCTAACAAACCGTGGTATGAATATGTCGTTTCTCTCGAAAGCTCATCGAATGCAACTCACGAAGAAGAAGCTTTGCACATGATTCGATTGGCGAAGCTCACTTGCCTGGTTGCGAATCAACCAGAGGCAGAATACGCAAAAGAGGTAATAGAGTTTATCTCTAATTTGAAATTAGATGAGGAGGACTGTATAGAATCGCAGATTACAGTTTCTCATTTAGAGCATAGTTCAAAGTATGTGGATTTTGTTAGGGAATTGTACATCATTCCTAAGAATCTTAACGCCATATACGAATTGAGCGATAGAGGAGAAGACCCTACGGTTTATATGATGGGTAGGGAGCAAGAGTATCTGGATAGGATTGCAGAGCATCCAGTTAAGTTCGAAGCAACTCTGAACAAAAGGCATTTGAAGCCTAAGTATCGAGTTTTGCTGGACATTGTGAGTAAATGCATAATGAGTAGGTGCGGCAGCTTTGAACATATTAGTATGCCGAAGTTGAGATTAAGGGCGGCGATTGAAGATTCACCCACCACTACATTCAACTGGTTACATTACTTAATCAAAGTGGTGAGTGATCAAGCAAAGCAAGTCCAGAAGGTGAATGGATCGGTTGTTATCAAAGGGAAGATCCTTCATGCAACCAAAATTGCATATATCTTGGAGATGTGCAGAGAAGAAGAGGATATCTTTGCTAATTCCTCACCCTTTCAAAAGTCAAAAATTATATTCAAACCACCTACAACTAAGAAGACTTTGAAAGGAAGGAAGGAGAAAAGCTCAAAGTCTCATATGGAGACCACTGAAAAAGGAGCTGAAGATGCCCAACAAGCCAGGGGGAAAGCCATGATGGAGGTGAAGAGAGAAAAGGGAGAGACTCTGAAGAAGAAAACACCGCCCCTCGTCGGCGCGAAAAAATTCAAACTATTACTGAGGAGGAGGTCAGTGACACTGAGGAAATCCAACCTGAAGGCCAGCAAGGACTAAAATCTCCATTGCAAGTTCTGGCTCCGGTTGCCAGACTATTGCACAGAACAAAAACCGAGAACAGGTTTTCTCCGAGGTACTTAACATCTCTCGAGCTCGGATAAAAATATCTCAGAAATATTGAAGGGACCTCGTGTTCCCTATTGAGGAGATACTGCTCGCACCTCGAGAACAATCAACCTCGAGCTACTCGAGCTTAGATGCGCCTCTGAGTGAACCTTTTCTAGATCCCTCAAAGACTAATCTGATCCCATCAACCCGAAAGCCCAAAGTCAAGAAAGGAGAGGTAGAAGAGACCGAGTGGCGCAAAGAAGGGGGAATCTGTTCATTCTCGACAGTACCGAAATGAGCTCATATCCCCGACCTTCAGAACTTTTCTTCGCACTCGTAACCACCGTATATCCCGAATCAAACTCTTCCGAGATGTCAATATTGCCTCCTTCGGAGGAGAGGATCGGTGAATGCTTTGAGCTAACAGGCCGACAGAGTTCTCTGGATTTAGGAAGACTAAGCTCAGGATGAAAATTGCTGATTTTGACAAGCTAGTCAAGAAGAAGGTGGCTGAGAGGAGGGAAGCTGATGTTGATGCCTCCAGCTCTAAGGATCAAGATAAAGAGGGGGATCAACAAGATGATGCTGAAAAGCAATCTCAGGTGGAGAAGCAAACTGATGTTGGTCAGACTGATATCTCACATCCTCAGACTGAAGTTAACACTCTTCAGGTAACTTTTGGCACTATTAAACATTATGCCAAAGCTACTGAAGTTCCTATCTTTAAATCTGTTATGTCTGATATGCAGACTGAGGCTCAGGTGGAACACCCAGCTTAGGTGGAAAAAGTTCTACATACTTCAGAGATTGACTTCAGTCCTATATTGGACAAATTAGAGAAGGTGGTGCCAGTGGTGGAGAAAATAGCTCAAATTGAAGAAACCTTGGCCAACCAATCTCAGAAGCTGGAAACACTGAGTTCATCTTCAGACATGATGCAGCTTCAAACATCTCTTGCTGATAAAATGACTACCATAGAAGGAAAGGTTGATGGAGTCAAAGCTGAGCTCAATGCAGAGATGAAGCACATGTATCAGGAAAGAACAACATATCTTGAAGCCAAGCTGTTGAGAAGAATGATCTGATGATCAAGACAGCTGTTGAGGAAATGGGCTCTATGCTCATGACCAAGATGACAGAGATGGTGCAAAATGTCTTCTCACACCAGTTTACACCTCTATCTGAAGAGTTCTCAATAGCTAAGAATCATATGAAGAGGCTGGAAGAGGAGCATGATCAGTTGGCAGGGGAAGTGCGATGTATAAGCAAAGAGCAATATCATATGGATACCGCACTTTCTCAACTTCTTCCAAGGTATGGTGCCAAAAAGGGGGAAAGGCCTAGTGGCAAGCTTAGTGAATTGTTGGCACAGACCTTGAAGAGAAAGGCTGATAAAGAAGCTGAAGAGAAAATTATTGTTGATGCCTTAAAAGAAGTGGAAGCCACTGAGAAGCTCAAATTCAAGGAAGCTGAAGAACATATCTACACTCAAGTATCTGAGCAGACTATTCAGGAAGCAATTTCTGAGAAACTGAGTGGTAGAAGGATGGTGGAAACAAGTCAAGCCGATGAAGAACAAGTCAAACCTATTAAGAGAAAGGCTGTGGCATTTGTGGAGCAAGAGAAGAAGAAAAGAGCTAAAGCTTCGAAATCTACTCAGAGGAAATCGATTATAGATTTTGAAGAATCTGAGGAAGAAGCTGATAAAGAAGTCTTCAACACAAAGAAAGCTCTGAAAACACTTCAAGTTGAAAAGGAAAAGAAAATTGTTGCTTCTGTATCAGGAGTTCCTATGATCAGGAAAAAGAAAGAAGAAGAGCAGAAAAGAAGAAGTGATTTCAAGAATTTTTTGAGCAAGAGGAGGGGTACTGTAAAAGCTCAAAAATGGCCGCACATTGACAAATGGATGCCTATTCAGTTCAATGATGCGTGGGAGGAAATAAAGAGAACCTTCTGGTTCTACTATGAAATTCTGAGGGAATGGAGGGGGACCAGCTCTGATATGAATGAAGCCTTCATTGAATATCTTCTGACATTCTATCCTAAGTACCTGCAAAGTTGGATTAACTTGGCAGATGAAGGTAATACGCAGATAGTTGCCCCTGGTCCATATACTTACCCAGCTCCTAGACTTGAAAATGGCTATGTGAATGAGACAGCCATCTCTCAAGAGATTGCTCAGTATGCCATCTAACTTGGCCTGACAGGAAACAACCCAGACATCATCAAAGCAAGGGATGAACTGAAGAAGAGATATTATGGGATGTTCAACCTGGAGGTGCCTGAGGATGAAGTTGATGAAGACTAAAGATGATGAAGACTGAAGACTCTTTGTACTTCTGTTTTTGTTTTTTATTTTCATTGTAATTTGTAACTCTGATGTTACAATCAATGAAAATTTATCCTTATGCTCAAAGATAATATCTCATTGTCTTTTTACATGTCTTTTATGTTTGATATGCCTTATGTTTTGAACTGTTGAGAATTGCCATTTTGGATTGTAATAGAAAAACTGAAACCTGAGTATAGGTTAGGTGTTTTTGTAACAAGATTGTTTTGGCATCATCAAAAAGGGGGAAATTGTTGGGAGAAGAATTTAATAAAGAGGATTTTGATTAGATCCCAAAACCCCTAAGTATGACATGTTCAAGATAACCTTGATAGAATGAGTTAGGATTCAGTATAGAGTGTTCAGGATGTTATCTGCACCATGTATAGTCAGCAGATATAGATCAGGTTAGATTCTGAAGACTCAAGAAGTTTCTCAAGAAATCAAGACTCGATAAGTTTCAAGAAATCAAGACTCAAGAAGTTATCAAGAAACCGAAGACTCGAGAAAGTTTCAAGAAACTCAAGACTCAAGAAGTTTCAAGAAAAATCAAGACTCGATAAGTTATCAAGAAACTCAAGACTCAAGATGTATCTAAAGACTCAAGATGTCACCGAAGAATCAAGATATGTCATCAAGACTCAAAGATGTCATCAAGACATCAAGACTCGTAAGACATCAAGACTCAAGACTCTTCGGAGAATCAAGACTCAAGACACTAAAGACCCAGTAGTCACAGAAGACTTCAAGAAGATATCAATACTCAAAAGATAACCCGAATGT
Source organism: Stenogyne calaminthoides (assembly GCA_037126765.1). Lineage (NCBI taxonomy): Eukaryota > Viridiplantae > Streptophyta > Magnoliopsida > Lamiales > Lamiaceae > Stenogyne > Stenogyne calaminthoides. The sequence continues at coordinate 28,902,352 of JBBCBC010000021.1, forward strand.
TCCGAGGCAATCAATAATATCTATCCAAGACTACAAAACCGAGAAAAATGTGAATATTCGTAAAAATAGATATTGCCCTGCATTCATATGCGCATAAAAAGGAACTAAGTCTAAGTGTTGTTTAAGGTTATCTCATTCGAGAGATTGACCAAACAGAGTCGTTATGTTTGTCTACATTTATCAAGAGAAGAACCAATCGTAGGAAGACAAAGATCTGATTTTCATCGACAATCAAAACCGACAGTCATCAAGCATGTCAAGAGTACTATGTTCCGCATCGCAAAATGTGGTGATTGGCTACATGAAAGCATATTTCCTAAAACATGCAAGGGAGTATTCAAACCCTAAAAATAGTCGTTCATCAAACACCATAAGAGGAAACTCATAAAGCTATCTCCTCCAACGGATAGTTTTTCAAGAGTGACCTTGGTGAAGTTGCCTATAAATACTAGTGACCCTCTACATTGAGAGGTTATGAGAAATTTGAAAGCAACTCAAGAGCTCATTCGTATTATTGCAAATTGAAGCACTCGAAAAACCTAGAATTTCCCAAGTGTTTCACATTGAAGAGAGCTCATTCACTAAGCCTAGATTGATAAGATATATCCAAATCTTAGTAGAGATATCCTAGCCTTTGCATTGTTCTTATTGTAAAGGATATCTCATCCTAGTTGGAAACAAACCAGAAACCCAAACCCTTTGTAAGGTAGTTTGAGTGTGTTTGTTGGTGAGTTGGAGTTGTAAAGAGTTAGTAAGCTACAGTGAGTTAGCCAGAAAACTCTAGAGAAGAAGTTAGTAAGCTACTTGTGGTAGTCTGAACACTTGTGTGTGTTTAGTTAGTAAGCTGCAATGAGTCAACCAGAAAATTCAAGGTAGTAAAGTGAGTAAGCTACAGTGAGGTAGCCAGAAAGCTTTAGGAAGTGGTTAAGGAATTTCTCTGAAGGTCAGAGAGAGTGGACGTAGGAGCTTGAGTCTCTGAACCTCTATAATTGCTGTGTTGTTTTGCTTTCTGCACTGCATTATTATATGTTGCATGTTTTTTCATTTTGGCATAATTCATCGATACTCGATTGGAACCAATACACTTTGAACTTGCATCAACGATTCTGACCTTAATCACATTTCATTAAAAGGAAGATTTTCAGCAAAGCTAAAACGAGTATAAACTTAGGGCCAACCATTCCGCACACTTGAGTAGCTAGGACATATAGTTACCAAACTGAACTAACTCTATTCAGGGTTCAGTAAGATAGTTATCTTATCCAAGTGGCTCAGGATCTCTGATAAAACTCAGGCTCAGTTGGGCTAATCTGAAGCTTCTGAAAGCAACTCAGGATCATTGTCTCAGTAGACTTTGACTCAGTATGATCTCAGGCTTCAGTACAAATCATCGACAACAACGACCCATCGACCTCGATGAAAGAAAAGTTTTAAAAATCACTGAACACGTGTATTCCCCCCCTCCATACACGTGTGAGACTCGTTAGCACCGGGACCAACAACGAATACTCAAGTATTTGTGGGAAGTCGTGTAAAATGTTTTTCCCTCGCACCTTAAAACCCTAAAAGGTCATTCAACTTCTTACTTTCGAAACTTTTACCCAAATTCTCCGAAGCAAATCTCATTTCACTTAAGAGAACTTAAATCAATTATTTCAAAACTCTTCTTCATTCGAATCGATTTCTGGTAATTTTTATTTGATAGTATGTGCATTTCTTTGTTGAACATCACTTATAATATATGTCGTATACACTGTGTTATTTCATATCCTGTGAATTGAATTTTATGTAGATTAATGATTGAATACATATGTGATAATATGCGTATATATCTATCATGAAATTCATGTGGAAAATTCATGTCCTATGATTGAATATTTTGGGTAATTGTTCTTGCTGGTATTGATATATATAAAAACATTTACTCACAAATATTATTTTTGATGTAGAAATCGCACAATTAACAGCAAATCCAGGACAGGGTAAAAAGATGTGTAATTTCTTATCGATGAAGAAGGACATAGTCGATGAAAAATACGTCATATTCAACACGACGACGGATGCTGAATCAAAGGAAATATTGGATTGTCTCCGTGTCGTTGTGCTTGAACAGTTCTGGTATAGACATCTAGATATTGTACATACGTATGAAGCACTTGAGTTTCTATACAATCTAGAGATGGATGGTGAAGGACGGTTGACATCTTCCGTGGGAGGTTTTGACATCCTCATTACTGATGATGATCTTTTCCGAATCTTTGGACTATGAACGTGAACCGTTGATCCAACCTCATTCATAACAGGAGTTGACGATAAAACCTATCTGAAGGATGTCCTGTTAAGACCGGCCAACATAGAGCAAGTTTTCAATGTCAAAGTTCCACATCTCAGACGGAATATCGCCTTTGTTTGAGATAGTGTCCAAGGTGATTCTGTGTATTACGCACATCCTAGATGTTCTTACTGTTGTAAAGCAGAATGTGATGACAGCCATAATCAGCAAGGTCGATAATCTGAACTGGGTTGGACTGTTCAAGTCAAGTTTGCTGAAGGAAACAGCCAAGTTCAAGCTGAACGGGAGGAACGAAGTTTATCTAACTCTAAAATGCTCATACATCCACAAGGTGTTGATTATGCTGGATGACAAGCTGCCAGATAATTTCGAGTGGAACGAGGAAGGAAAGAAAGTCTATTTGGCAAAGTTTAAAGCCATTTTGGGGAAGAATGAACCCTTACCTGGGCAGTCAGATGATGACCCTACACCATATGTGCCCCGACCAAGAGGAGAAGGCAAGGGTTCCAGAACTGCAGAGTCATCTGAGACTTAGACTGCTCCTAAGAAATTGAAGAGAAAGACCATGGCTAAAAAGCCAGAAGGAGCAGAGAAGAGGCAGAGAAAGATTACTTCAATTCTGCAAAAGGCAATGGCGGACCCATCTGAGCCAATTCCAGAGACAGGCGAGCCTGAACAGATTGGACAAGAAACTGGGAGGATATATCTGGAATCAGATGTGGAAGCTGCTGAGAGTCCAGATCGAACAGTCAGCATGGAAAGGGAAGTTGTTCAAGAGGAACACATGCAGGAGGGAGCTGTTGAAAGTTCAGTTGTGAAGGAAGCAGAGACTGTACCATCTGAGGAAGAGTCACCTTCTGATTCCCTGCCTCTTAGCTCTATATTCCGGAAGGAGAGATCTCCGACTCCGACATCCAAGTCGCCCTCACCCCCACCCCAGCTGACTGAGTCTTCTTTTGATCTGCCTCCCTCCTCTCCATAGCTAGAACAAATTCCTGCTTCGGAAGCACTGACTGCACCAGAACTAGTTGTTCCCACTACTGAAGAGCCGACTGAAGCAGAAGCTGAAATGGCTGAGGAACAGCCGATTGTGGAATCTGAGCCCGCAGATGACAGATACGTCTCAGTTTCCCACAATCCTTTCAATACAAAGATTCGGCTGGGAAATCCTGAGGAGGAAGATCCCGTGGTTTACATCTTGAAGCAGCAGGTAAAAGCATATATGCTTGAAATTTGTCCTGACCTCATAAACCATCCGGGTCCTCAGGAAAAGCAGAAGGAGATTGTATTCTGGAGGGACATAAGGCTGAAGACGGTGGAGGAGTTCTTAATTCTGATGAAGTCCCTCCTAGAGGACTACTTCGTCGATCTGGAGGCGAAATGCTTGGCAAGTGCTGGTATTGAAAGTGTGGTCGAATTGGCCTCTGATGATGATATCATATGGTTAATTCATGATAGGTTCAAAATTCCACGGATGGAAGAATGGGTGGACCAAGAATATCAGTACGTTGAGAAAGCTGCCGATGAACCAAGACTGGGTGATGCAGATGAGACCCACCTTGGCGAGGCATCAACATCTGATCAGATTGCTACATTGAGTTCCGATACCCTAGATCTCATAACTTCGAAGATTCAGGATGGGGTAAAGGCTTCAATTGATGCCCAATTCACATCACTCACAGTAGCTCTAATGAAGCGATTTGAGGAGGAACAGAGCGGATTAATTGATACAGAAAGCAAGCTAACTGTGGACAAGATCACACTCATGCATGATCAGATTCTTGAATCTTTGATGAAAAGGGTTGATCCGTTCGTGGAGAAGCTAGGTCTCCAGACCTCCATGCTAGGTGACACGCAGATTTTACTAGAAAGTGTCTGGGGAACTCTGGAGCACACAGAAACCTGCTTGGATCTAGGGTGGAAACGTTTTGAGGGTTCAGTCAATCAATCGAAGAAGGTAATTGAATCTGCTCTGAACAGGCTTCTGAGCCTCGAACCTTCATTTGCCACGCCTAAGGATATTGCCAGTCTCAAGGAGGAGATTTCAGCTCAATTGAGAAATCTGACGAATAAGCTGTCACCACTTTTTTGATGAAACCAAAAAGGGAGAAGGACAAGAGCCAGAAAAACAGATGCAGTTGATACTTGCTGAAACCTTATCTGCTCATCCTAAATAGGTTGTTGAACCATCTGCTAAGCCAGAACCTTCTATACCAGCTGTGAATATTCTGGACACCGAACTGGTGGAATTATTTCAAACAGTTGAACAACATGGGGAAGCCATAGCAGCTCAGGGAAAAGAACTCTCTGAACAGAAGTCTGTTATATCTGAGGTGATTCAGAGAGTTGATAAGATTGAAGATTTCTCTTCCTCGGTCCAAAAAGACAAGAAGCAGAAGATCAATCCAAGAGTCTTGAATTGGTAAAGAATCTAGCTGAGGAAGAAGCTACTGAGCTAGCTGAGGAAGAAGCTGCTGAGGCAGAGACTAAACTGAAGGAGAGGAAGAGAGGCAAACAAGTTGTTGAAATACCAAGACAGACCAGGTCAAGGACTCAGCTATCTGCAGCAGAGGAGGAAGAGAGGAAAGCGAGAAGGGCAGTGATTGAGGCTGTAGAAAGGAAGAAGAAATTTGCTGACAGTAAAGGGCTGGCAACCAGATACGTAAGAAGGAAGAGAAAGAAAGCCGCCTCAGCAAAGGATGTATCATGGGAAGAGAAAGCCTTACCTGCTCCTGTAAAGGACATTCTGGTTTCTAAGAAGAAATGGCTGCCAGAATAGGACAAGATAAGAGGTGAATGGCTGATTGATGTATATATTCTGGAGAAGATCCCGACAACAGATGATTAAGGCGAATTCAATGAAGAATTCAGAAGCTGGCTCGAGATAAAGCACCCTCAATCTTACGATTTGGTGATGTCTGAAGGTGAAGAGATGAGTCTGATTCCAGAAGCACCTCCTTTTAAGACTATCCTTCCACCTCTCCGATCAGACAGGTCTCTTGATCCAGTGCGCTTCAAACATATGTATTATGAATTTGCCAAGATGGGTGGGAACATTCAGAAGGACAGGTTAGCTGCTTTGATGGACAGAATGTACAAGGTCTTCAACATTCCTCTAGAACTTCTGAAATTCCATTATCGCTCTTAAGAAGATCAGAAGACAGTTAGAATCAGTCGATAGGTATTTTGTTGTACTGTGTAATCATGCATCAATGTTAATAAAATACCTTATCTTTCTCTGATTCTAAGACAACCTCTCATTGTCTTCTGAACTGCATGTTGTTATCTGTTGATTACTTTTAATTATCTGTTTTTCTGATTAACTGTTTTGGTTCCATAAAAAAGGGGGAAATTGTTGGGAAATTTGTAGTTTCGATGGAAGTTCCAAAACAGATAATGTAATAGGACCAGTCAGACCTGTTAGCTGACTAATGATTTAGATAGCAGATAAGATGACCAGCTGAAGTGTGTAGACAGCTGAAGTAACATATAGGTAACATATTGAGGGGGAACTCAATATGTATAGGTTGTCTTGTAAGATCAGAAGATCAGCTAACTTGAAGATCAGATGATGAAGATCTAAGCAGATAAGCTGAAAATCAGATGAGCAGAAGAGTCAAGACATCAAGACCAGAAGACCTACATCAGATAACAACAAGAAAAGGTCAGTAAGTTGTGCTAAGATAACTTACGAACAGATAACCTAAATCAGGAAAACAGATCAGTGTTCGAACTGATCTATCTCAGCTCCATCAGGTGACTACTTCAATGTTACCTAGTACGAGACAAGTGTTCAGACAAGAAGAATGTCAACCTTGTTGCGTATTCAAGTGTTGTGAATCGTACTTGATAACCAATGAGGAGTCGACAACACACGTACGGAGTTCTGACAGTCTGCAGAATGGTGGTTCAGTGTCAACGGCTAGAAAGGACAAGCTTGCATGCTTTCGGCCATGCCGCTCCTGGAGCACATCAAATCCATCTGCAGAACTACCTAAAATAGACCAAAATTCTAATTTCTCTCCAACGGCTAGTTCGATTTCGTGCCTATAAATAAGGGATCAAACCTTCATAGTAAGGTTACGGAAATTATCATCAAGCTCAAGCTCAAGCAATTTCTGGGTAAAGAACACCAAATCGAAGATTTATTCTTAAGTGTTCATCCCTTAGTTCTTAGCATGAATACTCATCCTCTAGCTCTTGGCTACTTAGAAGATAGGATAGTATTCAAGTTGGAACAAAACATTTCTTACCTAAACATTGTTAGGTTAAGTTTGTTATAGCAGGATTTTTATTTAGAGTTTCTAGATTAGATTTCTGGGATTGGTTGAGTGAGAACTCGTTAAATATCTGTTGGTTGTATTGTGTTGGACTAACACATTAAACTAAGTCCAGTTGGTTAAGTTGGTGCCCCTGCTGATAGGGAAGAGTGGACGTAGGACAAGTTGTCCGAACCACTATAAATATGTGTGCCTTTAATCTGCTTTACACATACTTGCACACTACTCTTGTTATCTGCATGCATATTCTGCACCAGGATTAGACTAGCATCAAGCTACTGATCTGATCAGCTTAACACTTTAGTTATCTGATTCAAACCAGATTGGTCAGAATCTTTAATTGAGTAAAACTGGTTTCCACACGGGTTAAGTAATCTTCCGCACCATCAGTTAAACTGATAGACGCCAAACTGATCTGCCTGTCAGATCAATAAGTCAGATATCAGTCCAAACTTATCCACTTCACACTCTGATCAGATAAACGTGCAAATCACATATGATCCACGAAAAGTTTTTGAAGTCTATTCACCCCTCCCCTCTAGACTTCAACCCTCACTGAAACCCGTTCGGGACCTACATAAATTCTTTCATTGGACGTATTTTATTGAAGTCAGGTGCTAGGCCGATTCCAACTACAGATCTAAAGACTCTTCTGAACAAAAGCTGGAATATTATGGGAAACTGAAAACTTATCACCTTGGGTAGGGGATACTTCAACATTCATGTAGATGACCTGAAGGAACGAGACAGGATCTTTTTGAAGCGCTCATAGCCCCTGAAAGTCACAATCAGACTTCAACGATGGGTGCCGAAATTCAATCCTTACAAGTTGAGTTCTCCGATTATAAATGTATGGGTTCGTATCTTCGAATTGTCAATGGAATACTTCTATGTGCCCATTATAGAAAAAATTACATCCGCCCTGGGTCCGGTTGTGAGCATTGATGAACATACACAAAACAGATACATGTGCCACTACGCTCGTGTCTTGATTGAGCTGGATCTTCGGAAAGGCAAAGAGTATAATATTATGTATGAAAGATCAGGACATTGTTCGATTGGTTCAGTAGGATATGAACAACACCCACAGTTTTGTACTCATTGTCAGATAACTGGTCACTCTGTCGACAACTGTCATGCTCATGGAGGAAATCAACCGGAGGGGAAGTCAGATGACAAATCCAAACCCTCTGGTCCGGGCAAAGGAAATAAACAAAAGAAATGGGTCCAAAAGGCGTCTACAAAAAAGAATAACAGCACTACTGCCTACTCTGGGGACACTCGAGACACGGGACCTCCTGATACAATGGCCGGTAAGTTGAATGATGTGGAGATACAGGAGGCTGGGGAGAACGAGACCCTTCCCAATCGTACTGGGGAATTGGGTGTTACGATTGAGCAAGACTTGGATGAGCATGGCACTGAAGGGGTTACAGTGGTCCCCTCGGAGATTGAGCAAATATTGGAAAGGGAGATTCAAGGGGAGAAAGAGCAGGATCATACCCAGGTTTCAGAAGATTGGGAAACGGTTAAGATGAAGAAGGCAGCCTCGCCAACACATCTACGGGCATCACCTCCACCGGCTATCTCTAACTCTTTCATAGTACCACCTGTGGGGGATGGTAATACAACTTCATATTCAGATGCAGAGGTGGAGGATTATGTGAATGATCCTCTGGGCCCACCGGAGGAGAAGTTACCAGTGCAAAAGACAAAAAAGAAGCCCGGGAGACCTCGTGGTAGAACAACACAAAAGGCTATTGCTCTTGTCTCCCCACACAATACTCGTGCTCGAACAGCTACTATTCCTTCTATTTCAAAGGTGTGGTCATAGCTAAAGCCCATTCACATGCCGCCTTCGACATTGATGATGAACCCCTGCGTAAAATGCATTTGCTTGAGTCTTGGGCTGACCATTGTTAGGACTGTCTGATTTCTTTTATGTTTTGATTTATTGGTCACTTTAGGGCCATAGACACTATTTCTCTCTTTTGTTCGGGGTCACTTTTGGGCCCACCCTTTTTTCTTTTACTTTTAATAAATCCCTTATTTGTCTAACTCTTAATATAAAAAAAAGATACAATATATCAAACGTAAATTAATAAACATACATATAGTATTAATTATTATAAAAAAATTAAAAATAAACAACAATCGTTTAAAATAAAGCATTCACCCTTTCAAAAAAAAATGTAGACAACAAAAACCAAAAACAGAAACAAAAAACATCATAATATAATTCCAAAATTCTAAACATATCTAAAAAATATTGTATTGTGTTCAAAACTATCATTATTACACAACATAATCTTCAAACCACGTCGACTGGTAACCCCCAAAACTGCAACATAAAGCTGGCCATGGCTAAAGACCGACTTCTTAAGAAATACTCCAACATGGGAAAAAGATTGCCCTTAACTTTTATTTATAAACATAGCATACGAAAAAATCAACGAAAACTATCTGCGTGTAAACTTGAATGGTAACGTAGGATCAGAAAGAGTCAGCGACAATCTAGGTACCAATGCTAGCTCACTAGCGCTGCTACCAATAAGAACTTTAGCTTTTATTACTCTATCACTCAACTTAGTGATTACCAACCTACATATTAAAAAAAACCAACATGGTCCCTTTACACAATCCCCTTGAATGATCTATATTTCTTAACAACATAACAAGCGTTCCAATTTTGAGATTAAGTTCATGGTCGGGCATATCGGAAAATTTCAAAGTGTTGAGGAACTCATGAGTATGAACATCAGCTAGAGAATCAAAATTAGAATCAAACCTGCAAACTCTTTTGGAATTGAGATACTTGTGAATCTTCCTTTTATTTAATAGAATCATGTAATCATTAATAAATTTAACATCATCAAGTGTCGGGGAAAGGATAGCTATGTCCTGTAAAAATTCGTGATTGTACATCCTAGATTTAAAATCAGGATAAATACAATCAACAATAGAAGCAATTAGATCACCGCCTCATTTAAACAAAATATCATCTGAGATGATAATATCAGAACCATAATCAGTTCTTGTCCCTATACATCCATCACCAACTGATTCAATTCATTTCGAAAACAACTTTATTTTGTTCATCCCTTGAACAGAATCAAATTACATTAACCTAATGTTTCTTGTCAACTTCAAAAGAAGACATGCATTCCACAAATCAGATGAAGTGATAGTGGCATGTACAATGTCATGTCTCTTTCCTTTTGGAATGACAGACATGATCAGTCAAAAATCTCTACAAAAAATAATTGTCTTTCCAACAAACGATATTTCAGAGCTTGATGGATCAGATAATTACATGAGATATCTCTCAATGATGTATCTAATGCTTCAATATAATGTTTGTGAACTACTGGAGCTTCATCCCATACTATGAGCTTGCACTTAATCAAAAGTTCAGCGAGTTGACTACCTTGGTTAATATTGCACGTAGAATCCTCCAGCCAATTGATTGGAATGCAAAACCTAGAATGCAATGTACGTCCACAAGGAAGTAAAAGTGATGTTATGCTACTGGATGCTACATTCAGTACTATTTCACCTTCATATCGCAGTCCAGCAGATAAGTCTTCCATAAAAAAGTTTTCTCAGTACTTCCATAACCATATACAAAAAACAGTCCACCTAGATCTGATGATATCGATCTAATTATTGTATTTAAAACAAAAAGTTGCTCATCATTCAATCTCCTTAGCAAAACTTCATACTCCATCCTCAGTTCAGCTCTACTATACGAAAACTCAGTCAAAATCATCATATACGGGATGTTATACTGTTATCAACAACTGACACAGGCATCCCATCAAAATCATGTTAATTCTTACCAGGAGAACGCAACATATTATCGATTTTTAAAAGACAACAATTCTTAATCTCATCATCTGTCATTCTCCACTCTACAAACATAAGAAGAAGAAGAAAAAATCATCATTAAGAAAACATACATAAAATAATAAATTATTTTTTATTAAATAAAATATTAAAAAAATTCAAATAATATATATATATATATATATATATATATATAATGATGATTTAACAGGACAATATATAAACCAATAACATAAAAAAAATTGAAACACTAAAAATAATATAATAATATAATTATGATTGATTTTAATAAAACGTCTAAATAAGGAAAGCGTGTAAATTACTTTGGTATGGAAGAATAAGGAAAGTGTGCGAAAAATAATGGGCGGGGGATTATAATTTAAAGAATGTATAATATAAAAAATATCTGGATACCGCATTAACAACAAGTGTGATCCAGAATCTATCACACCTACATTTATAATAACATAAACAAAATAATTTTAATAATTATTCCATACAAATTATTTAAATACAATCTAATACATAAATAATTTTTCATACTGTATATAATAAGGCTTTTTCAAAACAAGAGCCTAGTAGTGTTGAGGAATCATATCAGCTACCTAAATAAATGTGAGTCTGCAAACCTCGAGGTTGACCTAGCGTGGGACTTAGGAGTATTCTCCTCTCTAGATCTCAGGTTTGAAAACCCCTAAGGTGCAATCAATTACTGAGATGAGTCAATCCATGCAGAGCTTTGCTTTGACTTGAATTTCGCCCCCCTAGTGGATGATGGATTTTGCTCCCCGCATTAGTTGATCATTAGGTAGAATACCAAGTCATGAAAAAAGGGAGTCTGCAAAATTACTTTCGAGCAACTGATATGTTAGCACCGATTAGTTTCATGACCATCTCCGGGTAGGAAATGACCTTGATGAACAGTTGTATGACAAATTTTTCTCCCTTCTCTATGGCGGCAACATCAATTTTCAGAATATCAACTTGCATTTCTTCAGCTAAATCCTCCATTGAAATAAGTGGAGATGGCATCATGTCCATGTAGGTATTTTGGTGAAGTGGTTGGATCTAATCATCAAGCACCTAGGACTTGAAGTTGTGGTGAATAATTGGCGAGCTGAAAGTCAGCTTTGTGTTAATGACTTACCTTATAATAATTGGAAAACAAGTGTCCGTATTCATCATATATTTATAGGCCAAAATGAGTGATGATGCATCCATCCTTTTAAAGAGTATTAATTCTTCACCGTCTGTCTATTTGTAGGCCAAAATGGATCTAAACAATGTTGACAGCTCTTGGGGAAGATCAGTTTTTGGAGAAGAAAACTTTCCTTGTCAATTTTCTTCAATTAGAGTTCCAACGATATTGTGGCTACTCGATTTTATTCATTGATTGTGTATATAATACAAAATGATTTCCTTTTCTCAAGGAAATTATATCAATGTAGATTACAATTACAATGGAAATAATATATTCTATAAGAAAGAAAACAATCGATAACAAATATTATCAAATCTGACGTAGATCTTTAGGGGATTTTCGATATCTTTGTTGTGGACGTCTTCAATACGATATATCTAATAAGTTTTCGCAAGATAAAGGATATGTTGGATATGCTAATATTGAAACAAATGAAATTAAACTTTGAGTAGGGTTGGAGGCACAACGATGATAATGCAAACGTGATAGTGTGTGTTACTGTTAGTGTCCTAGAGACAATCTTTTGTAAGGACATAATACTCAGATAATATTCAGTATTGGTTTAATATTATTATTTGTTTAATATTAAATGTATGGCGTTACACTCATTAGAATATTATGTTTGATTGTTTGCATTTATTCTTATATGTGTTCCCTTGAATCACTGCTGTCATTGAGTGAGTGAGAACTCAGATGACTTAAGCATGATTCTTAAATAGCCCCAATCGAGGATCATCAAGAAAGGGATATTGATGATGCAATGGAGATTGGTGTGCGATCTGCATCATACTCTTAGAGAGTGTAGTAAGATCTCACTAACTACGAGATACTAGGTATCTCATGATGGATACACAAATACCTTAGAGGGTATTGGTATACCCATCCGGAAACCGTTTGATGTAGTTCCACTATATGTGTCTACGGGTGTCTCGGTTAGTGGGAGCGATGCGATACTCCTTTGACTTGAGGTCAATACGCACGACATGTGTGGGGTGATGAACTTTGACCATGACCGACGCTTGCACCAGTCTATGGGTAGATATGGCTCTGATTAGGTTCATCACAAAGTGCATGTGCGTGGTAGTTGAACCAAGAAAATGATTCATTCCTCAAAGTGGATTTAGAGAGAATACTCACCTTCTCATCATAATTGGATCTAAGTCATTGGTCAATGCACGTCAACTTAGACTTTGTGACTAAGTGTGACACTAATGATCAATTAGTGATTTGAGATAAATCGATTAAGTTATTTGAATAGACACTTCATCATGTTCAAGACTAATCGTGTATTCGTGAATGAAAGGAGGTAATCGCAATTGCCCACGTTACAGTTATAGGTAGTTGCATGTTTCTTGCAACATACCTCATATATTGAGAATGTCTGATTATTGACTAGGGTTTAATTAAGAACGTTAGTTTGACTAATCGCTCTATATATGAGGCCTATGGATCACACAACAAGTAGTTCCCTTTTACGGATTATAGTTGGTTGATTAAATGTTAAATTGGATTTAATATTTAATTTATGGAGAAAAAATTAATAATAGATTAATTTGGAATTAATTATTATTAATATCATTTAATTGAATTGGATTTAATTAAATAAGAATTCCCAATAATTATATGTGGAATATAATTATAGGATTTAATGTATATGGAAATAAATCGTAGAGATTTTCATATAAGGCATTTAAATCCGTCGAGATTTATATGGGGAAATAAATCGTAGAGATTTATTTAAATAAGGATTAAGGTTTTAATTACCTAATTGGGTTAGCTCAAGATTTAAGCTAGACCTCCCCTATATATACAGACTCTTGGGAATTCACAAATAACGTAACTTCATATTCTCTCCATAAGATCTAAAGTTTTGATTTTCCTAGCTGATTCAACTTGGGATTCAACACTGGCAGAATCGAGCAGATCCGTTCTAGGTCATTACGTGGATACCATAGTGGAGGAATCTATACTACAGTTATTGTAAGATTTCTTGTTATGATTATTGTATTCCTTTTGTGCAATTAATTGTTCGTTGTTGGTGAACTTTAATTTCCGCTGCGCATGTATTACGTGTTTACGTGCCTCTATATTCCAACAGTGGTATTAGAGCTCAGGCTCTTGATTTAATTGCAAGTGTGTTGGCTTTAAATTAAAATAATAAAACTGCACCCCTTTTTGTTTCTCGTGGCACGGTTGTCTTCCTCAAAGGAATTTAGGGTTTTCTGGGAAAACCCCTCTCCACCGCGCTTCGTCCGCCGATTTTGACCGATTCACTCGATTGCTCGCGTTGCCTGGCGATAAAGGCGAACGCGACACCGCTTGAGTCGGCGGCTTCACGCAGCGACTCGCGGCTCGCTCGCTAGCCCGACTCGCCGTGCGCGACGGCGATCTTCGACCCACTGCTTCGCGTCGATTTGTATCGTCGATGCCTGGTTTCTTCGTCTCGATTGTGATATCGCCACTCTCGTTTCGATCGATTCGTGATGGCGCGTTACAGATCGGACCGAATATCGTGCTTGGCGTCGCCGATTCGGTGCATTTCGTGGCACTTCCTTTCGATTCTTCCGAGTTTCGAGGCGGTGAACCACGCCTCAATTCGATTCGCGGTGACGGCCGCCAGTTTCGTGTCGATTCGGACCCTTTTGGGGATTCGATGCCTCGCGCGGTTCGAATGGGGGTATTGATGGGTCACCCTCGCGCTTCCAGCGGCGGCGGTGACACACACCCACACGTTTACAGCGGCGATGGCTCGCTGACCTTGGTCTCTGATTTTGGGTCTTCTTCTGGTTTGACCGAACTGACCTGCTTGTCCTCGGTTACTTGTTGTCGATCTAATTTTGTGAAAATTTATCCCTGTTCTTCGATACTTTTCGATATTGTTTTGAACTTGTCGAATTGTTAATGTTGATTTCTGAAAAGGGTTTGGATTTCGTTAAATTGGATGTCCCAAATTACAGATTGGATGCTGTCGAATTGGGCGGTGATGCGAGGAGGGCTGTTTTACCAATTTGATTTGGACAGGCCCTCCCGTGAAAATTCTAAAAATTGCACCTGAGCCCCATATTTTATTAATTAAAATTGAATTTTATTTAATTTTAGAATTAATAAAATGTGGGACTTAAAATTGGATTGTTGGTTGGACCAACATTGGACATAATTAATTGTATTAATTTAAAACCTGAAATAAGATTGGATCTTATTTAAAATTAATTAGATTAATTTTAATGAAAATTAAAAGTTGGACTTTTAATAATAATTGATTTGATTGATTATTATTTTAATAATTTAAAATCGAATTAAAATTTTAAAAAAAAATCATTTTTAAAGGAATTATTGAACCCCACTGTTTGACTGTTTTATATTTTAATTCATCAAACGCTTTTACAAACCGCATTATAACTGTTTGGGTAGGTGGTGCCCAATAATTGTCGGAACGTATTATTGTTTGGGTAGACGACACCCATATAAATGTTAGTCCGTGTAATTCATGTTTGGGTAGACGGCCCGATAATTGCTCAAACGTGATGTAGATTAACATGTTGGATCTCGATTAAGCAATTAATACCCCGTCTTTAAAAGATTCTCACTAAAATATGATTTTTCATTAAATTGAACGATGCCTTCCATCAAAATTAATAGTAAACCGGAGATTTCGTTCCAATGAGTATTTATGGCCCAAGTCTTTTGCTCAGATCTACATCTAACGGGACTATTATAGGGACACGTTGTGTCACCGCTTGGTGGTTGTAAATCAACCTGACTCTGTTTCACCAGCCCAAGCAGGGAAACGAGGGTCATGGGGCATCTGATTGAACTAGGCTCAATCAACTAGGAGTTGAAAATTTTGCAATTGGTTTGGAGACCTACCAATTATGTTGTCATAGTAATCAGCCCAAGCAGATATTATGATAGTAGGAATGTGGATCCTAGTCCATTATGATTTATATTGGATATAAATTCGTATTCTTCCGATGAGGTCGTTGAATATGTGAAAATAATGGAGACAAAATAAATTTGAAAGGCCATGTTTATTTTGATTCCTGAATATTGATCATAGGAATTATGTGTTTTAATTCCCGTTTTATTTTATTTCTCTAAGATTGTTGAAATGAATAACTTATCACTGAGAAGCGCTTTGGAAACGAACAAATTGGTTGGGCCAAATTTTCTCGACTGGCATCAAAATGTGCGTTTGGTGCTTAGGTAAGAAAAGATTGAGTACGTGTTGGACACGCCAATCCCTGCTACCCCGGAGACTGGTACTGAAGAAGTCGAGGTGTTTGACGCAGAAGCTCAGAAGAAGCATCAAGATGATGCTTCCCAGGCTCAGTGTGTTATGCTCCTCGGGATGAATCCCGAGTTGCAAAGGCAGCATGAGAGGATGCTTCCCTTTGAGATGATCAAGCATCTGAAGGATCTCATTGATTCTGAATCTCATTCCGAGATTTATGAAGTGATGAGAGATTTGTTTAGATGTCGAATATCTGAAGGAGGGAAGGTTTCCCCTCATGTGTTGAAGATGATAGGGCTAATCGAGAAACTTGGTCGGTTGGGCATTGAGCTCAAAACCAACGTTGTTGTTTATGCCATTCTTCAGTCACTTCCTGATTCATATTCGAGTTTTGTAGTAAACTTTAATATGAATAAGACGGAAATGACTATGCCCGAGCTGCATAACATGCTAAAGACCTTTGAGTCTTCCAATGCTAAGAAAAAGCCCGTGCTCATGGTAAGTGTCTCTACTTCTTCTGCTCCGAAAGGAAAGAAGAAGCGAAGGGGCAAGGCAAAAAAAGGCTCTAAGCCGAACTTCCTTAAGCCCAAAGGTGGAATTCAAAAGAAGGAGAGGGTGGACAAGAATGTATGCCTCCACTGCAAGCAGAAGGGGCATTGGAAGAAGGACTGTAAGGTTCTAGCAGCTGAAAAGAAGACACAAGGTGTCTTAGCCATGTGAACAGGTATGTTTTTATTGAGATAAACATGTCCACAAATGATACTAACTGCTGGGTATTAGATATCGGTTGTGGCTCACACATTTGTACTAATGTGCAGGGTCTCAATCATAGCAGGGCAGTTAGGCCGGGTGAAGTCGCCCTACACGTTGGGAATGGAGCAAGAGTTGCTGCTGAACGTGTTGGCATTTATGTTTTAGACTTACCATCTGGTTTTAGACTTGAACTGAATAATTGTTATTTTATTCCTTCTATTACTCGCAACATTATTTCTATTCTGATGTTAGACATTGAAGGGTTTTTCTTCCATTTTGTAAATAATAACTGTTATTTTTCGCTTAATGGTGATGTTTATGAAAATGCTCCTTTATCGAATGGTTTATATTTGTTGCATTGTGGACATAATATTCTTAATATACAAAACAAACGACTCAAACTTAGTAATCATAAAAACCCGACTTACTTGTGGCATTGTAGGTTTGGTCATGCAAATGAGAACAGGATTGCAAGGTTAAGAAAGTTAGGCTACTTAACCCCATTCGACTTTGAGTCTTATGGAAATTGTGAATCCTGTCTCAAGTGCAAGATGACCAACAAACCCTTTTCTGGGAAAGGGATTCGTGCCAAAGAAGTTCTAGAGCTGATCCACAGTGATGTCTGTGGACCATTGCCCACTCTAGCTAGGGGTAACTTCGCCTACTTCATCACTTTTACTGACGATTTCTCAAGCTATGGATACGTGTATCTTATGAAACACAAATCCGAATCTTTTGAGAAATCCAAGGAGTTCAAAGCTGAAGTAGAGAAGCAACTTGGTAAGAGTATAAAGACTCTTCGATCAGATCGAGGAGGTGAATACCTTAGCCACGAGTTCATGGATTACTTGAAGTTACATGGAATCCAATCACAATGGACTCATCCTAGAACACTGTAGATGAATGGAGAATCCGAGAGGAGAAACCGAACCTTGTTAGACATGGTAAGGTCCATGATGAGCTTTTCTTCTCTCCCTATACTCTTATGAGGATACGCGTTACAAGCCTCAATCTACATTCTGAATAGGATTCCATCCAAATCAGTTGAACATACGCCATATGAACTATGGTGTGGCAAGAAGCCAGCTTTTTCACATATCAAAACGTGGGGTTGCCCTGCAATTGTGAAAAAGATGATCACTGACAAATTGGAATCCAAAGGTGAAAAGGCTTACCTTGTGGGATATCCTAAGGAAATTAGAGGATATTATTTTTATCTACCTGAGAAACAAAAGATAATTGTTTCTAGGCAGGCTAGGTTCCTCGAAGAAGGCTATGTCTTCAAGGACCAAAACCGTAAGAAGATAGTACTTGAAGAAATTCAAGAACCACAAGATAACCAAGAGACTGATACCTTGTCAAAGAAACGTGACATGGAATCAGTGGGAGCTTTTAGCAGCTCACATAGTGGAAGTTTATCACTTAGTGATCCTCTTTCAGCCAGTGGGAGCGTAATTGGAGTTGCATTGCCTTCGCAACAAACTCCAATTGGGCTGAATGAGAACAGCATAGTTCAAACTTCGGCCCAAGAGGCATCAGAAAGTGTTGCTCTTGAGGACTCTCCGGACATTGATGAAATCGATGCACCACAAAATTTTCACAATCAGAATGTACAGCCTGCACAAACACCACAGCTCCGTAAGTCCATTAGAATTCGTAATCCGCCCACTAAGTATTATGGTTTCCTCGTAGAGGAACATGATGACGTGGAGATCCCGGGTAAAGACGATCCTAGAACTTACACTGAGGCAACATTAGATGTTGACTTGGAGAAGTGGCATGAAGCCATGAAATCCGAGATGGACTCAATGTACACAAATCAAGTCTGGGACTTGGTTGAATTGACGAAAGGGGTAAAATCCATAGGTTGCAAATGGGCCTACAAGCGTAAGACCAATGCAAACGGCAAGGTACAAACCTGCAAGGCTAGGTTGGTAGCAAAAGGTTATAGTCAACGCGAAGGCATTGACTATGATGAGACTTTCTCACCTGTTGCCAAGATCAAGTCCATTCGAATTTTACTTGCTGTAGCAGCACATTTAGATTATGAGATTTGGCAGATGGATGTCAAAACAACCTTCCTCAATGGAAACATTGATAAGGAGGTGTTTATGACTCAACCTGAAGGTTTTGTATCTAAGCCAAAATCTAATCTTGTGTGCAAGCTCAAACAGTCCATTTATGGATTAAAGCAAGCTTCTAGTAGTTGGAATATCCGTTTTGATGAGGTTGTCAAATCATTTGACTTCATCAGAAATTCGGAAGATCCATGCGTTTATCGTAAAAGCAGTGGGAGAAATATTATTTTCATAGTTGTGTATGTCGATGACATACTAATTCTGGGAAACAACATTCCTCTTATGCAGTCGGTTAAAGATTGGCTATCAAGGACCTTCATGATGAAGGACCTTGGTGAGGCATGTTACATCTTAGGGATCAAGATCCATAGGGATAGATCCAAGAAGATGTTGGGACTGTCACAGTCAACCTACGTAGATAAGGTGCTAAAGCGATTTGCGATGGAGAACTCTAAGAGAAGTTCTAGTTCTGATTTCTGGGATTGGTTAAGTGAGATCTCAGACTAGGGTTTCTAGTTCTGATTTCTGGGATTGGTTAAGTGAGAACTCTTGAAACATATGTTGTACTGTGTTGGACTAACAAATTAATCTAAGTCCAGTTGGTTAGTTGGTGCCCCTGCTGATAGGGAAGAGTTGACGTAGGACAAGTTATCCGAACCACTGTAAATCTTGTGTTCTTTATATGTTTTACACTATCTGCACACTACTACTTGTTAAAAGATTACATGCATATTCTAATTATGGATCAGATCTGTATCAAGTAGTTGATTTAATCAGTTTGGTAAACTGGTTTTTCACACGGGTTAGTCTTATCTTCCGCAAAATCAGTTAAGCTGATAGACACGAACTGATCTGCTCTCAAGCGATCAGTAAGTTGGATAGCAGTCCATACTGATTCACTTGCACTCTGATCAGGAAACTTGTCTTTCACATCTGATCTCACGAAAAGTCTATTCACTTCTCCCCTCTGGACTTCTGCCTCACTAAAACCCATTCGAGACCTACAAGTTGTTGGAATTTAGAGGCACGTAAACACGTAATACATGCACAGTGAAAATAGACAATTCACCAACAACGAACAATTAATTGCATAATTAAATACGAGTAATTGTAAACATAATTCTTACAACAATTCGTACACGGATTCCTCAACTATGGTATCCACGTAACAGTCATTTACTAATTTGCACAGATCTGCCAGCGTCGAATCCCCGAAATGAATTTGCTAGGAAAATTCTAACTTCGAGATTTTATGCAGAAAATATGAACTCACGTATTATGAATTCCCAATAGCTCATATAAATAGGAGAGGTCCAGCTAAAATCTTAAGCTAACCTTTATTAGGAAAAATCCTAATAAAATAAATCTCTTAGATTATTTTCCACATATAAAATCTATATGGATTTAATTTCATGTATATCAAATCTTTACGGATTTGATTCCATATATATTCAATCCTATAATAATAATATTCCATACATTATTATTGAAAATTCTATTTAATTAAATCTAATTTAATTAAATAGTAATAATAATTAATTCTAAATATAATTATTATTATATTCTCCATAAATTAAATATTAATATCCAATATAATATTTAATCAACCAACTGTAATTAGTAAATAACTGTTACTTGTTGTGTGAAGCATAGGCCCACATATATCGAGCGATTAGTCAAAATAAAGGTCTTAATTGAACCCTAGACAATAAATTAGACATTCTCAATATATGAGGTACGTTGCGAGGAAAAGTGCAACTACCTGTAACTGAAACATGGGCTATTACGATTTCCTTCTTTCATTCGCAAATACTTCGATTAAGTCTTGAACATGATGAAGTGTCTATTCAAATAACTTAATCATATTATCTCTAATCACTAATTGATCATGTATGACACACTTAGCCACAAAGTCTAAGTTGACGTGCATCGGCCGATGACTTAGATCCAATTATGATGAGAACATGAGTATTCTCTCTAAATCCACATTGAGGAATGAATCATATTCTTGGCTCAACTACCACACACATGCACTTCGTGATGAACCCAATTCAAGCCATATCTACCCATATACGGGTGCAAGCGTCGGTCATGGTCAAAATTCATCACTCCACACATGTCGTGCGTATTGACCTCAAGTCAAAGGAGTATCGCATCGCTCCCACTAACCGAGACACCCGTAGACACATATAGTGGAAATAAATCAAACGATTTCTCGGGTGGGTATATCAACATCTTCTAAGGTACTTGTACATCCATCATGAGATACCTAGTATCTCGTAGTAAGTGAGATCTTACTATACTCTCTAAGAGTATGATGCAGATCGCACACCATTCTCCATTGCATCATCAATATCCCATTCTTGATGATCCTTAAGTTATTTGAGAAGCATGCTTAAGTCATTTGAGTTCTCACAACCTCAATGACAGCAATGACTCATGGGAACACATGTATGAATAAATGCAAACAATCAAACATAATATTCAAACAAGTGTATTGCCATACATTAATCGTAAGTGAACTATAATATTAAATCAAACTGAATTTCATCGAGTATTATGTCCTTACAATAGATTGTCTCTAGGACACTAACACTAACAATCTCCCACTTGGACTAGAGTCAATCACTTACAGGTCTAACCCCTAGACCATCAAATGTCTAGTGTGTACATGAACACTCAGTGTTTTGGTGAAATGATATTCCAAATTAAATATGTGGGAATACATTTTAATTCCATTTCTCCAACCCTTATGATCTTTCGGATCAAATGATAAGTCTAGGTACATGCTTGTTTCTATTTACTGATCTCGATTCCTTTGCTTGTGCATTCGCATCAACGTTATCTTAATATAACTTTATTAGACAATTGGCACTCGGAACTACCCCTACTTCTCTTAAGAACTGTTAAATTTAGACAGCCTCCTTGAGGCTTCTGATATAGCAATGTACTCAGCTTCGGTTGTTGAATCTACGGTCGACATGCTTGGAACTATTCCAACTGACCACCTCATCATTGAGAGTGAATCGTAACCTTACTGTGATTTGTAATCATCACAGACAGATTGGAAGCTTGCGTCAGCATAATCATTCACTACTAGTTCTGATTGTCCACCATAGACAATGAAGCATTCTTTAGTTCATCTAAGATACTTCAGAATGGTCCTGACAGCAATCCAGTGAGATTCACCCGGATTCTGTTGGTATCTTCTAGTGATGTTGACAACGTAGGCCACATCGTGCCTAGTGCAAGTCATGGCGTACATGATTGACCCAATAGCAGATGCATATGGGACATCCTTCATGTGCTTTATATTAGCTTCATTATAAGAACAATCCTTCTTTGGCAGCTTTATCCCATGATTTGCCGGTAGAGACCCTCTCTTAGAGTTCTCCCCCGCAAAACGCTTCAACACCATGTCTACATAGGTGGACTGTGACAGCCCCAACATCCTCTTGGATCTATTCCTGTGGAGCATGATCCCTAGGTTGTAGCAGGCTTCACCAAGACCCTTCATCATGAAGATCTTTATCAACCAATCTTTAAGGGACTGTATTAATGGGATATGGCTTCCTAAAATCAGCATGTCAATGACATACACGATTATGAAGATAATATTCTTCCCGCTGCGTTTACGATAAATGCAAGGATCTTTCAAATTTCTGATGAAGTCAAAAGACTTGATAGCTTCATCAAATCGGATATTCCAACTCCTAGAAGCTTGCTTTAATCCATAAATGGATATCTTTAGCTTGCATACTAGATTAGAATTTGACTTAGATTTAAAACCTTCTGGTTGAGTCATAAACACTTCCTTATCAATGTTTCCATTGAGAAAAGCTGTTTTGACATCCGTCTGCCAAATCTCATAATCAAAGTGTGCTGCTATCGCAAGTAAAATTTGAATGGACTTGATCTTTGCAACTGGTGAGAAGGTCTCGTCACAGTTAGTGCTTTTGCATTGACTATAACCCTTCATTACCAACCTAGCTTTGTAGGTTTGTACTTTACCATTTGCATCAGTCTTACGCTTGAAGACCCAGTCGCAATATATGGGTCTAACCCCTTTAGGCAACTCAACCAAGTCTCAGACTTGATTGTTGTACATCGAGTCCATCTCGAAAATCATGGTTTCATGCCACTTCCCTGAATCAATATCTGATATTGCTTCAAAATAAGTATTAGGGTCGTCCTTATCCGGTATGTCCATATTATCGAGTTCCTCCAAGAGGTAATCGTATCTAATGGGCGGATTACGAATCCTAATTAACTTTCGGAGCTGTGGTTGTGCAGGTTGTACATTCTGATCATTACAATTTTGTGGTGCATCGATTTCATCAATGTCCGGAGAGTCCTCAAGAGCTACACATCCAGATGTCTCTTGGGCGGGAGTTTGAACTATGTTGTTCTAATTCAGCCCACTTGGAGGTTTTTGCACTGGCTGAAAGACGATCACCTAGTGAAAGACTCCCACTGTGAAAGTTGCTGAATGCTCCCACTGATTCCTTGTCATGTTTCTTTGACAAGATATCAATCTCTTTGTTAATTTGTGGTTCTTGAATTTCTTCAAGTTCTATCAGCTTACGACCTTGTTCCTTAAAGACATAATCTTCTTCGAGAAACTTGGTCTGCCTAGAAACAGTCACTGATTGTTTCTCAGGTAGATCGAAGTAATAACCCTTTTCACCTTTGGATTCCAACTTATTAGTTAACATCTTTTTCACAAACACGAGACAACCCCATGTTTGATATGTGTAAAAGTTGGCTTCTTGCCACACCATAGTTCATATGGTGTATGCTCAACCGATTTAGATGGAATCCTATTCAGAATGTAAATTGAGGTTTGTAACGCGTATCCCCATAAGAATGTCGGAAGAGAGGAAAAGCTCATCATGTACCTTACCATATCTAATAGGATTCGGTTTCTCCTTTCGGAAACTCCATTCATCTGGGGTGTTCCGAGAGGAGTCCATTGTGATTGGATTCCATACAACTTCAGATAACCAGTGAATTCATTGCTAAGATATCCACCTCCTCGATCCGATCAAAGAGTCTTAATACTCTTACCAAGTTGCTTCTCTACATCAGCTTTGTACTCTTTGAATTTCTCAGAAGATTCGGATTTGTGTTTCATAAGATACACGTATCTGTATCTTGAGAAATCATCAGTAAAAATGATGAAGTAGCCGAAGTGACCCCTAGTTAGAGTGGGCAATGGTCCACATACATCACTGTGGATCAACTCTAGAACTTCTTTGGCACGAACCCCTTTCCTAGAAAAGGGTTTGTTGATCATTTTGCCGTTGAGACAAGATTTGCAATTACCATAAGACTCTAAGTCGAATGGGGTTAGGTAGTCTAACTTTCTTAACCTTGCAATTCTCTTCTCGTTTGCATGACCAAGTCTACAATACCAAAAGTAAGTCGGGTTTTCATGATTACTAAGTTTGAGTCTTTTATTTTGTATATTAAGAACATCATATCCATAATGCAACAAATGCATGTTGCGAGTAATAGAAAGAACTAGATGACAATCATTAAGTTCTAATAAAAAAACCAAAGGGTAAGTTGCTTCATTTCCACGTGTAAGGCGACTTCACCCGCCCTGACTGTCATAAGACACATGAGCCCCTTCACATTCATACAAATGTGTGAGCCACATTCGATATCTAATATACCGCAGTTAGCGCTATTAGTGGACATGTTTATCTTAATGACAAACATACATGTTCTAGTGCCAGAAGCACCTAGTGCCATCCTTTTAGCAACCAGAACCTTACAGTCCTTATAATCCGTAAAAGGTAACTACTTTTCGTGTGACCCATAGGCCCTTATATATCGAGCGACTAGTCAAACTAACGGTCTTAATTGAACCCTGGACAATAAATCAGACATTCTCAATATATGAGGTACGTTACGAGAAACGTGCAACTACCTGTAACTGTAACATGGGCTATTACGATTTCCTCCTTTCATTAACAAATAATCAATTAGTCTTGAACATGATGAAGTGTCTATTCAAATAACTTAATCAATTTATCTCTAATCACTAATTGATCACTCATGTCACACTTGGCCACAAAGCTCAAGTTGACGTGCATTGGCCAATGACTTTGATCCAATTATGATGAGAAGATGAGTATTCTCTCTAAATCCACTTTGAGGAAAGAATCCTTTTCTTGGCTCAACTACCACGCACATGCACTTCGTGATGAACCCAATCCAAGTCATATATACCCATGGAAGGGTGCAAGCGTCGGTCATGGTCAAAGTTCAGCACTCCACACATGTCGTGCGTATTGACCTCAAGTCAAAGGAGTATAGCATCGCTCCCACTAACCGAGACACCCGTAGACACATATAGTGGAACTACATCAAACAGTTTCTCGGATGGGTATACCAATACCCTCTAAGGTATTTGTGCATCCATCATGAGATACCTAGCATCTCGTAGTAAGTGAGATCTTACTACACTCTCTAAGAGTATGATGCAGATCGCACACCAATCTCCATTGCATCATCAATATCCCATTCTTGATGATCCTCGATTGGGGCTATTTGAGAATCACGCTTAAGTCATCCGAGTTCTCACACACTCAATGACAGTAGTAACTCAAGGGAACACAGATAAGAACAAATACAAACAATCAAACATAATATTCCAATAAGTGCAACGCCATATATTTAATGTTAAATAAATAATAATATTAAACCAACACTGAATATTATTTGAGTATTATGTCCTTACAATGGATTGTCTCTAGGACACTAACACTAACAATCTCCCACTTGAACTGGAGCCAATCACCTACAAGTCTAACCCCTAGACCATCAAAATGTCTAGTGTGTACATGAACACTCAAAGCCTTGGTGAAAGGATCAGCTAGATTATCTTCCGTGGTTACATGATCTAATGTTGCGAGACCAGAGAGAAACGTGAAGAGTGGTTAAATGGGAACGGAAGGGGAATTAAAATCAGGGTTTCCTCTATCAGTGGGAAATAGAGGTTCAGTATATATTTATCTGAACGAGGAACCTGAGGCTCAGGATCCACCTGAGCCAAATTATCTGAGCAAGGAAACTGAGGCTCAGGATACACCTAAGTCAAATTATCTGAGTGAAGAAGCTGAGGCTCAGGATCCACCTGAGCCAAATTATCTGAGCGAAGAAACTGAGGCTCAGGATTCAACTGAGTCAAATTATCTGAATAAGGAAACTGAGGCTCAGGATGCACCTGAGCCAAATTATCTGAGTAGTTTATCTGAATGAGGTAAGGTTTGGGCTTCTCGCAAATGGGCCCAAACATTTAGAATAATCTGGAAGATCCATTATCTATTTTAGATTCTGCTTTTAAAATATCTAAGGAATATCCACTGGTGTGTGGACCCCACTGTTAGTTACAAATACGGCCTCTGGCCGGTGAATGAGAATATCAGAAAATTGCATCATTCTCTCTCTTCTAACTACCTCTCCTCCTATCTAATTCTCTCTCTCCCTATTTCTTCAAATCTTCATATCTTCATCTTGTTCCAATTTATATTTAGCAACATTATCCCAGAAAATCTAAAAACACTTTACAAACATCCCAGAAAATATCAAAAACGTAACATTTGGTATTCCAGAGCCAAGTTTTGATCATGGCCAAGGGAACGCGCTCCAAGGATCAGCAAGAATCACACAGGAAGCTGGAATTATTAATTCAAACGGAAGCCATGAAGCTGGAAGTAGTAGAGGGGAAGC
This sequence comes from Stenogyne calaminthoides, assembly GCA_037126765.1. NCBI lineage: Eukaryota > Viridiplantae > Streptophyta > Magnoliopsida > Lamiales > Lamiaceae > Stenogyne > Stenogyne calaminthoides. The sequence continues at coordinate 28,928,774 of JBBCBC010000021.1, forward strand.
TAACAGACAATATGCAAGGTTTAACAACCAAGATAGAGGAGAAATTTGAGCTTATGACTAACACTTTGGCAGCTATGCAGTCACAATGAAGGGCCTTCTATTTTGGGGAGTCCTAGCTTTGGATCTGGTGGTGGAGGGCCTAACTATGGACCTGCTGGTGGAGGGCTTACCTTTGGAACTGCTGGTGGGGGATCATCCTATCAGTATCAGGAATCTCCAAGGAAGTTAACTGATGGTACCCAATTTCACAACCCAGTGCCTAAGATTGAATTCCCTAGGTTTGATGGCTCTAAACCTAGGTTATGGGTACTGAGATCCAATGGGTATTTTAAGCTTATGCCTAGTATGACTGATCAACAAAAAAATCACTTTGGCTACTATCCATTTTGAGGGTAAAGTAGCACTATGGGTTCAGAATTTCAATCAAAGAAATGTGGAATTAACTTGGGCATAATTTTTGGTTATTCTCTCAACTAGATTTGAGGAGATTAAGGACTCTACAGTGATTTCTGAGTTTAACAAACTCAAACAAACTGGTAGCTATGAAGATTATGTTGATAAGTATGAGGAGCTGAAAGCTTGTATGCTGGTAGTTACTGGGGATGTTTTCTCAGAAATCTACTTTGTGGCAAGTTTCATTGGAGGACTTAATGAAGAGCTACAAGCAACAATAGCATGTTTGAACCTACCACACTTCAACATGCTATTAGATTGGGCAGGAAGCAAGATCAGGCTACTGCTGCACTAACTAAAAAACTTAAGCCCTAACCCTAATCCTAACCCTAACTCTAACTATAACTCTAATTTTATGCAGTGGAAGAAGGGTGATGCTACTGGGGGCCCTACCAGTAAAGGGAAACCACATTTCAAGGTCTTATCTCCTACAGAGATGGCAGCTAGGAGGGAGAAGGGGTTATGTTACAACTGTGATGAACCTTTTGTGCATGGGCACAAATGCAAACAGAGAATTTCATACATGATTCTGGCAGAAGAAGAGGATGATACTTAATCCTTCTCTTCTCCTACCACTGAAGGGGAAGAACAGGTTGTTTATGGGGCTAACATCATGGAAGAGGTCCAGATGTCACTAAATGCTCTAAGTGGTGAAGATGGAGTTACTACCATGAGGCTTTTTGGGGAGTTTGAAATCCACAAACTCCACATTCTCATAGACTCGGGTAGCACCCTGAGTTTTCTACAAAAGGCTACAGCTAAAAGGCTAAAATGCCCTTTGTTTGATGCTAAACCCATACTGGTGAAGGTTGCTAATGGGCAAAGGTTGGTCAGCTCAGAACAAGTGAACCCTTTCACTTGGAACATGCAGGGACATCAATTCACCTACCCACTGAGGCTGTTGGAGAATGAGGGTTGTGATCTGATCCTAGGAGGGGATTGGTTAAAAATTTGCACACCTATTGAGCTTGACTATGAAAATATGACTTTCACAGTCAGCTTGCTTGGGAAGAGGGTGAAACTACAAGCACTTACTTCATCAGCTGAATGTAAGTTGATTTCTGATGTGGGATTATATCAGATGATCCACACAGAAGCCTTTAAGGAAGTTAATGAGATGTACTTAATTACATCAGCACCTCCTACCCACGCTAAAGATGATCCTGAGTTACATAAGCTACTACTAGCTTACAAAGATATATTTGAGGAACCAGTGGAATTACCACCAGGGAGGGGGGTGGAACACCAGATTATACTCAAACCAGGGAGCATCCCTAAACAGCAGTACCCATATAGAACTTCTCACAGCCATAAGGAGGAAATTGAGAAGATTGTAAAGGATTTGCTGACTACAGGAGTAATTCAACATAGTAAGAGCCCTTTTGCTTCACCTGTGATTTTAGTGAAGAAAAAAGATGGCACCTGGAGGCTATGTGTGGATTACAGGTACCTTAATGAGCTCACAATCAAGCACAACTACCCTATTCCTATCATTGATGAGTTACTAGATGAGCTTAAAGGTGCTAAGATCTTTTCAAAGATAGATTTGAGGTCAGGGTACTTTCAAATCCTAATGAAGAAAGAGCATAGGCAATTGACTGCTTTCAGGACCCATAATGGTCATTATGAATTCCTAGTGATGCCATTTGGGTTGTGCAATGCACCTGCTACATTTCAATCACTAATGAATCAGGTGTTCAGGGATCACTTAAGGAAATTTGTGTTGGTCTTTTTTGATGACATCCTCATTTACAGCACCGAGGAAACACAATATTTAATTCACTTGGAAGCAGTCTTACAACTTTTGAGGGCCAATAAGTTGTTTGCTAAGAGAAGCAAATGTAGTTTTGGCCAGACTAGTGTGGAGTATTTAGGCCACATAATTGCTAAAGATGGAGTTGCCACTGATCCAGGAAAGATTGAGTGTATGGTTCAATGGCCAAAACCACAAACCATTAAACAATTAAGGGGTTTCTTGGGCTGAACAGGGTATTACAGGAAATTTGTGAAGGGATATGGTTTCATCAGCAAACCACTCACTTCTTTACTCAAGAAGGACAATTTCAAATGGAATCCTGAGGCTGACCTTTCAGAAGTTGAAGGAAGCCATGGTGAGTGTCCCAGTGCTAGCATTACCAGATTTCACAAAGAGATTTGTGGTGGAAACTGATGCTAGTGGGAAAGGAATTGGAGCCGTACTCATGCAAGAAGGAAAGCTCATTGCTTACATGAGTAAGTCCTTGTGTCCAAGGAATCAAGCACTCTCTGTCTATGAGAGGGAGTTTTTGGCAGTACTAATGGCCATAGAGAAGTGGAAACACTATTTGCAGGGTCAGAAATTCACTATAAAGACTGACCAACAATCCCTTAAACACCTTCTGGACCAAAAGGTGGTAACTCCACTACAACAAAGATGAATTACTAAATTGTTGGGCCTTGACTATGAAATTTTGTATAAAAATGGGAGTGAGAACAGTGCAGCTGATGCATTATCCAGAAGGGAGAACAGTTGTTCTGCTATAACTACAATGGTCCCAACCTGGTTGGATCAGGTCCTGCTAAGTTACACTGATGATGGTTACATTGAGGAAATCATCAAAGCCAAAGGTACTGTTCCTAATACTTATTCCCTATTTCAGTTCACTAATGGTATTCTGAGATATAAAAAGAGGCTGGTTGTGGGTAGCAATAGTGGATTAAGAGATTTAATCCTTTCTGAGATGCACTCCACACCCTATGGAGGGCATTCTGGGGTTACAGGAACTTATCAGAGGCTTAAGAGGATGTTTTTCTGGCCTAATATGAAAGATGATGTGTTGAAGTGGGTCAAGAGGTGTGAAGTATGTGCCAAAAATAAGTCAAGCCCAGGTTTATACCCTGGCCTCCTACAACCCTTACCCATTCCAGACCAAGCATGGTCACATATCTATATGGATTTCATAGAGGGGCTTCCTAACTCTTGGGGGAAGAATGTGATATGGGTGATAGTGGACAGATTCACTAAATATTCACATTTCATAGCCTTATCACATCCATATACTGCTACTTCTTTAGCTAAGGTGTTTTTGGATGTTATCTATAAGCTGCATGGGTTACCAGCTAGTATAGTGAGTGACAGGGACAAAATATTTACTAGCTGTTTTTGGAAGGAATTATTTACGTTGGTGGGAACTCAATTACACCTAAGTTCATCTTATCACCCCCAATCTGATGGACAGACTGACAGGGTAAATCAATGTCTGGAGCAGTACTTAAGGTGTTTAGTAAGTGACAGCCCTAAGCAGTGGTTGAAGTGGCTACCTATGGCAGAGTACTGGTACAACACAAATTATCATTCAAGTTTGAAGATGACACCTTTTGAGGCTCTCTACGGGTATACTCCTACAGGATTCACTTATGGGCCATATTTGGATTCAACAAATGAGGAGGTTACAGATCTGCTTACTCACAGACAACACATCATACAGCAAGTCAAGGTAATCTAATCAAAGCACAGAATCGCATGAAGGTACAAGCAGACAAGCATAGACAAGAGAGGATTTTTTAGGTAGGAGACCAAGTTTTTCTCAAAGTTCAACCCTTTCGGCAGAATTCCATTCAATACCGAAAGAATTTGAAGTTGTCATCAAAATACTTTGGCCCCTATACAATCCTGCAAAGGGTAGGGAGTGTGGCTTACAAGTTAGATCTACCAATAGGGTCAAAGATTCATCCCGTCTTCCATGTTTCTTTACTCAAGAAACACATAGGGGTTAAGTATGTACCTTCACATAGTCTTCCAGATGTTGATAGCAATGGCCTCTTCGCGATCCAACCCTACTATGTCACAGAACGACATCGATACCTGGAAAGCGGAAAGGAGAAAGATCAGGTTCGTGTCTATTGGGTTACCGAAGATTGGAAAATCGATTCGTGGGAAGATACCGCCATTGTTCTGTGAAATTTCCCTTCACTCCATCCTTGGGGACAAGGATCTTTCGTTGGAGGGAGTATTGTTGCGAGACCAGAGAGAAACGTGAAGAGTGGTGAGATGGGAACGGAAGGGGAGTTAAAATCAGGGTTTCCTCTATCAGTGGGAAATAGAGGTTCAGTAACCTGAGGCTCAGGATCCACCTGAGCCAAATTATCTGAGCAAGGAAATTGAGGCTCAGGATACACCTGAGTCAAATTATCTGAGTGAAGAAGCTGAGGCTCAGGATCCACCTGAGCCAAATTATCTGAGCGAAGAAACTGAGGCTCAGGATCCAACTGAGTCAAATTATCTGTATAAGGAAACTGAGGCTCAGGATGCACCTGAGCCAAATTATCTGAGTAGTTTATCTAAATGAGGTAAGGTTTGGGCTTCTCGCAAATGGGCCCAAACATTTAGAATAATCTGGAAGATCCATTATCTATTTTAGATTCTGCTTTTAAAATATCTAAGGAATATCCACTAGTGTGTGGACTCCACTGTTAGTTACAAATACGGCCTCTGGCCAATGAATGAGAATATCAGAAAATTGCATCATTCTCTCTCTTCTAACTACCTCTCCTCCTATCTAATTCTCTCTCTCCCTATTTCTTCAAATCTTCATATCTTCATCTTGTTCCAATATATATTTTAGCAACATTATCCCAAAAAATCTAAAAACACTTTACCAACATCCCAGAAAATATCAAAAACGTAACATCTAACTCTATCTATCCTCTAGCGATTATCTCTCTTATCAAGTGATAACGCCTCGGTACATGCTTGTTTCTATTATTGGATCTCGGTTCCTTAGCTTGTGCAACCGTACCAGTGTTGTCACAATACAACTTTATTAAACTGCTGGCACTCGGAACTACCCCTAGTTCACTTAAGAACTATTTTATTCAGACAGCTTCCTTGGCAGCTTCTGCCGCATCAATGTACTCAGCTTCGATTGTTGAATCCACGGTAGTATCTTGTTTGGAACTATTCCAACTAACCGCCCCAACATTCAGAGTGAACAAGTAGCCTAACTGAGATTTGTAATCATCACAGTTAGATTGAAAATTTGTGTCAGCATTGCCAGTGGTAACCAGCTCTAACTGTCCTCCGTAGACCAGAAAGAAATATTTAGTACGTCTGAGGTACTTAAGAATGTTCTTGACAGCAATCCAGTGAGGTTCACCCAAATTCTGTTGGTATCTATCAGTGGTGCTGACAGCGAAGGCCACATCTGGCCTAGTGCAAGTGTTGGTCCCGGTGCAAACGAGTCTTACAGGTGTATGGGGGGGAATACACGTGTTAAGTGTTTTTAAAACTTTTCTTTACTGAGATCAACTTGGGTCAGGTTGTCCTGATGATTTGGTCCTCAGAAGCACAAATCGCTCTGAGTCAAAGTCTACCTGAGCTGCTTTCAGATACCTCAGATAATCCCAACTGATCCTGAGTTTTCAGAGATCCTAAGCTGCTTGGATCAGATAACTAACTTACTGAACCCTCAGAAGAGTAAGTTCAGTTTGGTAACTATCTGTTCTAGCTACTCAGAATGGTTGGCCCTTAGTTTATACTCGTTTTAATGCTTTTGCTGAAAACCTTCCTTTTTAATGGAACAGTGATTAGGCTGTGATTCAGTTTAGATGCAACTTCAGTGGATTGATTCCAACTGAATATCAGTGTAAATATGCTTTCAGTTTAAAGATATGCAACAGTTAATCAATGCAAAACAGAAAGCAAAGAACACAGCAAGTTATAGTGGTTCAGAGACTCAAACTCCTACGTCCACTCTCTCTGACTCTTCAGAAAAATTTACTAATCACTTCCTAAGGTTTTCTGACTACCTCTGTAGTTTACTAACCTTTCTATTTTGAGCTTTCTGACTACCTCTGTAATTTACTAACTCAAAACACACACAAGCTTTCTGACTATCCAAGATAGTTTACTCACTTCTTCCCTAGAGCTTTCTGACTACCTCCTTGTAGTTTACTAACTCTTTACAACTCCAATCTCGCCAACAATCACACTCAAACTACCTTACAAAGCGTTTGGGGTTTCTTGGTTGGTTTCCAACTAGGATGAGATATCCTTTACAATTAAGAACAATGCAAAGGCTAGGATATCTCGACTAAGCTTTGGATATATCTTATCAAGCTAGGCTTAGTGGAATGAGCTCTCTTCAAAATAAAGCACTTGGGAAATTCTTGGGTTTTTGAGTGCTTCAACTTGCAATAATAAGTTTGAGCTCTTGAGTTGCTTACAAATTTCTCGTAACCTTTAATGTAGATGGTCACAAGTATTTATAGGCAAACACCAAGGTCACTCTTGAAAAACTATCTGTTGGAAGAGATAGCTCCATGAGTTTCCTCTTATGGTGTGTGATGAACGGCTATATTTAGGGTTTGAGACTCCCTAGCACGTTTTAGGTAAACTGCTTTTCATGTAGCTGGTCATCACTTTTTGCAGTCTGGAACATAGTACTTCTGACATGTTTTCAGTGACCTATCGCTGTCAGTGTCAGTAATGTACAGTGTTGTCTTCTTCTTTTTGACTTTTGTCTCCAGTTAACGGTAGACAACCACAACGGCTCTTTTTGGTTACTATCTCTGAGTGATATAACCTTAACAACACTTTGTCTTAGTTCCTTTTGTCTGCATGGGAATATCTTGGGCAATATCTATTTTCCTAAGGAATCGCGTTCTTCTCAGGATTGTATTCTTCAGATAGATATTTTCAGTGCCTCGGAACATTCAGGTTTATACTGAGCATTCAGTACATTACTGAGTCTTCAGTAATTACTGTGCCTTTAGTATCCTTCAGTCTTCAGTCTTCAGTCTTCTGTGTCTTCAGGGTCTTCTGAGTCTTCAGTGTCTTCTGAGTCTTCACAGATATACTGACTGATATACTGAGTCTTCATACTGAGTCTTCAGTTTCTCAGTTTCATACTGAGTCTTCAGATTCTCAGTCTCATACTGAGTCTTCAGATTCTCAGTTTCATACTGAGTCTTCAGATTCTCAGTTTCACACTGAGTCTTCAGTTTCTCCGTTTCTCACTGAGTCTTCAGATTCTCAGTTACACACTGAGTCTTCAGAATCTAACCTGATCTATATCTGCTGACTATACGTTTTGCAGATAACATCCTGAACACTCTAAAACTGAATCCTGACTCAACTATCAAGATTATCCTGAACATGTCATACTCTGAGGTTTTGGGATCTAATCAAAATCTATCTTTATTAAATTCATCTCCCAACAATTTCCTTCTTTTTGATGATGCCAAAACATATCTTGTTACAAAACATTTAACCTATACTCAGGTTTCAGTTTATCCTATTACAAGATTGGTTTATCTCCAACAATTTCCTAAACAGAGAATCTCCCAACAATTTCTTAAACAGAGAATCTCCCAACAATTTCTTAAACAGAGAATCTCCCACCAATTAATCTCAAAGACAACATTCAGGCATATCATAATTAAAGACATGTAAATTAAGATAATGAGATATTATCTTTTGATCATAAATGATAAAGTTTCATTGATGATTGGTAGACAGTTACAAATTACAATGATCTTATCTAACAAAATCAAAAAGACAAAAAGATAAAGGATTACATGAAACTTTTGAGTCTTCATCTTCGGTCTTCTTTTGCTCTTCTGCTCGGGCTCTTCAGTTCTGATCTTCCACCTCATCAGCAGGCACCTCAAGGTTGAACATCCCATAATATCTTCTTTTCAGCGCATCTCTCTCTTTAATGATATCAGGATTGTTCCCTGTCAGGCCCAACTGAGTGGCGTACTGAGCAATTTCTTGAGAAATGGCTGCTTCATTTACCAAGCCATTTTCAAGTCTAGGAGGAGGGTAAGAGTATGGACCGGGGGCTGTTATCTGCACCTTCCCTTCATCCGCAAGATTGATCCATCCTTGAAGGTATTTTGGATAGAAGGTCAGGAGATAGTCAATGAACGCCTCATTGGGATCTGAGCTTTCTCCCCTCCACTCTCTGAGCACATCATAGTAGAACCAAAAGGTTCTCTTGATTTCTTCCCATGCATCGTTGAGCTGGATTGGCATCCACTTGTCAACATCGCCATTTCGTGTTGTCTTTGTCCCTCTTCTCTTGCTTTCGTGAACCTCTTGAAACCACTCCTTCTTTTTCTCGCTCTTCTTCCATCTTCTTTTCTCGATCACGGGCACACCGTAAAATGTATGCGGCGGTTTTCTTAGCTTGCTCAATTTGGAGTGTTTTGAGCACTTCTAGTGTTGAAGACCTTTCTTCGGGGCACTTCCGGACTCTTCAATATCCTGAATCGACTTTCTCTGAACGGCTTAGAAGCCTTAGCTCTTTTGCCCTTAGGCTCCTCGAACGCCACGACTTTTCTTTTTAATTGGCATTTCGGCTCCGGCAAGATGGCTTGTTCCAACACTTCTACCACTCGGTTTCTCTGCAAAAGAACTTCTTGCATTGTTTCCTCTGAAACCTTAGTGTAGACCCGGCTTCTCCACCTTCTTAAACTTCACTTCTCGATGGCCTCTATTTCCTTCATGGATTCGCAACAATTTTCTTTTTCAAATTTCCTTGATCGTCTTGCCTTTTCGAGTTTGATCTAATAATTTCACGAGATCAAGACCGGGTCTTTCCCCTTCTTGGATCCATACTCGGTAGAAGCTTTGGAGAGTCTTTGTGTCCATATGATATTGTTCTTCATCGACACTCCGCACCTCCCCGCCTAACCGATCCTGCTCCTCCTCGAGCCTTCTAAGGTGGTTCTTCGCCACTGAGAATTCTTCAGACAGATGAGCAAATTGGCTAGAGAGAGCTTCCTTGAACATGTCAGTCATCTTGGCCATGAGCATTGAGCTCATCTCCTCAACATCATTTTTTACCAAAGATCTCATTCTTCTCGCCAATTTAGCTTCTAGAGATTCTGGTTTTGCTCGATGATGCTTCGCTTCACTCTGCATTAAGCTCAAACTTTTGACCCTCCATCTTTTTTCTAACTTTCCTTCCATGGAGGTCAGCTTCTCAGTCATAGAGTTCTGAAGTTGCACCAGTTCTGAAGAAGAACTCAAGCTTTCCATCTTCTGACTTTGGTTGGCCAACACCTCTTCCATCTGAGCAACTTTGATCAGGATTGGCTCAACCTTCTCCAATTTCTCCATCACAGGGGTGAGATCAATCTCAGAAGCATATATCGATCTGGCTTGTGTCTCTGAGTGGCTCTTGACTGAGTCTCGGTCCCCGACTCGAGCATCGGACTCGGTCTGGTCAGGATTCACCATGAGCTTGGGTATCCACCTGAGCCTCAGTCTGCATATCAGACATTACAGATTTAAATATAGGTACTTCAGTAATCCTGGCATAATTGTTAATAGTGCCAAAAGTTACCTGAATCCTAACTTCAGTCTGAGGATGTTCGACAGCAGCCTCTTCAGCATCAGTTAAGTCTTTCTCCTTCTGAGATTGACTCTCATCATCCCCTTGTTGGTCCCCATCCTGAGATTTGTCTTTGGAGCTCGGGGCACCAACTTCCGTAGCCTTCCTCTCAGCAACTTTCTTCTTAACCAACTCATCAAAGTCAGACGTTTTCATTCTGAGCTTGGTTTTCCTGAATCCTGAGAATTCAGTGAGCAGAGTTGTTTCCTCGTTCCACCAGTCTTCGCCTCTGAATGAAGCTATGTTGAGCATTTCTGGAAGAGTCTGGTTCAGGATGAAGACCATTGACCTCAATCTGAAGAAGATGTCTTGGAGGTCAGGGAATGAGCTAAGCTCAGGGTAGCGGTCAAGAATGAACCTTTCCCCCTTGCTTCACCATTCGGTCTCTTCAGCTTCACCCTTCTTGAGCATCGGGCTCTCAGGTTCAGTAGAGAAGTCTGCTGAAGGATCAAGTAAAAGATCACTCAGGAGCTCATCAAAGTTCATCGGCTCCTGAGGCTCAGCAATTTCTGAGGGTTGGGCAGGCAGCTCCTCAGTCTGAATCTGACTTGGTTCTGAGGTCTGAGCTGGCGCCTCCTCAGTAGGAATTTCAGTTTTCTCTGAGGTCTGAGTGGGCATTTCCTCAGCAGGAATCTGAGCATCTTCTGCGGTCTGAGAAGGTGCTTCCTCAGCAGGAATCTGTACTTGCTCTGAAGTCTGAGGTCCTTGGAATATTTCTTGAGAGAACTTGTCAGAGCTTAATGACGTCTCAAGAACCTCAGAGAAGACTTGCTCCTCAGTTTGCTCCTGTGTTTGTGTCGTTGAGATAACCTGAGCCAATACATGTAAAGGCGATTTCTAAGCTTGTTGGCCCTCAAGTTGAATCTCCTCAGCCCCACTCTCCTCGTCATCATCAGTGAGAACCACCATCCTTTTGCGCTTTGGAGCAAGGGTCTTTTGCTTCTTCAATTTTTCACCCTGCTCCTTCTTGGCCTCCAACAAAGCCTTCCCCCTGGCTTGTTGGGTTTCTTCAGTAGCAACAGCAACTGGTGATTCCACCTTCTTCTCTTTCTTCCCTTTGATGGTCCTCTTTGCAGCAATGGGCTTGAACATTACTTTGGACTTAGGGAAAGGAGTAGAGTTGGCAAAGATGTCCTCCTCCTCTCGACACATTTCCAAAATAAAAGCTATTTTGGTGGCATGGAGGATCTTGCCTTTGATCGAAATTGAGTCGTCCTCCTTTTTTATGACCTTGGCTTGCTCACTCACCACCTTGATCAGATACTTCAGCCAGTTGAAATCCTTGGTGGGTGAGTCCTCAATCGCCGCCATCAATCGGAGTTTGGGAGTGCTAATCTGCTCAAAACTCCCCGATCGACTCATTATACACTTGCTCACTATATCCATCAACACTCTGTATTTTGGCCTTAAATGCCGCTTATGTAAGGTCTCAAACTTAACAGATTCTCGAGAATCCTATCAAGATACTCTTGCTCCCGACCTAACATATACAAAGTGGGATCATCTCCCTATCGCACAACTCAAAAACATCGTTTAGATTTCGAGGATCAGGTACAAACTCCCTAACAAAATCTACATACTTCGATGTATGCTCTAAATGCGAAACAAAAATCTTGGACTCAATACAATCATCCTCATCTATTTCCATATTAGAGACGAACTCTATTACCTCACGAGAATACTTCCGACCTCCGGTTAAATTTCATGATTAGATTAAATCGGCTTTCATTAGTCGGATCAAATGAAGTGCCTCTTCTTCATGCTTAGCATTTGATGTACTCTCCAGAGAAACCACGTACTCATACCATGGTTTATTTGTTTTGGCCAATCTGTCGAATATGGATAGAGTCATTTTGGGAAATTTGAAGGTTAGGGTTTCGGGACGATGAAGATTTTCTGGGCAAAGGGGATTTTATTTACAGAGTGATTTTGGGAACGAGGGTTTATAAAAATGGCTTGAATGGCTTCCAAAAGAATATATAGACCGATTCGTGGGAAGTCGTGGTGATTAATTAAAATCAATTCAAGAAGATTAATCCAATCGACTAATCGGTATATCTTGAAAAGGACTCTCACGAAAAGTAAGTCGCCGGTTTAACCTCATTGGTGATTAACAAGAATGAGCATTTAATGATCGTTGACCTTCCTTGAATTTCAAAGATCCCGCCTAAAAACATTCTTGGTGTTTTTGTATTTATTGCAAATGATTACCGAAGTTTCACTTAAGCAATAAATGAGTTGCATGAGTCATTACCTCTTCAGACTAATTTTCCTATCAGTCTTACTGAGTATTGACCTTGATAAAATGTCAAGATGATATCGAAAATCTTGAACGAGTTCAAGATGGTATCGAGTAATCTTGACCTTCACTACTCCTGAGTTTCTTCAAGACAGTTCAGTATTTCTAATTTTATCCTGAGTTTCTCAGTAAAATCCTGAGAAAACTTCATGCATCTGAAAACCTTCAATTTTTCAGATTTTACTTATACATTTGGATCCAACATCCCTAATTCAACTAATAGTTCCTGAAATCTTGATTCAGCCAAAGGTTTAGTCAAGATATCAGCTCTCTGCTTATCAGTATGAATTTTCTCCATCCTGATGTCCTTTTTCTCGACATGATCTCTGATGAAGTGATGTCTGATATCCACATGCTTGCATCTGGTGTGCAATACCGGATTTTGTGAAATAGCAATAGCACTATTATTATCACAAAATATGGGTACTTCATTGGTTACAACCTTATAATCCCTTAATTGTTGTCTGAGCCAAAGAATCTGAGCACAGCAGCTTCCTGCAGCCATGTATTCAAATTTCATAATCTTGTTTGCATCGGGTCTGCTTTCTTCAAAACCAAGATATCGGCCACTTCCAAGAAATTGACAAGTTCCCCGTAGTGGACTTCACACAATTCTACAAACCTCCATAATTAGCATCCGAATAACCGGTTAATTCAAGGTTATCATCACCGGATACCACAATCCTCTATTCATCGCGGCCTTTAAGATACTTCAAGATCTTTTTTGGCGACCTCCATGTGACTAGCCTTTAGGATTAGCTTGGTATCTTTGCATATCTTAACAAAGAAATGTTATATCCGCCTACTTGTTTGTGAGATAGAGCAATGATCCAATGATCCCTCTATAATCAATTGTGACTTCATCGATTTGCCTTCAGGATCAGGATCCATCTTGTAGTTAGTATTCATGGGAATTCTAACTGCATTGCAATTCTGTACACCATATTTTGCAATCAGATCTCTGGTGTACTTTGCTTGGTTGATGAAGATTCCTTCCTTTGATTGTTTCACTTGAAGACCTAGAAAGAAATTCATCTCCCCCATCATAGACATCTCAAATTTGTCTTTCATCAGTGTAGAAAACTTTTCACACAACTGATGATTTGGAGATCCAAAAATGATGTCATCAACATATATCTGAACTAGTAAGATATCTTCCCCATCTTCTATCCTGAACAAAGTTCTATCAACAGTTCCTTTGACAAAACCGTGGTCAGTAAGAAACTAAGAAATAATATCATACCATGCTCTTGGTGCTTGCTTAAGACCATACAAGACTTTTCTGAGCCTATAAACTTGGTCATTCTGTCTGAAACCAGGAGGTTGTTCCACATAAACCTCTTCTTTAAGCACACCGTTCAGAAATGCACTTTTCACATCCATTTGATAGACTGTGAACTTCATGTGGGCAACATATGCAAGAAACAATCTGATGGCTTCTAGTCTTGCAACAGGTGCAAAGTTTTCATCATAATCCAAGCCTTCTTCTTGGGAATAACCTTGTGCAACTAGCCTTGCCTTGTTTCTTACAATGTTGTTGTTCTCATCTCTTTTATTCTTAAATACCCACTTGGTTTCAATAACATTGTGCCTTTCAGGTCTATCCACTAGCTCCCATACTTCATTTCTTGAGAATTGATTCAGCTCTTCTTGCATAGCAGTAATCCAATGAGAATCTTGTAGAGCTTCTTCAATCTCAGTAGGCTCTTTCTCTGATAGGAAGCAGCAGAATAGTGCACTCTCTCCATGGAACCTTCTTGTTTTAACACCATCAGTTAGATCACCCACAATCTGACTTGTAGGATGACTATCTAACCAACTTCTTCTAGATGTTCCCCCTTCAATAGTATTCTCAACATTTGAAATGTTAGGTTCAGGCAGTTCAATAAACTCAGGGAACAACAGAAAAGGAGAAAGGGAATCATCTTCCTCAGGGGAGATTCCATTCAGAACATTGTCAGAGACATTTGTTCCCCTTTGGTTGATAGATTTAGAAATTGCCTCAGCTGTGACCACATCTTCATTGGCATCACATACCTGAGTCTGAACTGGTGTCTGTTCAGATTGATCACCTTTGGTGTGTTGGCTTTCCTGAGTCTCACCATCCTGAGTTCCATCCTGAACTTCCTTGTCTGAGTCTGAGTCACTCCATTCATAGAAGGTGACTGACTTCTTCTTTTCAGGTTCAGTGGATGATTTATCATTCTTTTTCAGGCTTAATCTGGTGATTCTCTTGGTCAGATCTTCTGCATCATGTTCATGTTTCTTCTGAACACAAGTAGATTCATCAAAAACAACATGAGGTGTTTCCTCCACAATAAGAGTCCTACAGTTGTAAACTCTAAAAGCTTTACTAACTTCAGAATATCCTAAGAATATTCCTTCATCAGCTTTGCTATCAAATGTTTTCAACTGATCTTTACCATTATTGTGTATGAAACACTTGCAACCAAACACACGAAAGAAAGAAACAAGAGGCTTCCTTTCATTCCAAAGCTCGTATGGTGTTTTTCCTTGACTCTTGGTCAGGATGGATCTGTTTTGTGAATAGCATGCAGTATTGACAGCTTCAACCCAAAATCTTTTAGGAATCTCAGCTTCAGCTATCATTGTTCTTGCAGCTTCATTTAAAGTCCTGTTCCTTCTTTCAGCAACACCATTTTGTTGAGGGGTCCTTGCAGCTGACGTTTCATGAGTAATTCCATTTGCTGCACAATAATCAGATATAATATGGTTTATAAATTCAGTTCCCTTGTCAGATCTAATTTTGACCACACTCAGGTTCTTTTCGATACTGAGCCTTTTCAGTAACTCAGGCAGCTTTATCTGAGTCTCTTTCTTACTGAGTAAGAATATGACCCAAGTATATCTTGAGTAGTCATCAACTACTACGAGTGTATATTTTCTGCCATTAGTGCTCACTGGTGTTACTGGACCAAAAAGATCCATATGCAACAACTGAAGTATTCTCTCAGTAGAAACATCTACTTTGCTTTTGAATGATGCTTTAACTTGTTTTCCTTTTTGGCACGCATCACAAACATGTTCCTTACTGAACACTTCATTTGGCAACCCTCTCACAAGAGCTAATCTTGCAAGTTTATTCAGGGTTTTGAAATTCAGGTGATTCATCCTTTTATGCCATAACCAACTGGTATATGTGGAACTTTTAGCAACCAAACATGTATCTTTAGGAGTTGAACTCCAATCAGCAAGATATAAATTTCCTTTTCTTGTACCAGTTAGCAATATTTTCTGTGAGATATCATCTTTCACATAACATAAGTTCTTAGAGAACTCAACATTAAAACCCGTATCACAGAATTGGCTTATTGAAAGCAGATTATGCTTCAATCTAGATACATATGAAATACCATGGATATGAACTGAATCGATTTCCAAAGTTCCATATCCTTCAGTCAGTTCCTTGGAGTTATCTCCAAATGTGATCTGAGGGCCTCTTTGTTCAACATAGTCACTGAGTATCTGCTTGAATCCTGTCATATGTCTTGAGCATCCACTGTCAAGATACCATACAGCAGGGGCCATTTCATTTCCACTCATCAGTGTTATGTGATCTTCAATCAGCTCAGTGCCCTTGTTTTTCTCCTGAAAAACAGATCAATTCTTAGGTACCCAATTTGTGTAGGGTCCTACAAGGTTAGTTGTACCTTTCGGAATCCAAATCTGCCTGACAACTCTACTCACTTTAGAGTAGCTGATCTGTCTCCATAAACATCTACATACAGATTTACTACTCTGGGTGCCTTAGCAGTATCCTGTGTATGAGTGCTAGCCTTGGCATGAACATGAGCCTTAGAATTTTTCTTTGGTACAGGCCTTTTGTTCATTTGCTTTGGCTTCTGTGCAGTCGGTCTGAATCTTTACTGACTCGGGTTCAGGTAACCTTTACCCTTAGGCAAGTGGGGCTTAGGTTGCCTGTACTGAAATAAGGGTCTTTCAGTATACTGAGGACTTGGTCTCTTCAGTTGAGAATATCTCTGCTGAGTGTTTCTCTTCTGAAGATTCCTCTGCTGGTTCAGTGCAGATCCTTTCAGGTTTGCATTCTTAGCCTGAGGCTTCGAAGTACTTGCCTGAAATTTTCCTACTGATTGGTCAGATTTTCTAGCCTTCACCTGAGGTTTGGGCTTTCTAACCTGAACATTCAGTTTTTCTGGAACCATAGGTCATTTTCCCTTGTCTAACACCTTGGGCATTTGTTCAGTTCGAAGTGTAGGTGCCACTGGTTTAACAAAGATTGTCTTTTTGCTACTTGATGCAGCATTCAGATGACCTTGTGAGGTTCCCCCTGGAATGTATCCCAATCCAGATTTTATAGTGGCAGGTCTCTGATAACTCTGAATTTCATCTATTACTTTAGATGCAGTATTCAATAGAGTTAGCTTCTTCTGCACACTATCCTCACATTTCTGTAGAGTTTCATGCTTCTCAGAGAGGTCATTGAATTTAGTTCTGGTCAGCTGAATCTCTTCAGTGGATTTCTCTAGCTTTCAGTTAGGGTCACTATCAACTTCTCTTTCTCTGAGAGTTGTACTTTCAGAACATCCAGTTCATCAGTAGCTCCCATTAATTGAGAAGTGATTTCAGTATTGCTAGAGTCTTTCCACTTAAGATTTTTAGCCTTCAGTTCCTTATTCTGCTCTTGAGTTTCATTTAGCAGTTCTTGTAAAACAGCATAGTCCTTCATCAGATTCTCAAAAGAATCCATCAGGTCAAACTGACTGTTTACAGTGGAACTTTATAACTCTTGTGCTAGTGTAGGAGCAACAATAGAGAAAGAAGAGTTTACCTCCTCAACATCCATTAGACAGAGATCATCACTTTCACTGTCTGAGAATATTTCATCTGAAGAGCTAGATCCTTCCTCGGAATGTTCTTCTTCTGCAACCATGGCTTTCTTGCTAGAGAACTTCTTGTCTCTTATAGCTTGTCTTTCTCTTCTCTCCTTAGTACTCAGATCTGGACAATCATACTGGAAGTGACCTTTCTTTTGGCAGTTATAGCATCTGTTGGTATCATCATCCTAATCACTTTCTTCTTTGGACTTGGAGTCCTTCCTTTTGGATGAAGACCCTTCAGCTTTCAGGTCCTTCTTCTTCTCAGTTGATTTGTCCTCAGCTTTCTTCTGGTACCTGTGATTCCTGTAATAGTTTTTATATTTTCTATATCGACTATTAAGTCTTTCAAACCTCCTTGCCATCAGTGCTAGCTTATCCTCAAGCTCATCCTGATTCTTAGCAAGGAAGTTCTCAGACTCTCTAGTTTTACAGGTTTTATCCTTGGCTTTGAAAGCCACATTTTTACTAGATGATGAATCATCTTTGCTGTCAGCTTTCTTTGATTTCTTATCAATTACGAACTCATAAGCTTTCAGCTCAGAGAAGACTTGTTGGTACGGCATTGAATCAATGTTTTTGGTGTTTTCAATCACCACTGCATGAATATCCCATTTCTTAGAAAGACCTCTAAGAATTTTCAATGTCACTTCTCTCTGTAGATATCTCTTTCCAAGTGCATTCAGATCATTCATATTGCTAGTGAATCTAACTTCCAATTTGTCTATAGATTCACCTTCTTCCATTTCAAAACTATCAAACTTTTCAATGGCAACTGAAAGTTTGTTTTCCTTGATATGATCTGTGCCTTGGCACATTACAGCTAGTGTATCCCAAATTTCTTTAGCAGTATTACAATGAGAAATCATTCCCATCACACCATCATCAATTGTACTGTATAGTGTGTCTTTAGCAATATAGTCTAGATTAACTAACTTCCTCTCCTCAAGAGTAAGTTGGTCATCAGACTTAGGAAATTCTGTTCTGGGATCATTTCTCTCATTTTCTGTTCCTCTGGGATTTACCACAGTAAATTTGAATGGCCCTTCAGAGACCACTCTCCACATACGTTCATGTTTGGAATACAGGTGAGCCTGCATTCTCAGTCTCCATAAATCATAGTTCTCTACTGAAAACATGGGAAATTTCGTAGAAGACATTTTGTCTGAGTCTTTTAAGAATTCAGCAAATAAGATCTGTTCGGATAGACCACAAGTATTTTAGCAAATAAGACTTTGGTCAACAAAGCAGGTGGTCAAGTTGAACCACTGCTCTGATACCACTTGTTGGTCCCGGTGCAAACGAGTCTTACACGTGTATGGGGGGAATACACGTGTTAAGTGTTTTTAAAACTTTTCTTTACTGAGGTCAGCTTGGGTCAGGTTGTCCTGATGATTTGGTCCTAAGAAGCACAAATCGCTCTGAGTCAAAGTCTACCTGAGACAGTGATCCTGAGTTGCTTTCAGATACCTCAGATAATAACAACTGATCCTGAGTTTTCAGAGATCCTGAGCTGCTTGGATCAGATAACTAACTTACTGAACCCTCAGAAGAGTAAGTTCAGTTGGTAACTATCTGTTCTAGCTACTCAGATGTGCGGAATGGTTGGCCCTTAGTTTATACTCGTTTTAATGCTTTTGCTGAAAACCTTCCTTTTTAATGGAACAGTGATTAGGCTGTGATTCAGTTTAGATGCAACTTCAGTGGATTGATTCCAACTAAATATCAGTGAAAATATGCTTTCAGTTTAAAGATATGCAACAGTTAATCAATGCAAAACAGAAAGCAAAGAACACAGCAAGTTATAGTGGTTCAGAGACTCAAGCTCCTACGTCCACTCTCTCTGACTCTTCAGAGAAATTTACTAATCACTTCCTAAGGTTTTCTGACTACCTCTGTAGTTTACTAACCTTTCTATTTTGAGCTTTCTGACTACCACTGTAGTTTACTAACTCAAAACACACACAAGCTTTCTGACTATCCAAGATAGTTTACTCACTTCTTCCCTAGAGCTTTCTGACTACCTCCTTGTAGTTTACTAACTCTTTACAACTCCAATCTCACCAACAATCACACTCAAACTACCTTACAAAAGGTTTGGGGTTTCTTGGTTGGTTTCCAACTAGGATGAGATATCCTTTACAATTAAGAACAATGCAAAGGCTAGGATATCTCGACTAAGCTTTGGATATATCTTATCAAGCTAGGCTTAGTGGAATGAGCTCTCTTCGAAATAAAGCACTTGGGAAATTTTTGGGTTTTCGAGTGCTTCAACTTGCAATAATAAGTTTGAGCTCTTGAGTTGCTTACAAATTTCACGTAACCTTCAATGTAGATGGTCACAAGTATTTATAGGCAAACACCAAGGTCACTCTTGAAAAACTATCCGTTGGAAGAGATAGCTCCATGAGTTTCCTCTTATGGTGTGTGATGAACTGCTATATTTAGGGTTTGAGACTCCCTAGCACGTTTTAGGTAAACCGCTTTTCATGTAGCTGGTCATCACTTTTTGCAGTCTGGACCATAGTACTTCTGACATGTTTTCAGTGACCTGTCGCTGTCAGTGTCAGTAATGTACAGTGTTGTCTTCTTCTTTTTGACTTTTGTCTCCAGTTAACGGTAGACAACCACAACGGCTCTTTTTGGTTACTATCTCTGAGTGATATAACCTTAACAACACTTTGTCTTAGTTCCTTTTGTCTGCATGGGAATGTCTTGGGCAATATCTATTTTTCTAAGGAATCGCGTTCTTCTCAGGATTGTATTCTTCAGATAGATATTTTCAGTGCCTCGGAACATTCAGGTTTATACTGAGCATTCAGTACATTACTGAGTCTTCAGTAATTACTGTGCCTTCAGTATCCTTCAGTCTTCAGTCTTCAGTCTTCTGTGTCTTCAGGGTCTTCTAAGTCTTCAGGGTCTTCTGAGTCTTCAGTGTCTTCTGAGTCTTCACAGATATACTGACTGATATACTAAGTCTTCATACTGAGTCTTCAGTTTCTCAGTTTCATACTGAGTCTTCAGATTCTCAGTCTCATACTGAGTCTTCAGATTCTCAGTTTCATACTGAGTCTTCAGATTCTCAGTTTCACACTGAGTCTTCAGTTTCTCCGTTTCTCACTAAGTCTTCGGATTCTCAGTGACACACTGAGTCTTCGGAATCTAACCTGATCTATATCTGCTGACTATACATTTTGCAGATAACATCCTGAACACTCTAAAACTGAATCCTGACTCAACTATCAAGATTATCCTGAACATGTCATACTCAGGGGTTTTGGGATCTAATCAAAATCTATCTTTATTAAATTCTTCTCCCAACGGCAAGTTATGGCGTACATGATGGATCCAATTGCAGATGCATATGGTATATCCTTCACGCGCTGGATATCAGCAAATGTAGAAGGACAATCCTTCTTAGACAGCTTTATCCCATGACACACCGGCAGAGAACCTCTCTTAGAGTTCTCCATCTCAAATCGCTTCAACACCTTGTCTACATAGGTGGACTGTGACTGCCCCAACATCCTCTTGGATCTATCCCTATGAATCTTGATCCCTAAGATGTAGCTGGCTTCACCACGATCCTTCATCATGAAGGTCTTTGACAACCATTCTTTCACGGACAGCATGAATGGGATATTGTTTCCCATAATGAGTATGTCATCAACATACACAACTGTGAAGACAATATTCTTCCCATTGCAATTTTGATAGACGCACGGATCTTCGAGTTTATGATGAAGTCAAATGATTTGACAGCCTCATCAAAACGGATATTCCAACTCCTAGAAGCTTGCTTCAATTTATAAATGGATCGTTTAATCTTGCACACAAGAATAGATTTTGGCTTTGATATAAAACCTTCAGGTTGAGTCATAAACACTTCCTTATCAATATTGCCATTGAGGAAAGCTGTTTTGACATCCATCTACCAAATCTCATAATCTAGATGTGTTGCTACCGCAAGTAAAATTCGAATGGACTTGATCTTAGCGACATGTGAGAAAGTCTCATCATAGTCAATGCCTTCGCGTTGACTGTAACCTTTCGCCACCAACCTAGCCTTGTAGGTTTGTACTTTGCCATTTGCATCAGTCTTACGCTTGAAGACCCATTTGCAACCTATGGGTCTAACCCCTTTCGGCAACTCAACCAAGTCCCTGACTTGATTGGTGTACATCGAGTCCATCTCAGATTTCATGGCTTCAAGCCACTTCTTTTAGTCAACATCTGATGATGCCTCAGTGTAAGTTCTAGGTTCGTCTTTATTCGGAATTTCCACATCATCATGTTCCTCTACAAGGAAACCATAATATCTAGTGGGTGGATTACGAAATCTAGTGGACTTACAGAGTTGTGGTTGTTCAGGCTGCACATTCTTATCGTGAAAATTTTGTGGTGCAGCGATTTCATCGTCGACCGGGAAGGCCTCAAGAGCGACACTTCCGGATGCTCCTTGAGCACTTTTGGGTGCCTCTTGGTGGGAGTTTGAACTATTATGTTCTAATTCAGCCTACTTAGAGTTCGTTTCTTGGGCAATGCAACTCCAATTACGCTCCCACTGGTTGAAAGAGGATCACTTAATGACAAACTTCCACCATGTGAGCTGTTGAATGCTCCCACTGATTCTTTGTCATGTTGCTTTCACAAGATATCAGTCTCCTTGTTAATTTGTGGTTCTTGAATTTCTTCAAGTTTCATCATCTTACGGCCTTGTTCCTTGAAGACGTGGTCTTCTTCAAGGAATTTGGCCTGCCTAGAAACATTCACTGTTTGTTTCTCAGGGATATAGAAATAATATCCTCTAGTTTCCTTAAAATATCCCACAAAGTAACCCTTTTCACCTTTTTGATTCCAACTTATCAGTGAGAATTTTCTTCACAAATGCGGGGCAACCCCACGTTCTCATGTGAGAGAAATTTGGCTTCTTGCCATGCCATAACTCATATGGCGTATGCTCAACTGATTTGGATGGAATCATATTCAGAATGTAGATTCAGGTTTGGAGTGCGTATCCCCATAAGAATGTTGGAAGAGAGAAAAAACTCATCTTGGACCTTACTATGTCCAACAAGGTTCGGTTTCTCCTCTCGGACACTCCATTCATTTGGGGTCTGCCGGGAGGAGTCCATTGTGATTAGATTCCATGCAACTTCAGATAATCATTGCATTCATGGCTAAGATATTCTCCTTCTCGATCTGATCGAAGAGTCTTAATACTCTTACCAAGATGTTTCTCTACTTCAGCTTTATACTCTTTGAACTTCTCAAAAGATTCGGATTTGTGTTTTATCAGATACACATACCCGAACCTAGAGAAATCATCAGTAAAAGTTATGAAGTAGCCGAAGTGGCCCCTTGCTAGAGTGGGCAATGGTCCACAAACATCACTGTGGATCAACTCTAGAACTTCTTTGGCACGAACCCCTTTCCCAGAAAAGGGTTTGTTGATCATTTTTCCCTTAAGACAAAATTCGCAGTTTCCGTAAGACTCAAAGTTGAATGGGGTTAAGTAGTCTAACTTTCTTAACCTTGCAATTCTTTTCTCATTTGCATGACCAAGTCTGCAATGCCACAAGTAAGTCGGGTTTTCATGATTACTAAGTTTTAGTCTTTTATTTTGTATATTAAGAATGTTATGTCCACAATGCAACAAATATAAACCATTAGATAAAGGAGCATTTCCATACACATCACCATTAAGCGAAAAATAATAATTATTGTTTGCAAAATGGAAGGAAAAACCTTCAATATCCAACATCATAATAGAAATAATGTTGCGGGTAACAGAACGAACAAAATAACAATTATTTAGTTCAAGTCCAAAACCAGAGGGTAAATCTAAAACATAAACGCCAACACATTCAGTAGCAACTCTTGCTCCATTCCCAACGTGTAAAGCTACTTCACCCGGCCTATCTGCCCTGCTATCCTTGACACCCTGCACATTTGTAAAAATGTGTGAGCCACAACCTATATCTAATACCCAGCAGTTAGTATCATTTGTGGACATGTTTATTTCAATAACAAACATACCGTTTCCATGCATTTGAGACACCTTGGTCTTCTTTTTCACCGCTAGAACCTTGGCGATCCTTCTTCTAATGCCCCTTCGCTTGAGTGGAGGCATACATCCTTGTCCACCCTCTCCCTTTTTGAATTCCACCTTTGGGCTTAAGGATGATGCTTGGACCGACCACTTTCTTTGCTTTTCCCTTCTTCTTTTTTCCTTTCTGAAAGCGTAAAGAGAGAGGCACTCACCATGAGCACGGGCTTTTCCTTAACAGTGGAAGACTCAAAGGTCTTTAGCATGTTATGCAGCTCAGGCATAGTCAATTCCGTCTTATGCATATTATAGTTTACTACGAAAGTCGAATATGAATCGGGAAGTGACTGAAGAATGGCTTAAACAGCAACATTGGTCTTGAGCTCAATGCCCAGATGACCAAGTTTCTCGATTAGCCCAATCATCTTTAACACACGAGGAGAAACCTTCCCTCCCTCAGACAATCGCCATCTAAACAGATCTCTCATCACTTCATAAATCTTGGAACGGGATTTAGAATCAAAGAGATCCTTTAGATGCTTGATCATCTCGAAGGGAAGCATCTTCTCGTGTTGCCTTTGTAATTCGGGAGTCATTCCGAGTAGCATAACACACTGAGCCTGGGAAGCATCCTCTTGATGCTTCTTCTGAGTTGTGGCGTCAAACGATCGTACCTCTTCAAGACAAGTCTTGGGGTAGTAGGGATCATGCGTGTCAAACACGCACTAATCTTTTCTTGCCTGAGCACCAAATGAACGTTTCGATGCCAGTCGAGAAAGTTTGGCCCAGCCAATTTGTTTGTTTCCAAAACGCTTCTCAATGACAAGTTATTCATTTCAACAATCCTAGAGAAATAAAATAAAACGAGAATTAAAACACATAATTCTTATGATCAATATTCAGCAATCAAAATAAATATGGCCTTTAAATTTATTTTGTTTCCATTATTTTCACATACTTAACGACATCATCGAAAAAGTAAGAATTTATATCAAATATAAATTATAATGGATTGATCTCGACATTACTACCATCATAATCCTAAATGGGTACGATCATTACGATAAAGATAACCTGGTAGGTCTCCAAACCAATTGCAAAACGAATTTCTAGTTTATCGAACTTAGTTTGACCGATGTCCCTTACTTTTGTTCCTCATGATGGTAGAAAAACAAAGTTAAGTTGGTTTACAACCATCAAATTTACGACATTACATCTCCCTATAAAAGTCCCGTAAGATGTAGATCCGAGCAAAAGACGTGGGTCTTTAAGTACTCATTGAAATGAAATCTCCAGTTTACTTTTAACTTTGATGGAAGACATCATATCAAATTAATGAGAAAACCATATTTTAGTGAGGAACGTTTAAAGGTGGGGTATTAATTGCTTAATCGAAATCCAACATGTTAATCTAAATCACATTTGCGTAATTATTGGGCGTCGCCTGCCCAAACATGATTTCATACGGACTAACATTATATGGGCGTCTTCTACCCAAACAATTAATACGGTCCTACAATTATTGGGCGCCGCCTACACCCCCAAACAATTATAATGCGGTCTTTAAAAGTCGTCAACAAATTTAAACAAATAAGTTAATTTAGTGGGATTTCAATAATCTTTTAACTAATCCAATTAATCACCAATCAAGGTCCAACCTTTTAATCCAGTTTTAATATTAATCAAATTAATAAATAAAAGAGATTTTAATTATTTATTTCAAAAATAAATTGTTTATTGTTTAGGGGGCTAAGGTGCAATTTTCATAATTGCGCGGGAGGGCCTATCTCAAATCAAATTTGCAAAATAGCCCCCCCCCACCAACATCATCATCCATCCCAATCGGATCTAATCCGGATAAACCAAACACTCAAACATCCAATAATCAGATTAATCAGTCTCATCATTATTGAAATTAATCAAACTAAATCCAAATTCATCAGTCTAATCATTATTCAAAGATCAAAGGCATGATTTCAGTCCAAAAATTAAGAACATAAGGGAAACAGGGACGAAGCCATGCGGCGAGTAACCGGAGCCGCGAAACGACGCATGCGGTACCGAACCGTCGCGAGTTACCCCCATCGCTCGTTGCTTGCAGGCGACTCGCCCCTGTTCGCTAAGGAGCCAAG
This sequence comes from Stenogyne calaminthoides, assembly GCA_037126765.1. Lineage (NCBI taxonomy): Eukaryota > Viridiplantae > Streptophyta > Magnoliopsida > Lamiales > Lamiaceae > Stenogyne > Stenogyne calaminthoides. Next base: position 28,953,943 of record JBBCBC010000021.1, read on the forward strand.
GGGGCGCGCGCGGGGCTGCGGCCCCCTTTAATTAAATCGATTCTGAACCAGTACGACGAAAACGAGTTATATCGGCGGTGTGCTGCCAATGACTCGTATCGATTCTGGTGGCGGGCCGCCTAGAACGAGACGAAGGGGGCACCGTCGTGAAAAGATACAGACCAGAGGCGACTCAACGAAGACGACGATGAAGCGCATCGACGACGGCGAGAGAGATCACCGATGCCATGCCGCGAGCCTCCACGCAAGTCGCGAGGCACGGCGCCCAGCGCCGGCCATCAGCGACGCGGTGTGACATCGCTGGCCGTGGTGCAGCGCGGGTGAGCGGCGGAATCCCCAAATAAGGAAAACCCTAATTTCTGGGAAAAGGGGGGAAGACGAAACCAGCGAAGGGAAAAAAGGGGTGGATGGTTTATCTAATAAACCACTGGCCCCAAATTATGCTTATACCGTGCGACCCCAGACAATTAAACATGGCGCGATCAAAATCCAATTTTGATCGCACCGTGTGTTTTAAAAAAAACAATTAATTAATTTAAAAGCAATCAAATAAGAGCCTGAAGCTCTGATACTAATATTGGAATTTAGAGGCACGTAAACACGTAATACATGAACAGCGGAATTAAATAGTTCACCAAAAACAAACATATAATTGCATAAATGATTACGAATAAACATAATAAGGAATCTTACAGTAATTCAAGAGCAGATTTCTCAACTATGGTATCCACGTAATCCCCGTTCACAGACTTGCACAGATTTGTCAGCTTTGAATCCCGAGACGAATTTTCTAGAAAAATTCTAACATTAGATTTTATGGAGAAAATATGAACAACCGTATTATGGATTCCCAAGAGCTCATATATATAGGAGAGGCACAACTTAAATCTTAAGCTAACCTGATTAAGAAACAAAATCCCTAATCTTTATTTGAATAAATCTCTTAAATTTATTTCCTACATATAAAATCTCTACGGATTTAATTCTCATATATGTCAAATCTCTACGATTTATTTCCATATATATTAAATCCTACAATAATATTTCATATATTATTATTTGGAATTCCTATTTAATTAAATCTAATTTAATTAAACATTAATAATAATTAATTCCAAATTAATCCATTATTAATTAGTTCTCCATAAATTAAATATTTAATCCAATTTAACATTTAATCAACCAACTATAATCCGTAAAAGGGAACTACTTGGTGTGTGACCCATAGGCTATATATCGAGCAATTAGTCAAACTAACAGTCTTAATTGAACACTAGACAATAAATTAGACATTCACAATGTATGAGGTACGTTGCGAGAAACGTGCAACTACCTTTAACTGTAACATGGGCTATTGCGATTTCCTCCTTTCGTTCATGAATACTCGATTAGTCTTAAACATGATGAAGTGTCTATTCAAATAACTAAATCAATTTATCTCCAATCACTAATTGGTCACTCGTGTCACACTTGGCCACAAAGTCCAAGTTGACGTGCATTGGCCAATAACTTTGATCCAGTTATGATGAGAAGATGAGTATTCTCTCTAAATCCACTTTGAGGAATGAATCCTTTTCTTGGCTCAACTACCACGCACATGCACTTCGTGATGAACCCAATCCAAGCCATATCTACCCATGGAAGGGTGCAAGCGTCGGTCATGGTCAAAGTTCATCACTCCACACATGTCTTGCATATTAACCTCAAGTCAAAGGAGTATCGCATCCCTCCCTCTAATCGAGATACCCGCAGACACATATAGTGGAACTAAATCAAACTGTTTCTTGGATGGGTATACCAATACCCTCTAAGGTATTTGTGCATCCATCATGAGATACCTTGTATCTCGTAGTAAGTGAGATCTTACTACACTCTCTAAGAGTATGATGCAGATCGCACACCAATCTTCATTGCATCATCAATATCTCATTCTTGATGATCCTCGATTGGGGCTATTTGAAAATCACGCTTAAGTCATCTGAGTTCTCACACACTCAATGATAGCAGTAACTCAAGGGAACACAAATAAGAACAAATGAAAACAATCAAACATAATATTCTAATAAGTGCAACGCTATATATTTAATATTAAATAAATAATAATATTAAACCATCACTGAATATTATCTGAGTATTATGTCCTTACAATGGATTGTCTCTAGGACACTAACACTAAAATGAACTAGGTTCAATCAACTAAAAATTGCAGTTTTGCAATTGGTTTAGAGACCTACAAGTTTTATTATTACGGTAATCAGCTAATGCAGATATTGTAATAATAAGAATGTGGATCCTAGTCCATTACAATTTATATTTGATATAAATGTGTACTCTTCCGATGAGGTCGTTGAGTATGTGAAAATAATGGAGACAAAATAAATATAAAAGAATGGCCATGTTTATTTGATTGCTGAATATTGATCATAGGAATAATGTGTTTAATTCCCGTTTTATTTTTTTCTCTTGGTTAGTTGAAATGTATAACATATATTGAGATTGTTTTGGAAACAAACAAATTGGCTAGGCCAAATTTTTGGACTGGCACCTAAACGTGTGTTTGGTGCTAAGGCAAGAAAAGATTGAGTACGTGTTGGACACGTTAATCCCTGTTACCCCTGCAGCTGGTTCCTTGAGACAGCTATGTTTGACGTAGCAGCTCAAAAGAAGCATCAAAAGGATGCTTCCCAGACTCAGTGTGTGATGTTGCTCGGTATTACTCCCGAATTGCATAGGCAACATGAGAAAATGGGTCCCTTCTAGATGCTCAAGCATCTGAAAGATCTCTTTGATTCTGAGTCTCATTCTAAGATTTATGAAGTGATGAGAGATCTGTTCAGATGCCGGTTAGCTAAAGAAGGGAAGATTTCACCTCATGTGCTAATGATGATAGGCCTAATTGAGAAACTTGGTAATTTAGGCATTGAGCTAAAGGACCAACGTTTTCATTTATGCTATCCTCCAGTCGCTCCCGGATTCTTATTTTAGCTTCATTGTGAACAAGAATATGAGTAAGATGGATTCGATCATGCCTGAACTTCACAACGTGCTCAAGACTTTTGAGTTCACTATCACTAAGATGATGTTCAAAAGGAAAGGAGCGGGTAAATAAGGATGTGTACCTCTACTGTAAGCATTAAAGGACATTGGAAAAAGGACTGTAAGGTTCTGGTTGTTGAAAAGAAGGTGTTGGTCCCGGGGTAAACGAGTTCCAGACGTGTATGGGGGGGGAATACACGTGTATAGTGATTTTTCAACTTTTAAAAACCAACTATAATCAGGGAGTCAGGTTGTCCTGAGTTTCAGTCCTGAGAAGTAAAAAATGCCCTGAGTCAAAGTCTACTGAGACAATAACCCTGAGCGGCTTTCAGAGACTTCAGATTAACTCACTGATTCTGAGTTTCTACAACAGAGTCCAAATAAGCTTGGAGTAGATAATAATCTTACTGACTACTCAGGAGAGTTTATCAGTTTGACAACTATTTGTACTAGCTTATCTAGAGTGTGGAATGTGTAGGCCCTAAGTTTATACTCGTTTTACTTTGATGAAAATCTTCCCTTAATAAAACAGTGGTTAAGGTTGTGATCAAGTTAATGCAACTTCAGTAGATTGTTTCCAATTGAATATCAGAAAACTTTCAGAATGCTTTCAGTGAAAATATGCAACAGGTAATAATGCAGAACAATAAGCAAATAACACAGAAAGTTATAGTGGTTCAGAGGCTCAAGCTCCTATGTCCACTCTCTCTGATCCTCAGAGAAATTCCTTAACACACTACTTAGACTACCTCAAGCTTTCAGACTGACTCAGCAGCTTACTAACTCTTTACAACTCAGACTGAACAACTACAGCTTACTAACTCAACACACACACAAGCGTTCAGACTGAACAACCAGCTTATTAACTTCTTTTCTAGAGTTTTCAGACTGAACACAACAGCTTACTTACTCTTTACAACTCTCACTTCCAACAACTACACGCACAAACTACCTAATCAAAGGGTTTGGGTTTTGGTTGGTTTCCAACTAGGGTGAGATATCTTTTTACAATAAAACACAAGTAAAAAGTCTAGGATATCTCTAACTAAGCTTTGGATATATCTAGGATCTAGGCTTAGTAAATGAGCTCTCTTCAAAGATGAAACACTTGGGAAATTCTTAGGGTTTCGAGTGCTTCACAAGATTGCTTGAATACGAATGAGCTCTGGAGTTGCTTTGATTTCCCGTAACCTTGAAATGTTCAAGGCCTCTGGTATTTATAGGCAACTCTCCAGAAGTCTACCTTTGAAAACTATCCATTGGAGAGATAGCATCTAGGGTTTCTTCTTTGAGTAATTGATGAACGGCTATATTAAGGTTTGAACGCACCCTTGCATGTTTTAGGAAATATCCAGACAAGCAGCCAATCACCAATTTCTGTGAACAAGACAAATATCAATGCTGACATTCTTTAGGGAAATGTCACTTTCAGTGTCAGTAAAGTACGCTGCTGTCACCTCCTCATTGGTCGAATTCTTCCTTTGAACAGAGACAACAAAAACGGCTCTTTTAGTCAATCACACTGAACTGATATTTTCCTTAGTGTTCACGAACGTATAAAATTCTCTTTGTATGTACTAAGAATGAACAAACACTATTTAACTGGAAGTGACTTGTTCAGGGTCTTTTGGTTCAGTACAAAAGAGTCTTCATGATCTTCTGATCTTCAGGATCTTCTATTCCTCAGGATCTTCACTCTTCAGGTTCTACTGATCTTTCAGTATGATTTAGGTCTTCAGTATGTTTTAGTCTTCAGGGATCTTCTGAGATCTTTAGACAAATTTGTAAAACCTATCCTAACCTGATCTATATCTGCTGACTATGCATGGTGCAGATAATCCTGAAATATAATAATTTGAAACCTGATCCTATATTATCAAGATTGTCCTAAAACATGTCATACTCAAGGGTTTTGGGATCTAATCAAAATATTTATTAAATTCATCTCCCAACAATTTCCCCCTTTTTGATGATGCCAAAACCATCTTGTTACAAGCTTGCAAATATAAGTAAACATATCTTCTATTCAGGTTTCAATTCATAAAGCAAGTAAAAACAAGTAAAGGCAACCATCAAGTAATCAGTAAGATAATAAGAAATTATCTTTTGATCAATAGAAAATCAGTAGATTTTTTCATTAAGTTCAGAAACCAAAAGTACAAGTTACATTGGTTTATCTCAAGTAATCTACTGAAACAAAAGAAAAACAAGATACTCATTCTTCATCAGATTCAATTTCATCAGCTGGTGGCTTCAGGTTGAACAAGCCATAGTATCTATTCTTCAGCTCTTCTCTCTTCTGCAGAGTCTGAGTATCATTCCTAGATACTCAACCTGATCCAAGAACGAAATCATAATTGATCATCTCATTCTTGTATCTTGGTGGAGGGTATTTGATCTGTCCAGGAGCTTTTGGTTGATAACCCAAGGTATCAAATATGTCAAACCACTTTTGGCATATGTCAGTGAAGTTTTGCAGCAAATAGGCAATGAATGCTTCATCCCTATCAGTGTTGGGTTCAGACCAATTCTGTAAAATATCATTATTGAACACTAATTCTCTTTTGGCCGTCTCCCATCTATCATTCAGCTCAATGGGCATCCACTTGTCTACATGAGGCCACTGTCTCTTCATTGGCTTGGTGCCTCTTCTCCTTTTGATCATCCTCTGAAAGCCTCCTAGCTTTCTCTTTGCATCCTCCCTTTCCTTTCTGGTCATTTCTGATCCTGATACAGAAATAGCAGCTTTCCTCCTTTTCTCAGCTTCAATAGCTTTCACAGTGATGTGTCAGTCCCAATTCAGTCTCTTGGTGGATACATCATATTCACCAAAACCTTCTTTGAAGAGACCATCCATCTCAGACTCTTCATCTTTCTCAGCAACTTCCTGAACATCCTCTTCAGGATCCACCTCAAATTCTTGAGCTAACTTTCTCTGAGTGGGCTTTCTACTGACAAATTTAGGCAATTGTTTAGTTTTCAGAGGTTTCTCAATAAATGCAACATGCTTCTTCTAAGGATTTAAGATTCCATAAACCTCTCCTTGCTTACTGGTTTCTTGTTTCCTCTGCCTCTTTGTTCTTTGCTCATGTACCTCCATTGCAGCTTCAGGATGTACCGGTATTTCAGGCTCTTTTCTCTTTCCTCGGTGAATTTCAGTAGGAAACTGTTCAATTTGTTTTTCCAGAGGTGGCAGGGCAGCAAGCTTGTCATAACTTTCCCCCTTTTTGGCATCATAGTTGGCAATCAGCTCGGAAAGGGTTCTGTCCATGTGAAGTTGTTCTCTGCCAATCGATCCGACTTCTGCCGCCACATGAAAGTGCTCATCCTGAATCCTTCTCAGCACATTCAAACCAGTACTGGTGTCTTCAGCAAGACCACCATAAGTTGCCTTCATCTTCTCCATCAGGGAATTGCTCATCTCCTCAACAGCTGATTTGATCATTTCACCAGTCTTGGATTTCAGAAAATCCTCAAGCACTTTTGATCTCAAATCAAACTGTCTCTCCATTTCTTCCTTCATCTCCTTAGCCACATCATCTATCTTTGTATTTAAAGAAGTAAATTTGCTATCAAGAGAAGTGGATAGTAAATTTACCTGAGCTGGTGTTACCATAGATGTGCTAAGTGTGTTGATGGATTCACCCTGAGAAATTTGTGCCTCAGCAAGTTTAGACACTTCAGCAACCAGAGGTTCAAGCTTTTCCATCTGATCAATCATAGGCTCGAACTTGGTTAATTTCTCAACAATAGGTGTGAAGTCAACAGTTGGCTGCGGAGGAATAGAGACTTCTTCTTCAGCTTCAGTCTGAAGTCCAATTTCAGCAAATTCAGTTAGAGGTGAAGCAGGCTCTTGAGGGGTTTCTTCCAAAGTAATCATCTGAAGTTCAGAAATATCCTGAGCTTGTTCCCCCTGAGCAGATGCTCCAGCCTCAGCATTTTTCTGACTTCCCTCAGCACGGTCTTCGTCAGTTTTGTCCTGAGAGGGATCTTCCTTGTCCTGTCCCTCATCAGTTTTCTCGAACTGATCCACATTCTTCCTCTCAGCAATTTTCTTTCTGATCAATGCTTCAAACTCAGCAGGTTTGATTCTCAGCCTCTTCTTACCTAGTCCTGAAAATGCATCCAGTTTTGCCACTTCTTCCGCCCAAAAGTCTTCACCTCTGAAGTTCCCAATTCTCAGCATCATGGCGAAAGATTGATTGACTATCAGCATAGCCGTTTTCAGTCTGATGAACATATCCTGAAGATCAGGATAGTTGGCAAGTTCTGGATATTTGTCCAAGATAAATCGTTGAGCTTTCAACTTCCATTCTTTCTCCTCAGCCTCACCTCTCCTGAGTTCAGGAACTGGTGACTCCTCTTCAGAGCTAGAATGAGCCTCTGAAGGTGTGGGAAATTTTGGCTCTGTGGGGTGAGTGGGTGGGATCGGTATTTGGCTCTCTTCAGCAGGTTTTTGAGAACCTGTGAAGATCTCTCTGGAAATTCGATCATCCCCAATACTGGTGTTGAGGACATCAGTAAACACGTCCTCATCCCTCTCAGCCTCAGGGATGGTTTCAGCCTCTTTCTCAGAAGCCTGTGAGATTTCTTTCACAAGAGTGTCCAATGGAAATTTCTCTCCTGGAGCCAATTCACTAACTTTCCTTAGCCGTTTTGTTTTCCTCTTTTGCTCTTCCTGAGCCTTCTTCTTTTCACCAATCTCCCTCTTAACCCTCAGAAGTTCAAGAGTTTTCTTCCTCTTCTCAGGATCCTCTTCTGCCTTCTCCACCACTTTCTTCCCTTTTGTCCTTGTTACATCAGCAATAGTGCGATTGTCCAGATCAGAATCAGAGCTCTTAATCTCAACTTACTCTGTCTACTCCTCAGGCTCACTCTGGACAGCCTGCTCTTCAGGCTCATCCTGAGATGTCGAACTCGGACTTTTAGAAGTCACCTGTCTCCTTCTTTGCGACTTTGGCTTTCTGAACATGATCCTATTCCGGGAAAATTAGGTTCCGGACAATAGAAACATCTTCTTTCTTGGCAAAGTCTCGATTAAGAAGCTTCCAAAAAGAACTCTCCCAGTCTTTGTAAATGCTCCTTTAGCATACTTTAGCTTCACATTTTGACTTAATATACAATCCACCATAAATTTTAGCCAATTAAAACTTCTAGATGGTGAGTCCTCTATTGCAGCCATAAGTCTCAGCTTATTCCGACTTACCTGTTCTAAACTTCCAGAGTGCTCATCAAGCACTTGGCTACAATATCAATCAAGACTCGGTATACAGGTTTTAAACATTTCTTTTTTAACGCCCCTTTCAGTTCAACCTTAGAAGTAGAAAACATATCCAGAATCTCTTGTTCATGCCCCGACATATAAACCGCAGGATCATCTCCTCTATCACTTAACTCAAAAACAGTATTAATGTTCTGAAGTGATAAGTTTACCTCTCTCGTACAAATTGCTTCGGCTTTGGATTTCGCGTTGGTGCCGAAACAAAGTTGTGAGACCAGAGAGCAATTTTCTCCTTCTCTAAGATTTAACACAAACTGCAACACTTCTTGTTGTAATTCTGACTCTGGCGTATTGCTCACCAGCCTATCCAACCGTGCCATTCGAAGCAGGTTCAAGGCTTCTTCTTCTACCAATGTTGTCTTGTTGTCGATCATCGCTAGGTTTTTAATCATCGCGTAACTGGGAAACTCCATTGTAGGTTTTTGGATTTGAAGAAATAAAGGTTTTGATAATCTGGAGGGCTTTTAGGAAAAATAGAGTGTAAAGTGTTATGATTTTGGTAACTCTGGGATATATATATGATCTGATGAAATGGATCAAGGGCTAAGATTAAATCCGAATGAACGGTTGTGATTTAATCTTTGGTTGATATAATCTCAAGGTTTATTCTCTATTAATAGCAAATAATCAGATATACAGAATAATGGCAGTAATTAGGGTGACAAAATGATGTTTCACTCTAATCGAGGTAACCCTTTGGTGTCCTGCCAAAATATTAACCAATAAGAATCCTTAAATCATTCCCTCTTAAAGTTCATGTATTTTGTATTTATTTCAAATGATTACTGACTGAAATAAATGCTTTGTGAGTAAATGCATGTGCTAAGTATGTTTCAGGATTAATTGAATACTTAACCCTTACTGAACACTGACCGTGACAAAAACCATCCTGATTCTCAGTTTCCATCCTTAGAGGTCCTTGTCCTGAGTTTTTCCTACTGAAAAACCTCATGCATCTGAAGAGCTTCTCCCTTCAGGATAAATTACTCACCTGGATCCAATATCCCTAATTCCACTGATAGTTCCTGAAATCTTGACTCAGCCAATGGCTTAGTAAGAATATCAGCTCTTTGTTTATCAGTATGAATTTTCTCCATCCTAATTCTTTCTTCTCTACATGGTCTCTAATGAAATGGTGCCTGATATCCACATGTTTACATCTAGTGTGCAGTACATGATTTTGTGATATTGCAATGGCACTGTTGTTATCACAAAATATAGGAACTTCTTTGGCTATAATCTTATAATCTCTCAATTGTTGTCTTAGCCAAAGAATTTGTGCACAGCAGCTTCCTACAGCCATGTATTCAGCTTCAGTAGTACTAGTTGCTACTGAGATCTGCTTTTTAGAAAACCAGGATATCAATTTGCTTCCAAGAAATTGACAAGTTCCTGAAGTGGATTTCCTGTCAATTCTGCAACCACCATAATCAGCATCTGAATAACTAGTTAATTCAAGGTTATCATCAGCTGGATACCACAATCCTCTATTCACTGTGTCTTTTAGATACCTCAGTATCTTTTTGGCAGCTTCCATGTGACTAGCCTTTGGATTGGCTTGGTATCTTGCACATATCCCAACAGAAAAAGTAATATCAGGCCTACTTGCTGTGAGATAGAGCAATGATCCAATGATCCCTCTATAATCAGTATGGTTAACTGACTTGCCTTCAGGATCAGGATCCATTTTGTAGTTAGTATTCATAGGAATTCTAACTGCATTACAATTCTGAATACCATACTTTGCAATCAAATCTCTGGTGTATTTTGCTTGATTGATGAAAATTCCTTCTTTTGATTGTTTCACCTGAAGTCCTAGAAATAAATTCATCTCCCCCATCATTGACATCTCAAACTTACCTTTCATCAGTGTAGAAAATTTCTCACACAACTGATGATTAGGGGATCCAAAGATAATGTCATCCACATAGATCTGCACAAGTAAGATATTTTTCCCATCTTCTATCCTGAACAAGGTTCTATCAACAGTTCCTTTGGTAAAACCATGGTCAGTGAGAAATTGAGATAGAATATCATACCATGCTCTGGGTGCTTGCTTCAGACCATACAAGGCTTTCCTGAGCCTGTAAACTTGGTCATTCTGACAGAAGCCAGGAGGTTGTTCCACATAAACCTCTTCTCTAAGCACACCATTCAGAAATGCACTCTTCACATCCATCTGATATACCTTAAATTTCTAGTCTTGCAACTAGTGCAAAGATTTAATTATAATCCAAGCCTTCTTCTTGGGAATAACCTTGTGCAACTAGTCTTGCTTTGTTTCTTACAATGACATTATTCTCATCTCTCTTATTCTTGAATACCCATTTAGTTCCAATCACATTGTGCTTTATAGGTCTATCTACTAACTCCCAAACTTCATTCCTAGAAAACTGATTCAGCTCTTCTTGCATGGCAATAATCCAAAAGGAGTCTTGAAGAGCCTCTTCAATATCAGTCTGTTCTTTCTCAAATAGGAAGCAGCAGAATAAAGCACTTTCTCCATGGAACCTTCTTATTTTAACTCCTTCAGATGGATCTCCCACAATCTGACTTGTAGGGTGACTAACTAACCATGTTCTCCTGGATATTCCCCCTTCAGTAATATCCTCACCATCAGAAATGTTAGGTTCAGGTAATTCATTAAACTCAGGGAACAACAAGAAAGGAAAGAGTGAATCATCTTCCTCAGGGGATATTTCATTTAGAACATTATCAGTGACATTTGTTCCCCCTTGGTTGATAGATTCAGAGTTTGCCTCAGTTGTGACCATATTTTCATAGGCATTACATACTTGAGTCTGAATTGGTGTTTGTTCAGATTGGTCAGCTTCAGTGTGTTGTCTTCCTTCAATGGAGAACTATCATCCTGAGTACCACCAGCCTGAGTATTTTCATCCTGAGTCTCTTCTTCTTCTGAGTCGGTTTCACTCCATTCATAGTAAGTGATTGACTTTTTCTTTTCAGGTTTAGATGATGTTTTGACATTCTTCTTCAGGCTAAGTCTGGTGATCCTCTTTGTCAAGTCTCCTGAATCTACTTCCTGTTTCTTATGAACACAAGTAGATTCATCAAACACAACATGAGGTGTTTCTTCAACAATAAGGGTCCTACAGTTGTAAACCTTGAAGGCTTTACTAACTTCAGAATATCCTAAAATATTTCCTTCATCAGCTTTGCTATCAAATGTTTTCAACTGATCTTTACCATTATTGTGTATGAAACACTTACAACCAAACACACGAAAGAAAGAAACAAGAGGCTTCCTTTCATTACACAGTTCATATGGAGTTTTTCCTTGATTCTTTGTCAGCATGGATCTGTTCTGAGAGTAGCATGCAGTGTTGACTACCTCAGCCCAAAATCTCTTAGGCATGTCAGCTTCAGCAATCATTCTTCTTGCAGCTTCTTTCAGTGTCATATTTCTTCTTTCAGCAACACCATTTTGTTAAGGGTCCGTGCAGCTGATGTTTCATGAGTTATTCCATTTGCTGCACAATAATCAAATATAATATGGTTGATAAATTCAGTGTCTTTATCTGATCTGATTTTGACCACACTCAGATTCTTTTCAGTACTGAGTCTTTTCAGTAATTATGGCAGTCTGTTCTGAGTTTCTTTCTTACTGAATAAGAAAATGACTCATGTATATCTTGAGTAGTCATCAACTACTACCAGTGTATATTTTCTGCCATTATTACTCACAGGTGTTACTGGACCAAAGAGATCCATATGTAACAGTTGAAGTATTCTATCAGTAGAGACTTCTACTTTGCTTTTGAATGATGCTCTAATTTATTTGCCTTTCTGACAAGCATCACAAACATGATCTTTACTGAACACTTCATTAGGTAACCCCCTCACAAGTGCTAATATTGCAAGTTTATTTAAGGTTTTGAAGTTCAAATGGTTCAGTCTTTTGTGCCATAACCAACTGGTTTCAGTTATGAAAAAATACTAGTGGAAATTCTACTACGAGAGGTAAAACAGCTCAGAAATAAGGAAATCCCATTAGTCAAAGTCTTATGGAGAAATCAGACAGTAGAGGAAGCTACTTGGGAACGAGAGGATGAAATGCAATCTAAGTATCCAGAACTCTTCAAGTAAGTAAAATTTCGGGGACGAAATTTTTATAAGGAGGGGAGGATGTGATACCCGAGCTTCTCACTACTCGTTGGCCAATATATTTCATGCATTACATGCATTTTATATTTCTTATGTGTTAATCGTGAGTGTTTAAATTGGTTTTAAATAGGGAGAAAAACATTCCACTACAAAGTCACCAAAAAACTTACAACCAGATACAAAATGGAAACAGATACCAAGTTTTTCGACATGACAGAAACAAGTAGAGCACTCAAGATTTTGAGACATAATACACCAGAAATTTTTAAGTTCCCAGTATGTGCAATATTCAATTTGTTACCAGCACCGATGACTACGCCACCAGTTCCATCATATGGAGCATGCAAAGACAAATTTGTCAAATCAGAGGTGATGTGATGCAAAGCACCCGAGTCCAAAATCCAACCTGATTGTGATGAGCAGTCATAGCAGTATGAACAGAGGGAGATAAGTATGCAGGTTGAAAAGAATGACGAGGAGGCGATTGAGAGTCTGGCATGGTGAATGGAATAGATGAGAACATAATAGAGAGGCTTGTTTGCAGCGGCGTGAGGCCAATAGATTTATATGATGGCGTGAGGCAGGTGGGGTTCTGCTAAGATTTGCAGATGGAGCAAGTGCGTGGAGAAGAAGAAGCAATCACGAAAATTATGTGATGAGGAAAAAGAAATTAGCCAAGAGATGATTGTGGCGTGATTTTTGGATACCAAGTTATTAGCTATGGTATTAGAGGGAAGAGTTGACCGATAATAAGGAAAATTAATTTGCGAAATTTGTAAGGCTGATTGAGAGGATCGAAAGAAAAAAAGGCGTTAGCTAATCAGGCTTTGGTTACCATGATGAGAATTGGTCAAGAGATGTTTTATTCAATAGACTTGGAGGAACATATACAGGTAAAATATAAAAGCATGTCTAGTGTAATCCGATGTGGGACAAGTACAACATACAAGAATCACATATTTATACAAATACTCCTAATAGGGTTATGATTAATAACCTAGATTGCGGAGGTGAGGTCGTATCTTGGTCACCAAGGTAGTAGATCTGTAAATAAAGGCTCTAGCATTCAATGTAAGAAAGTTTTTATTTATTTTTTCTTTCTTTGGAGAGCTCTAAAACAAATTAGAGGAGTAACTTAAAGAGCTAGATTTTTAGATATGAATGTCTAGGAATATCATCGCCCACCCAAGCTTGAGGGTGAGGAGATCTTGTTGTCGTCTTCGCGAGAAAGTGTGCCATTGTGTTATTTTCTCAAGGGTAGTACCAGACACCTTTCACAGAGGTGTTTTTGATGAGTAGCCTCACATCATTGGTAAGTCCTTCTTCAATGACATTTTAGGGTTGATCGGTATGGAAAACATGAATGGCATCTACTGAGTTTGAATATATGTTGACTGTTCCCGGAGGTTGGTCAAGCCAGAATTTGAGGCCATAGTAGATAACCCACAGTTCGGCCGCCATAATGGAACCCGGAGGATGAATCTTTCTAAAGCCCACTGCCCAGAGATGTCCCCCAGGATTAAAGATAGCGAAGCCAAATTCAAAAGACATCTTCTCTTCATTGAAGGCAGCATCAACTTTAAGAGTGAAGTGTGCTGTGTGGAGAGTTGTTTTGGTTGTTGGTGTTGGAGTCTCTCTTGGTGAGCGAGATCGTGTGATCTCGTCTCTGGGTAAATTTTTATGAGACAAATTGCATCGGTCTTTCCAAACTCCCCATAATTTGATAGCGAATCTTTCAAAATCTGCATTCAATGTAAGAATGCTGGGACTTCAATGTAAGAATGTAATTGGGACTTCATTTTGTTACACTCAAATATACAAGGATAAGGGCTCTTAAGTTCTTTTCCACATTTAAAGATTTCTTTCTAATTGGTTTTGGGTATTTATTAATTGTTTTTATTACCTCGATTTTTGTTTTGTAGTTGTTTATTGAATCTTAGCTAGCCACATCAATCTTTAATTTGGTTCAATGTTCGAGCTATCAATAGTTGGTAAAACAGTGTTACAGTTATCAAAATTCCCATGTAATACTTCATCTGTCCTAGGTTTATTTACACAGCAAATTACACAAATTAAGAAAAATGGGTTTATTTTATGCACTAAGCGAAGACCATGGCTTAGAGTTTGTGATGAAAGTGGCTATTTTATGCATAATGTGAAGAAATTACCCACTTCAACAGCATTTTTTTGTAAAATTGTGAATATTGTGATGATGAAATTTGAAAGAAAAAATTAATATTTTGAGGTGTGCAAATTATAGAAGGATGTCTGAATAAAACAAATGTGTAGATTAACCCAAGATGGGGGAGTAATATTAATTTCACATCACAAAATAAAAACACATTATGAAGAGTTGTATTTAGAATGACAACAAAGTAGAGATTATTCATCATTAATTAGTTTACAATGGGGGCAAAATTAAGAAACGAGAAAGATTTTGGCATGCAGTCTTACTTATTGCTAGTACTTTCTAAAGCTTCGTGTTGCAGGGGCATGAATGAGATTTTGTCTTGGCAAGGAAGATGGATTTCCAATGTCCTTGAAGGGTTTTCTTCTTCCATCTTCTTCGGTTAGATTTTCCTTGAGACGGCGGAAAAGCATTCTTTTTTCATTTGCAAGTTGTTTGCCAAGAGAAAGAGGAGCACTCAAATTATCTCTGTCTTCCTTTGCAACTAGTACTTTGCACTTTTGCATCTCCTCTTTAAGTTGGGATACTTCGAGCTGAAGTTTGTTAGCCTTGTTTTTATGCTCATGTGCTTTTTCTTTCCACTCATCCGCCTAAAGAAAAATAGTGAGTGAGTGAGTGTGTGACGCGTATGTGATGGAATCATGGTAAATTGTAAAATTGGTCCTGTATCTATTTGGATTTGGTGATTTTAGTCTCATATGATTTAATTTTCTCAATTAAGCCACATAATTTTTAAAATGATGCAATTTTAGTTCTATATTGACAAGATTGTAGGATTTTTGCATGTGCCGCTCTTGTGAGATGCCGAAATTATATAGAACCTGACTAATTACTAGACGTCGCTTGTGTGACATAATGAGACCTTAGTAAAATTAATTTCAACAAAAAAATCACAAATTATTTATCATCCTAAAATAAAAAATTATCAATTTAATACTAAAGTTGCATCATTTTAGTGTTATGAGACTTAATTGAGATAATTGATCCGTGTAGGACTAAATTCGTTAACATCCAATAGGTATGGAATCAATTTTGCAATTTACTCTATGCAATCATGTATATAGTTTGGAATCAAAGATGAGAAAGTCTTCTGCAAATCAGTTTTACAGTGCAACTGGTTTTCATATTATGTGTATTTTAAACAGTATTAGTTATTTCATTAAAAGATATTGGTTTGACAGTATTAGTAGTTTCATTAAAAGGTATTAGTTTATTTACTATAGAGTAATAGTTGCAAAGCAGTTGCGTATCAAAATTGTTCTACGTAAGACCAACTCATCAAAGATATCGGAATTACTTACGGCGTGCCTTAGGGTTTGGATTTCATAATCGGAATGGCGAGCTCGATTTTGCCAGTGATCGCGGGATGCCTGCAGCTCTTCCATTTCTCCACGGACCAGCGCCAGCATTTCTTGCATTTGGGACCATTGCTCTGTTTCAGCTCTAACCTGTTCCACTATCTTTCGCACTATAGCTTTGCAACGACCATAGCATTTATTCTCATCTCCCACTTCTTCCTGCAAATTATATCATGTTAAAGCTAATTACATAAAGCTAAGTCTTGTATGCATTCAGGTGCACCGTGCATTAATAATGCATTTTAGAACCATGCTACTTGTTATACTGAAATATGCAACTTCTTTACGCTGAACCGTGCAACTATTTTTCCAAGTTTCATCTTTCAATATATTAAATTGCATGATTCTAAAATGCACTATGAGTGCACGGTGCACCTGGATGCACTTTCACCCTCACATAAATAATGTTAAAATCACTGCATTTTCTACCTGTATATATTTCACTCATCAACTCATCATATTATTAATTTCAGTATCCCAGTTCATTTTAGTTTCTAGTAACAATGTGTAACACTATAAAATTGCAATGTGTGATATGTCGGAATCACAACATGTCAAAACAGCTACTACTATTTCTTGCCCAACATGTCAGAATGAATGGCAGCATGTTACAATTGGGCAGAAAACTGGAGCAAAATCAGATACTAATAAGAGTATACGAATACCAAATTATTTGATGGTTTTGAATGATTCAAACAAATTAGGAAGTTGTACAAAAACTATTAAACTATTCTTATTTAATTATGAATAATTACTTTAAAAAAAGTGAACCTTATGATAAACACTTATTCTCTAGATCTCTTAATATTAATAGTGGTGGGTCTCATGTGCATCCAGGTGCACCGTGCATTTATAATGCATTTTAAAAACATGCATTTTTATATAATAAAAGATTGAACTTTTATATACTTAACTGTGCAGCTATTTTCCATATTAATAATTGCACGTTTCAGTATAAACAAGTTACATATTTTTAAAATACACTATGAGTGCACTGTGCACCTGGATGCATACAATAAACTTGGCCTTAATAGTAATGTATGAGTGTAATATTAGAAGATTGAGAATATTTTTCTAGCTGGACTAATAAAAAAATCAAGTACTTTGAGACACATTTTTTACTCTAAAACATCCAAGTAATTTGTGACAAAGGAATTATTAATTTAGTGGACCCAAGCTTAATTTCATTATACTATTAATTAAGTTCAGTAGGTTTTGTGCAGTTTACAACTAATACTAGACTTAATTAGCACCAAAGTAGACTTAAAATTATTGTTAGTAGCCAAGAGCCAGGTTTTGTACTTGTACTAAAAATCTATACTATAGTAGTATTAATTATTGTACTCATTTTGAAATTATGAAATTTAAAAAATAGAAAGAGAAATTGGGGAGAGCTGTTTGCCTGATGCACATGATGTCTGGTAGAAAAGCAAGAGAACTCAGGGAACTCAATTCTCTTGGAAGTAGAAGCTGAGCTGGCAACTGAACTGTTTGCTGTAATATTTGAATTACAGTCTTCTACTCTGTCTAACATGCCCCTTGATGCTTCCTCCATTTTCTTCCTCTCAACATTCTGTTTCAATTAAAAACACAAAACATCATAAATATAGAAGTGATTAAAATTTATGATTATGAAAAAAATTAATTAATAGAAAAGTTGATAGTGTTTGAAAAAAAAAAATTAATAATGCTTAAAAAAATGCGCATAAGCTACCAAAAA
Organism: Stenogyne calaminthoides; assembly: GCA_037126765.1. Lineage (NCBI taxonomy): Eukaryota > Viridiplantae > Streptophyta > Magnoliopsida > Lamiales > Lamiaceae > Stenogyne > Stenogyne calaminthoides. Next base: position 28,971,651 of record JBBCBC010000021.1, read on the forward strand.
CATTCACCTTAACTTCTAACTTATAGTTTTTTAGGGCTTATTTAATCTATTAAAGAGAAATAAAACACTCAAAATTGTTTATGCGCACAATTTTAGATGACTATAATCTCTTATAATTTTTTTGCAAACACCCCCTTAATTAAGGAAGCAAATTTCTTACATGATTGGATTCAGCCTCGGCTTTGGAATTGGTAACGGTGGTTTCGTCGGGTAATTCTCCAAGTTTTTCCATTCGACGCTGCAGAATCCAAGCCTTTTTGTCGAAATTACCGCATCTAAGTGGTTGGGAATCTTTAATTCTTGAGGTCTTCTGTAATTCTTCTAACTTGTCTTCTAAATCTTCTATCTCTTCCTCCAGAACTGCATTCGCGTTCTTCCCTTCAAAAATCTTCTCCCGCCCCTGCAAATCATGATATATGAAATAGGAGTTGGTAACCAGTTTTACTGAGCACATATTTTGCAACTAATACTTTATAGTAGAACAACTAATACCTTTAAATGTAACAACTAATACCGTTAAATGTAACAACTAATACATTTTAACGAAACCACTAATACCTTTTAATTAAACCACTAATACCTTTTAATTTAACAACTAATGCCTTTTAATCAAACAACTAATACTGTTCAAAAATCGTGCAAAATGCAAACCAATTTAAATAAAGAGACGCAAATAGCAAATGAAATTAATTCGAAGAGAGGACTAACGGAAACAAGCGTCTGAACAGCTGATCTGAGAGTAGTCTCCATTTTGACTCTGTTTTTTTCAAGCTTCTTCAAAGCGAACTCTCTTTCCATTCTGAGTAAATTGCATTCAGCCCTAAGCATCTCCGCCTGAACCCTCCATTTCTCCTCCTCGAACCCGCCGCCGCCGCCGTCTCTCTCCACTTCTTCCACTCTCTCTCTCCTCAACGCCGCCGTCGGCTCGTTGTTCTCTTGATTAAACATAGTCTCCAGATTTCCTTTGCAAGATGCATACTTTTGGTGCATGAGCAGTAAAGCGTTATTCTGATTGGCGACTTTGGTTTGCTTGCGGCGGCGGGGGAAGTGGATAATCTTGGGGCTCGGCGGCGGTGGCGGCCATTTGATTCTCCTTGAGGAAGTTGACATGCCCCTGTTTTTGGGGAGTTTTGCTCCACCTCTAGGGAAAATGACTAATTTGAATTCAACGGCATCCCACCATATATATATACACACACATTATATAGATACAGAGAGAGATACTAGTGCTGCATTGTCGTATTGTTTAATTTCCTTGTGTTTAGATTAAATATATTTAATTTCAAATTTTACAGTTAAATATATTACAAGTTGACATACTGTAGGAATTTCAAATTTATATTCAATTTGTTTCACACGAAAGGATTTTAATAATGTTAGTCAAAATACATTCACATAATACTCATTTTCTTTTCTATCTCATCTATTAATTCTAATAATTTCAATATTAAAATTAAGGGCAAAACTATTTCCTGTCTATTTTCATTCAACACAAGTTGTTTTTTTTACCAATGAAGTAAAAAACAATAATTATTTTATTAATATTAATTAAGTTACCTTTAATTGTTTTAAATACCCTTAATAATTGTTCACAGATCTACAATTTGAGACACATTTTCATTCACCAAATTACTCTTGGCCTTGTGTCAATCTTATGGCCCACTATTTTGACCATCTTGTGTTAACTGTGTTGTTCTCTATTTTATCCGTTCTCTCCTAGACTTTATTTGCCACCATGTTGTTGATTTTCTCGCTCATTATTTTGTCTACTTTATGCTAACCCAATTGACTATTTTTGTGTGATGATTAAAGGAAAAATAAATATAATTTAAATAAAATGGTAAAAAATAATAACTCTTTTATTTTTTATTGGATGGGGAAAAAAGATTAGAGTGTGGAAAATGGGTAATTATGACCATCATGACTAATATTAATGCAATTACTCATGGATAGCAAACAAGCAAAAATGAGTAAACGATATAGTAAAAGAATAGGTTTGGAGATTATGGGTCACGAACTGCTTTTGTGAGTGGAAAGTTTATAGGGGAGGGGTGAATAGACTTTCAAAATCTTTTTCTGAACAACGTGATAAGTCAGATAAATGTTGTCGAGTGCAACTTGGAATCAGCTCCGTCTGATATCCAACCTACTGACATGTCGAAAGCTTATCAGTTAGACGTCTATTAGGCAAGTTGATGTGCGGAAGCAGTTAACCCGTGTGAAAAACTTTTTAGTAAAACAAACTTAAGGAATCAACCAAATCAACAAGCAAACGACCTAGTTGATCTGATCAGTAGACTTGTTGTTTGATTTGATCTCTTCTTAAGCTTATGCATGTTGTTTGATAAAAGTGCAGTGCTGGTGTAAAGGAAGTAAATATCACACAATATTTTTATAGTGGTTAGAAGAACTTCTCCTACTTTCACTCTCCCCTATCAATAGGGAGCTTACTAACAAACACCTAAGTTTTCTGTGTTAGGCAACACAATACAATCAGATTTTGACAGAGTTCTCACTCTATCCCAGAATCCAAGCAAGATCGACTAACATACAAACATGTTAACAAATTAGATCTGTTTGGGAAGATTTGTTGTGTTTTTCAACTAGGAATTATCTCTAACAAGTGTTTAGCCTAGAGCGTTCTTGCGGAAATGCTTGAGTGTTGCAAGCTGCTTGATAATTTCTGTAGTTAACTCTGAAGGAGTTATCCCATATTTATAGATCTTGAAATTAAAGAGCAGTTGGATAACAATTTGAATTTCAGTCTATTTTAGGTAGGTTGCAGATATGAGTTGACGTTCTCAGGGTTGGTCATGCTATAAGCATGCAATGTTGTTCTTTCTAGTCGTTTCACCCTGAGACCCCATATCACGCTCTGTCAGTCAAGTAAATATGTGTCGATCTCTTGTTGGTTGACAAGTAGACATATTCGACCCTTGTCAAACTGATCTTCTTCACATTCCTCTTGTCTGATCTTGTATATGACTTGATGGATATTCTTCATGAACTAACTAACTTGAGCTGACCTAATCAATTCGGGTTGATCAGCCTACCTTGAGTCATCTGATTCAAGTTGTCTTAGCACAACTTGAGACTTTGCTGATGTCTTTAATAGGATAAGTCTTCTGCTGGTCTCCTGGTCTTGCTCTTCAGTTCTTCTGATCTTCGAGTTTTCTGAATTGAACAAGACTTAACCTATATATTGATCAGTTTCCCCTCAATATATAACCTATACTAATTATCAGTTGGCTTCCTATCTGATTCATCAGTCAGCTAACAGGTCTGACTGGTCCTATTACACATATTTTGGATCTTTCATCAAAACAATAAATTTTCCTAACAGAGGTAGTCCTTGAGAGCTGGGACAGATTTAGGGGGCGCCGGGTGGCGGTCTTCTCCATTGGGTTTTTAATTTTTGGTACTATATATATATATATATAATTTTCTATATTTATGCCTTAAATTTGTAAAATTATGTCATTTCGGGCTCTTATAGATTATAAAATCCCCCCCACCCTTTACATTATAAAAAATCCCTCGCCCCCCGGGACTAAATACTAGACCAATTACCCTACTTGATAGGCTTGATAGATCCTTGGGGATAGGGAACATGAAATGCCGAAAGACCTTCCTTGACGCCATTGTGAGACAATGTGATTTTATGATCAGTTGGATCACTTTACAATGGGAATGCAACGTGTGAGGCTCAATATATGCCCACATTCTCTAAGCGTAAGTATCTCTTCTTTAAGAAAAAGTGATATTGTGAGGACTTTATGGTTTTCATCAAGGAATTTTGGGGATTTATGCATCTGACGTAGTAAGAACAATTGCAGGGAAACAAAGGTCGAGAGTTATGTGGCTTCAGGCAGGGAATCGCTACTCGAAATTCTTACGTGCGACAACATCAACTCGTGAATGGAGAAAGTCAATATCGGGGTTTGTCAATTCCCATGGGGAAATGTGCACTACGAAGGTTTGGATGTTGGAGACTTGTTCACCTCGTCCTTGTCAGTGTAGGAGGCTTGCAAGAAAATGCTGGAGTTTGTAGATAGGACTCTTACTAATATGACAAGCAGATCCTTAGACTCTTAATATAGGGTTAAGCTCTATTTGTTTAGTGCAAATTTATCATTCATTTAATATTTTAAAATTTAATTTTAATCACTTGTATATAAATTTTAGTACAGATAAGTTTTGTAATAAATTTTTTGTTGTTATACACATTTTAGATGAAATTAGCTAGAAGATAACATTTGTTCAATTGGGGATAAAAATGTCAAGTAATAGTGACGTTTAATGTTATCTTTTCATGAATATTGTATTTAATTTCTTATATTTGGTTGATATGGTTAGATTAATTCAATTAACAACACATGATTTATATTATTATACGTATATTTTAAAATTTTATAATGAATTTATATTCCATCAAGTTATATACAACTCATTTTGAATTTAATTTATTTTTTATTTTGTAGCTTGTTAGTGGATCATTTTGCCCGGAGCTTGCTAGAGTCAAGTTTAGATCAACATTATTAGTAGACCGTTTAAAATTATTCAATTAGCTTGGAGCCCATGGCCCTAAAGAGTTGCCCCTAATTGGTTAGGGCTAACTCTTTTAACATTTCTAGCTACTTACACGTCGACAGAAGTGTAGCCTACCAAAGCTCAGGGGCTTGATGGATATTCGGCGATGTTTTATCAAAATTATGGCCTGAGATTGGGGAGGAAGTGATATCAATAGTTTTGAGAATTTTGAACAATGGAGCAAACGTCAATGAATGAAACACAACAACGGTTATGCTTGTACCCAAGGTGGCTCACCCAACAACGATAAATGAGTTTATACATGTTAGCTTATGCAATGTATACTACAAAACTGTGACTCGGGCTATCACAAACAGTTTGAGACAGACACCTGGATCATGTGGTGGATCATAATTGAAATGTGATTGTGCCTGTGAGATCAACCACAAAGAATACCCTTGGGGATCGAGTGTATGCATTGGTTATGACATAACAAGTGAACAAAATCAAGTTATGTTGAGCATAAATTTGACATGAGTAAACCATAGGATGAGTGAACTAAATATTTTTTTCTTGATATGGTTATGGCTAAGATTGGATTCCCTCAAATCCTGATTTCATTAATATTGTGTGATGCATCATAATGCTATCATATTCTTTTCTAGTTAATGGGACTGTGGTTGGACAGATTATACCAGAACGAGAAATTCGGCAGGAAAATCTTCTTTTGTTAGATTTGTTTGTAAGTTTTGCATTGTGTTGAACGGTTTTGCTGCTAAATTTTCTCTAATAGTAATTGTTAGGAAAATTTATAGTCTTGATGAAAGTTCCAAAACAGTTCTAATAGGACCAGTCAAACCTATTAGCTGACTGATGAATATGATAGGACCAGCTGATAATGTATAGACAACTGATGAGCTAGTATAGGTCATACATTGAGGGGGAAGTCAATGTATATAGGTTAAGTGTTAAAGATCAGAAGAGTTCAAGAATTAGAAGATCTGAAGATCAGTTAAGAAGAGCTCGAGATAGAAGACCAGATTGAAGACTAGAAGCCTTCAAGACCAATTGACCAGAAGATCTATAACTATGGAAGAAATTAGCTAAGTCACAAGTTGTGGTAGGACAACTTGATCAGAAGACTCAAGGTAGACTGATCAGTTCTGTCCAAATCAGTTTATTTACAAGAACTTATTCAAGTAATACAAGTTAATCAGACAATTAGAATTTGAAGAGAAGAGGTCTGACAAGGCGCCGAATAAGTGTACTTGTCAATAAACGAGAGATCGAAACGTATGTACGGAATTGATGGACACAAGATATGGAGTTTCAGGGTTCAACGACTAGAAAGGAAAAAATTGCACGTAAATAGCCATGATGTCCCTGATGATCATCATTTCATCTGCAAACCTACCTTTAATATATCAAGATTCAAATTACTCTTCAACTGCTCTTTAATCTTAAAATCTATAAATAAGGGATCACTCCTTCAAAGTGAAGTTACAGAAAATAATCAAGCTTCATATCTTTAAGCAATTTCCGCAAGAATACAAGAACTTCAAGCAAATATTCAAATATTCATCCCTTAATCATCTTAGCAGAATCATCCTACTTAGCTCTTAGGATAAACACATGTTAGGGTTGATTCACTAGTTGGAAACCAAACAAATTCTCCCCAAACAGATCCCGTTAGGTTAGCTTGTTTGCAAGATTGTAAGTTAGGTGTTCTAACTTACTTTCTGAGTTTGTCGAGTGAGAACTCAGTAAACATCTATTTGTATTGTGTTGCCTTATACATTAACCTTAGGTGGATTGCTAGTAAGACCCCTGCTGATAGGGAAGAGTGGACGTAGGACAAGTTGGTCTGAACCACTATAAAAATCTTGTGTGATTTACTGATTTACACTTGCACACATTAGTTTAAACTATCATGCATGCATTAAGAAAGATCAGCTCAGCACCAAGCTACTGATCAGATCAGCTGGACACTTTGTCTACTGATCAGTCAGAACACTTAAGCCTGATTTTCTGAAGGGGTTTTCTACACGGGTTAAAACTAGCTTCCGCACATCAGCTAAGCTGATAGACGTCCAATTGACCAGCTTCACAACAGTCAGTAGGTTGGATATCAGTCCAAGCCGATTCACTCACACTCTACATCAGCACTTTACTGCCCCTCACACTGATCACACAAAAGTTTGAAAATCTATTCACCCCTCTCCTCTAGACTTTCACCTCACTTAGGGACCTACAGTAATATTAATTAAGTGGGAAAAAAAAAAAGTGGCACTATTCAAAATTCTTCCATGATAATGATAATGAGAATGAGCATGGGGTAATATTTGGATGTTAATGAGAATATATATAAGGTGATCAATTCACCTTCATCATATTTTACATTGAGTATTGAGATTAAAAATAAGTTAAGCTTAACTTTATTTTGATTAACTATCTTCAACCAAAAAAACATTTTTTTTATCTCCATTATACTTGTGGAGACAAATAATCTTTTTGAATTATGATTTACTAGTCAATGATTCTCATTATCATTATTATTGAAGATTTTGAATCCATCGTCTCTTTAATTGTCAACAAATTTGGAAAAAGAGTATCTAGTGAAACTTGTTCATAGTATGAAATTGATATCATTACACTTATAAACTAATATCATAATACTTATTAAATGATACTATTACACTTATATAAAAAATAATATCATAACACTTATTAACTGATATTATTACATTTATAAATCAATATCATATAATTTATATATGTGCAGATAAAATGATATTATTTTATAAGAGTTAGTATTAATTAGTGAATGTTATGGTTTTTTTTTCCTTTTGATTGGTAAAGAACAATTTCACTAAAGGGCACGTCTTGAATACAAATTATACCCAAAGACACAAGATGTACATGAGGATACAAATACCAGAGAGTTACAAACATAATGCACTTTCAGTATGTTATGTTATTAGTACAAAGTTACACAGGAAAATAAAAAAAATTGAAAAAATTATTAATAGGTATAAATTTTTTATGCAAATTACAGGTACAAATGAGATTGCATATATAGTCAAAGTTGCTCGCAAAAATGTAAAGGTACCTATATACTCCCTCTTATTTAAAACTAGTTTAGTGATCGCGAGTTATGCGGTTTTCTAATTAAAAACTGCAATATTTTTAATAAATAATATATTTAATAATTAAAAATATAAATATGTGCATAAATGTACTAAATATGAATTAATAATTATTTAAGGTGTATATTAGTAAAAAAAATTTAAACCTTGGAATAAGATGATTTTATCAAATATTATTTATCCATTTTAATATGAAGTTGAAACCTACAAATCAAAATAAAATAAATCAACTAAGAAAAGATTAATAAATTAATTAATATGTAATAATGAAAAAAAAAACTAAAAGTGAATGAATTATAATATAAAATACTTTAGCCACATAAAATATGTTTAAGATATACATAAGAGCAATTATAAAATAAAATTATTTATTAAGAAATTAATAATTGAATATAATTCACACTAAGATAAAGTACATTTAGAATGAATATTTTATTTATCTTAAATTAAGTCTAACAAAAATTACCGAAAGCAAGATAAATGAATAATATTATATAGTTAAACAAAACATAAAGTAATAAATATGAATTAAACATTTTATAACATTCACACATATTTTAAATACCTAAATAATTAAAATTAATTATACACAAAAACTTTAAGTTTTATGACACATAGAATTCTTTTATAAAACCTTATAGAAAAATGACATGTGTACTCAGATTTCTCATTGAATGACACATATGTTAAATTAATATGGAATTGACACATAATGAAAAAAAAACTCCCTATTAGTATATAGTGGGATATGAGTCACTTTAGAATAATGAACACATATTAAGAGAATTAATGACTCCCTACTTTACCCTTAATAAATTGCATTGAAATTTTACAATACACATTAAAAGACTATTACTACCTAAATTATTTTTTATGTTTTGAGGGTAATTTGGGAAAAATATAATAAATTTACATTAAAAAGTGTGAAACGACATATAAATTGCAAATGGTATAAAAAAGGTAAAACGATCTACATTTTAAATACGAGAGAATATATACAATTATTTTATACCTATTAGTGAGTTGCAATTATGAAATGTAATTATTGGTAAGCCTCCTTATTTGCCATTTGAAAATACCTATTTAATAGAAATATATCTATACATCTTGCATCACACTAATAATATTAATGTATATGGGTATACAATCATGAATATTGAGAATAATTGCATTTAAAGATTGATTGTGAGAGAGCACGAGGAAGCGAAGTCCGAGAAAAGGCAGAGAGTAATTAAGTCACAACATGCGAGGTGGAGTGCGTGTCAATATTTTATGCCTTCACTGCAAACTTCATTTACTACGAACACTTCGCATTTCATGACCTCTCCTCGCTTCACATTTTATTAATATTATATATACTTCCTTTAAAGAAAAAAAAATAATATTATATATACTATTCGTGCCGTTTAAGCTGTGTTTCCCTGTCATATATATTATTTCAATATTGTTCGTCCCTACTCTCTCTTTCTCCAGTCTCCAACTTATTTAGTACGTACTACTACCTTGTTTTTTAATACTTCTAAGATTCTCTGTCTTCGTTTGATTTGGCTAACTTGTACTTATTTTGTTGGAAAAGTGTAGAATAATATTATAATTAAGTATTTGGTGTACCAACTTCAATTCAAATTTGGTTAAATTATTTGAAGTCAATCTTATACTATAGAGTATATAATGAGACTCCAACTTCATAATCCATTTTTATTTATTTTCCCGACATTTCTATATACTGTCACAGTGTCACCCACGACCACCTATTTAAATCCCCCGAACAATCTTTCCTAACATGTTTAAATAAAAATTATATATATATGTTTAGGATTATTAATTATAACATAATTGATTTTGTGTAACATTTAATTGTAACACTTTTAATTTATCTAACACATAAAATTAAAGTTTAATACTGAGCTTTTAATTGCATCAATTTTAGAACATATTATTTATATATTTTTTTAGTACGATTAGTAGAAGGTATTATTTACCGGTCTTGTGCACCATACTATTAACAATAGTAGCAAAATTTTTGTATGCATTAGGTGTTACTGAGTAACTAAGTTTATTTTTAAAATATGAAATTTGTTTCATGCAATTTCTTTATATTAAAATGTGCAACTTGTATTCATTAATATAAAATGCATGTTTTGGTGCAATAAATTATATTATTAAAAAATATATTTAAATTACACGATAATCCAATACACATGAGACCTACTCACAACAATATTATTTTTTATATGCAATAGTATAAATAATGTACACTTTGTAAAGTGCATGTAATACTTTGTTATACAATTTTGATAAGGAGCTAGCTTGGCAATTCAGCTCAGCATTCACTCAACTAATTCAAATTATTATTAAAAATCAATCTTAATTAGATTCGTCCACTTTTCGAAAAAAAAAATTAGATTCGTCCAACTAACAATGGTAGGGATAAAACAATAAAAAAATTATTAAGTAAAATGATAAAATTAAATGAACAAAATGTGAGAAGAAGTTGAACAAATTAAAATATGGGAGGAGTAAAAGAATTTAAAAATAATTATTAAATAAAATTACAAAATAAAACAATTAAAAGAAAGGATTAAATTGAACAAAACAAAAGATGATAGGGGGTATAATGATCAAAAAATGAGTCTCAAGCCCAAGCCGCTTTTTAATATGTTTTAGATTATAGATATAGATTTATATTTTCTAAATATTTCTCTATGGAGTAGTAATTAATGGTATGATGTACTACCTCCGTCCCGGAAAAATGTGCACACCTACTTTATTATCGAGTTTTTGTGAGCGAGTTGTTTATTAGTATTTCAAATGATAAAGTAATTTTTAAAGAGGGGTATTATAGATCTACCTCTCATCTATTGCATGCATCTTTAAAAATTATTTTATCATTTCAAATACTAATAAAAAACTCGCTCGCAAAAACACGTGAAAACAGTAAACGTGCATATTTTTTTGGGACGGAGGGAGTATGAATTAAATATTATAAATTTTAATGTAAGATTTTATAATGTGAGACACGAATTGTAGTTAAAACTAGGGTCAAGAACTCTAAGATACATTAGAATATTTGACTTTACCCTAAGCCCAAAGTCAACAAAACTAATGTTATTAACTACAAAATGAAAGATGAAAGTACCCAACTAACCTTACTATGTACATTCAGATTAATAATTAATAATAATGATAGAATTAGCTTTGAGAAATAGCTCACCCCCTTAATTGTGTCAGACGAACCCACTTTAATTTGGAGTGAAGATTGTATAAGCTTGGTTTTTATCTGAAAGAAGGGTATAGTTGTTTGTGGGTGAGAAGAGGTTTTCTTCTTGTTGGTATTTGGACGGTGAAAGTACATTCCAGTATGGCGAACTTGGAAGATCAAGGTAGGCAAAAATTAATTTACATAGTTTTAAGGTATCGTATAAGGGCTTATGTAGTTTGTTAGGTTTCTTTGGGGTAAATAAGGGCATTATAAGTATATGTATGCATATTGGGTAACTGTTGTGTGTATTTTAAGTTGTTGCATGTGTGTTTTCTGGGTTTGATCTGATATGGGTCTAAGGAACGGGAACGGAAAAAAGTAAAGAGGTAGTAATGTTTGCAACTGTGTATATAATGTATTGATTCATTACATATTATGAAAATTTTGCATTATTGGTTGCTAAAAAGGTTGATTGAACCCATTTATATGCCTTATATGTTTTGGGAATTCGTGTTTCTGAGTTGCGATGATTGAACCAAATAAGTTTTTTAATTACTAAGCTAAAACCGTATATTGGTTGCTAAAAATATTGATTGTGTGTTGTTGGACAGTGTATTTAACACAATAAAGTGAAATTTTTTTAGATGTGCATTTTTGTGTTTTGGGAATTAGATGATTCAGAAACTGAAGTAAGCCATGTGTTTGGGTATTTGTATTTTAGTTTCAGCTTTATAAAGTGGAAATTAGTGTACAGGTTAAAGTTGTCTAATTATTGTTTTAAATAAGATGTAAATTGTGCTATAGTAGTATACAAAATAATGTATGTACTCATATATAATCATTGTATTAACATTAGTTGTTTGTATTGTTTTATGTACGGGGTTGTCGTTTTATTGAAAACAAGAGGATGGTGAAAAGAAGAAAATCAAATAGTGTGATTGATGATAAGATTTCCAAAGGAAAAAGTACAAAAGGGAAAGGAGTTCGGGTAAAACGTGTTAGAGTAGAGAAGACAACATCCGATGGAAGCAACTTAGGTACAAAAATGTTTAGATTAAAAATAATATATAATATTATTTTTATAGTATATAATTCAGATTTGATAATAAAGTTATTTATTTGCATTCATTTATTGATTTGTTCTGTATAATCAGATTCTGATGTAGAGTTTAAAAGCACAACAAGGAAAAGAAAAATGAGTCCAAAGACAAAGGGAAAGTTGAGTAAAGGTAAAGGCAAAAAACAAATGAAAGCAGAAGATGAAGAATTAGGTTAGTGTGTTAATATTCTGTGATTTTGTATAAATTTATTGTAATTAACAGGATTGCTAACATATGGTAAATACTTAAATGATAAATAGATGATGAAGGTGATGTTGGAAATCAAACGTTATAGAAGCAACCTAAGGAGTGTGGTGAAGGATCTTAACTCCATAGCTTATTATTTATTCGCATTCATTTATTGATTTGTTCTGTATAATCAGATTCTGATGTAGTGTTTAAAAGCACAACAAGGAAAAGAAAAATGAGTCCAAAGACAAAGGGAAAGTTGAGTAAAGGGAAAGGCAAAAAACGAATGAAAGCAGAAGATGAAGAATTAGGTTAGTGTGTTAATATTCTGTGATTTTGTATAAATTTATTGTAATTAACAGGATTGCTAACATAGGGTAAATACTTAAATGATAAATAGATGATGAAGGTGATGTTGGAAATCAAACGTGTTATAGAAGCAACCTAAGGAGTGTGGTGAAGGATCTTAACTCCATAGCTTATACAAAGGCACATTTGAAAGAACTAAAAAATATTCCATTCTGGTTGATGTTTGAGAGCATATAAGGGCTAGATAAAAAGAAACTGAAAAGTTTTCTGAATATGTGTAAAAAACATGAGGATGACATAAAAGAGATGATATTGTCATTTGATACAAGGCTGCAAAAGTTTGTTGTGGATAAGGATATGATAGGTTTGACAAAAAGGGATGTACAACTAATCTTTGGATTAACAGAAGGAAGAGAATGTATACCTTTGAAAGATTCTGCTTACAATATTCCAGAATGGATAAATCGAGTATTTAGCGGGTTTGTGAACGTAAAGAATAGAAAGTTTGTAATGACAAAAAGAATGATGTATGATAAGCTTGAGATTATTGTTAAGAAAACTGATGAAACGAGTTACCAGGATGTTGCAAGGGTTACTATCTATTATCTTTTGGCAGCAGTATTGTGTACAAATAAGAATTCTTCCATGTCAACCTACTTGTCTCAGTATCTTGAGGATTTAAATAACATCATGATATATGATTGGTGTAAATTGGTTATTGATATATTGCATAGTAGACCAGTAGATCTATAAGATCGGGTGGATGTACAACACTCCTACCTGTAAGTTTTGTATTGTGATTATTATTATGTTTTTTAAATTATGTATCATTGACTATTATTAATAATTATTTATTATAATTATGGTGAAGTATTGGCTGTATGAGCATACTCATTTGGTGAAGCCAATAAGCTATGTTGCCTTCCCAAGATTTTTGAAGTGGGACTTGCACGAATTGAATAAAAAGCTGAAGAGAGTGCATGTGACGCAACTGGAATCGAAATATGTATGTGAAAATTTTAATATGTTAATATTTATGATGTTCGAACAATATTTGATTGATCACATGAAGAGTAAGAAGATTGATCAAGAGAAGGAACGAAAAGAGAGGGATGAAATGATTAAAGCACTTACATTGGAGAATGTACAACTAAAGGAACTCGTGGATGATATGGATGGGCCGAGTATGACACAAATATGTTCAGACCCACGAAATCTATATGAGATGGACAAGTTGGCAGAATTGCACATTGAACGGGGGAGTAATGATAAGTCGATACTAAATAAGACAAACAATGAATTTACAACACCAAATAATGATAGTGCAAGGTTGGTTAAACAACTCATTGGTGATTTCAGTGAAGTTCATGAGTCTGGAAAAAATACAGGTGGATCAGCAGGTATGATTAATCCTATCGATGGGTTGGAGAGTATTCTTTTTGATAGATCAATACACACAATCGTAGAGGAAACAACAAAAATAACGGATGACGGGGAGAATATTGAAGGTGAGGTGCCAGACAAAGAGAGTCTTGAATTATATTACACCTAATTCGATGACTCAGAGGGTGAAGGCAAGGACAAGAAATGCAGAAAGGAAGAAAGTGAAAATCACACCGTAACTTAACACTTTTGAAATTATATAGGTCCATGAGTTGGATGATGTGGTGGATATACAGGAGAATCAGAGGAAAGCTTTTAAACTGGATGATAAGCATTAGGCAGTACGCATGACGAAGGATGTAATGAAAGAGACAATAAAAACACTGTACGACAAACATGGTGATGGGTAAGAATTATAATTTTTGTTATTTAATTATGAATGGGTTAATATAAAAAATTAATATATATAATATAAAATATACATATAAGCACAATTTTTGATATTTTCTTAGGAAATGCGTCTATGGTGAGCAAAATCCAATCTCGCATGTGTCGATTCGTCATATTATGGATGTATTGCAAGATGACAGAATACCTGGGAATGTAAGTACTTCATGTAACATATATTGCAATATAATAAATTTGAGACATAAATCTGAAATATGAATGTAATGTTTTAACTTCAAATTGATCAGGTGATTGATTCGTGGGCAGACATTTTAAAGGTTATGTATGAAGAATATCAAACTGCAAATGAAGTGATCGTTTTTACAGAATCGTGTTGGGTATGCTAACAAAAATTGATTAATATCAAGATTAATGTCTCACTATTTTGATGTTTGACTGACATTAATGAGATATATGTACAGAATATTATAGCAACTCCGGAAAAGTATAAAACCTGGGGTATTGAAAAATGATATAGAACAACCACTTGACTCGTTGAAAAGTATACATAAAATCCTGGTATTCCCTATGAACGTAAGGTTTTATGATGGGTGTAAGAGAGGATTTGGAGATCATTGGACAACACTTATCCTAGACATGAAGATCAATGACTGGTTGTTCTATAATCCTAGGCGCAGATGTAGTGGTAAGATGTTGGTTTAATTATAAGTGTATATATATGTGTAGTTGATAGGGTGATTTTAATGTATGGAGCATATTTGATTTTTTTCCCAGGTAAACTATGTGGAGGAAAGACTGTACAATAATAACAAAGATAAAAATCCAAATCACCCAGCTGTTACAGGATGCATTAAAAGGCCAAGGCCTGTATTTTCAATTCAACAGATGGCAGCATCAGTTGATTGTGGTCTTATAGTGTGCAAACACATTGAGAATGTAATTACAGGTGGACCGGCACTGAAGGGTGTGTGTGATTAAAAACAGTCGGGAGAATATCATGCAAAAATTGCTAAGTGGTTCATTAATCCAGCTTCTGTTAATATTAAACAATCAAAGAAACTAAGGAAAAGAGGATGATGGTAGTGTGTGTAAGGTTGTATGGAATTGTTGGGATATTGCAGGGTTTTAACTATGTGATAGCTATTATATTATTGCCTGTGTGATGGCCTATCTGGACTGTATGAATCATATGATACTAGTTGTATTTTATAATCTTTGCACGGTATTCTTAGCTACATTTTGTGAAATGTTTTTTCTTGATCATTATTTTATTGTAGTATCATAATGCATAATAGTAGACAACCCAAATATAAAAAATAAATGAACAATTGAAGGTCTAAAAGAAACATCCTTTAATCATATATAATTGTATATTATATATCCAGATTGTGTATGATTGTAAATAAATGTATAATTAGTGTTAACTTATTCATTATTTAGGAAGATAATGATTATGAACACGAGATTCTATAAAGATGTAGATTGTAAGAAAAGACAGTTCAATAGGAAGAAATAAATATTAGATTAAGATCAGCACATCCATCCAAAAGATCTTATTAGATATAGAAGTATCCATCTTCTATTGTCTTATTCCTAAATATTATAAAATAAAACAAAAGAGAAAAAAAAAGAAAATAGAATAATGGAAAGAAGAGTTCAAGGACAAGATGGTCGGAGATGGCTTCCACAATTGCCGGATGAGATGGTCGGAGAAATACTTTCGAGATTACCCCCAAAGGATGTCATTAAGTGAAAACTTCTAAGTAAGCATTGGGAGTCAAAAATTTCGTCTCATGATTTTGCGGATGAGGAACATTATGAATGCAGCGTGATGAACAACAAATTAAGGTTCATTCTAAGGAAAAGACATGGGTATTACCCAATGTTGTACAACTCTGGTGTTATGGAGTCTACGGAAAACAACAGACATGTAGAAGAAGCAAACAGAGAGGTAATAGCAAATGCTAATAATTACATAGATATCTTGTGTTGTTGTAGAGGTTTAATGTGTCTTTCGAACAGGGCTGACCAGTTCTTCTTGTGGAACCCATCTACAAATGAAATTGTAAGTATACCTCCAACACCAATTGAGTTTCCAATAGGTTCAAGAACTACAAATGTATTTTTTGGCTTGGGTTATGATAAATCCACTAAAGATTACAAGATAGTAAGAGTTTCGCTTTTTAATGGGTTGGAGTTTAAATAGGAAGTGAAATGTTTTTCTTTAAAAAATGGATTTTGAAGAAAAATTAGTGATTTTCCGTGCGAGTGTCCATTTGGGACACCAGATGTGTATGTTAGTGGTAATCATGATGATTTTCAGATTTATTCAATTTGTAATTTCAATTGTAAGACTGAGAACTTTGGTCGTATAAGTATTCCTATGCCACAAATTGAGAATTATGAGTATTTTAATCTGTGTTCATTGGAGGGTGAAAGAATTTTCCATTTGCAGCCACTGTATTTATTGAAACCCGGAGGATAACATATACTTTTCAGAGCATATCCTTATGGAAGGTTTGTTGTGTATGATATGAATGAAGGAACATATGCAGAAGTGTATTCACCTGTGTTGGACGATGATTGTTGGTTAGTTTTCCGTTATGTGCAGAGCATATACAAGCTGAAGTTTTGAATGTGTGATATAATCCTAGTAGTAGTAGTCATTCTAATATGTAAGTTAAGATGAATTCAAAACTTGAGTAGCTAGAACAGATAGTTACCAAACTGAACTAACTCTACTGAGGGCTCAGTAAGATAATTATCTGATCCAAGCGCCTCAGGATCTCTCATAAACTTCGAGGGTTCGGTTGGGCTTTAATCAAGCTTCCGAAAAGCGACTTCGGGATCATTGTCTCAGTAGACTTTGACTCAGGGCAATTCGTGCTTCTCAGGGCAAAATCATCAGGATAACATGACCCATCTGACCTCAGTAAAAGAAAAGTTTTAAAAATAACACGTGTATTCCCCTCCCATACACGTGTGAGACTCGTTAGCACCGGGACCAACAAGTGGTATCAGAGCAGTAGTTCATTTTGACCACTTGCTTTGGTAGCCATAGTCTATTTTGCTGAAAGACTTTGGTGGTCTACTGAATAGATCTGTTTGCTGATATCTTACAAGGCTAAGTCATCATGCCTTCTAAGAAACTTCTATGTTCTCTGTTGAGAGCTATGACCTATGGAGATTGAGAATCCAGGCTCATCTATATTCAAAACATAAAAGAACGTGGAGAGTGGTTTCTGAAGGACCATTCAAATTTACTGCTTGAATCCCGAATCAATCGATTTCGAGAGGAATGATCCCGAGATGAATTTCCAAAATCGATGATCAACTTACTCCCGATGAGAAAAGTTAGTCAATCTGACTACATTGCTAAAGATACTTTGTATAGCACTATTGATGATGGTGTTATGGGGATGATTTCTCCGTGAAACCGCAAAAAGAAATATGGGACACACTTGTCATTATGTGTCAAGGCACATATCATATTAAGGAAAACAAACTTTATGTTGCTATTGGAAAGTTTGATAGCTTTGAAATGGAAGATAGTGAATCCATTGACAAACTTGAGGTCAGATTCACTAGCATCATGAATGATCTCGAGTGCTCTTGGGAAAAAGATACCCACAGAGAGAAGTGGCAAAAAAAATTCTTAGAGGATTATCTAAGAAATGGGATATACATGTTTGTGGTGATTGAAAACACCAAAATATTGATTCCATGCCATATCAACAAGTTTTCTCTGAACTGAAAGCTTATGAGTTTGTGATTGACAAGAAAACTCAGAAATCTGACAACAAAGATGATTTTTCATCTAGCAAGAATGTGACTTTCAAAGCCAAAGAGAAATCCTGTAAGTCTAGTGAGTCTGAGAACTCACTTGCTAAAAAATCGTGGATGAAGCGGGGAGGATAAGCTAGTCTTGATGGCAAGGAGGTTTGAAAGACTCAATAGCGATATATGAGAAATATAAGAAATATTACAGAATCACAGTACAAGAGAGACTCGTGGTTCGAGGACGATACACCGAGAAAAGAAAGGACCGTGAAGTCAAGGATCCTCATCCAAGAAGAAGAACTCCAAAACCAAGGAGGAAAGTGATCAGGATGATGATACCAACAAATGTTACAACTGTCAGAAGAAAGGTCACTTTCAATATGACTGTCCTGAGCTGAGTGCTAAAGAAAGCAAGGAAAGACAAGCCAAGAGAGACAAGAAGATCTTCAGCAAGAAAGCTATGATTGCAGAAGAGGAAGAACATTCTGAAGAAGGTTCCAGTTCCTCAGATGAGATTTTCTCGATAAATGATGTTGATGATGTCTGTCTTTATGGGTCGTGGAGGAGGTAAATTCTTCTATCTCTGTTGTTGCTCCTACACAAGCACATGAGTTCTCAAGTTCAACTGTAAACAGTAACTTTGACCTGATGGATTCATTTGAGAATCTTATGAAGGACTATTCTGTGTTACAAGAACTGCTCATTGAAACTCAAGAGCTTAACAAGGAACTGACTGCTGAGAATCTGAAGTGGAAAGACTCTAAAAATGCTGAGATCACTTCTCAATTGATGGGAACTACTGATGAACTGAATGTTCTGAAAGTACAACTCTCAGAAAAAGAGAAGGTGATAGAGATCCTGAATGGAAAATTAGAGAAATCCACTATAGAGATTCAAAGATATCGAATCGAAGTTCAATGACCTCTTTGAGAAGCATGAAACTCTAAAGAAATGTGAGGATAGTGCGCAGAGAAAGTTAGCTCTATTGAATTCTGCATCTAAAGTGATAGATGAAATTCAGAGTTATGAAAGACCTACAACTATAAAGGCTGGATTGGGATACATTCCAGGGGGAACCTCACAAGGTCTTCTCGAATCTCGCTTCTAGTAGCACCAAGATCGTCTTTTGTTAAACCAAAGGGCATCTAATCTTCTTCTTCAAGAACCGCATGAGTTTTAGACAAGGGTAAAGGACTTATGGTTTCGTAAAAACTCAAGGTTCAGGGAAGAAAGCCCGCACCTCGGGAAAAGGCTAAAAACCCGAACACTCAAAGAGGGAAATTTTCGAAGCCAAGATTTCAAAAGCCTCGTGCTAAGAATACCAACCTAAAGAGATCTCAGATTTGAACCATCGAGGAATTTTCAGAAGAGAAACACTCAGCAGAGATATTCTCAACTAAAAAGACCAAGTCCTCAGATTACTGAAAGACCCCAATTTCAGTACAGGCAACCTAAACCCCTCTTGCCTAAAGGTAAGGTTTCCTGAACCCATGCTTGAATACGAATGAGCTCTGTGAGTTGCTTTGATTTTCCGTAACCTTGAAGTGTTCAAGGCCTCTGATATTTATAGGCAACTCTCAAGAAGTCTTCATTTGAAAAATTATCCGTTGGAGAGATAACATCTAAGGTTTCTTCTTTGAGTAATTGATGAGCGACTTTGTTGGGGTTTGAACGAGCCCTTGCATGCTTTAGGAAATATCCAGACAAGCAGTCAATCACCAATTTCTGTGAACAAGACAAATATATATGCTGACATTCTTCAGAGAAATGTCGCTTTCATTGTTAGTGAGGTACGCTGTTGTCGCCGCCTCATTTGTTGACATCTTCCTTTGAACAGAGACAACAAAAATGGCTCTTTTAGTCAACCAACACTGAGTTAATATTTTCCTTAGTGTCCACGAACGTATAACATTCTCTTTTCATGTACTAAGAATAAACAAACACTATTTAATTCAAAGTGTCTTGTTCAGGATCTTTTGGTTCAGTACACAAGAGTGTTCAGGGTCTTCGGATTCTTCAGGATCGTTTAGTCTTCAGGTTCTTCTAGCCTTCAGGCTTTACTGATCCTTCAGTATGATTTAGGTCTTCACTATGTTTTAGTCTTCAGTATGTTTTAGTCTTCAGGGATCTTCTGAGATATTCAGACAAACTCTAAAAATTATTCTAATCCTGAACTATATCTGCTGACTATACATGGTGCAGATAATCCTAAATCATAGCAACAATTTGAAACCTGATCCTATATTATCAAGATTGTCCTGAAACATGTCATACTCAGGGGTTTTGGGATCTAATCAAAATCTTTATTAAATTCATCTCCCAACATAATGATTTTTAAACTTTTCAGAAAACACTATAATCAGTGAGTCAGAGTGTCCTGAAGATTAGTCCTGATAAGCGCAAAATGCCCTGAGTCAAAGTCTACTGAGACAATAACACTGAGCGGCTTTCAGAGATTGGAAATTAGCTCAACTGATTCTGAGTTTTAAAACAGAGTCTAAATAAGCTTGGAGTAGATAATGATCTTACTGACTACTCTGGAGAGTTGATCAGTTTGCTAACTATCTATACTAGCTTATCTAGAGTACGAAATGTGTAGGCCCTAAGTTAAAACTCGTTTTACTTTGCTGAAAATCTTGTTTTCTCATTGAAATAGTGGTTAAGGTTGTGATTGTTGGGGTTATACTGGAAAGTATGTTTTTACTTTGTATAACCAAACTGAATTTCTGTCTTATTTACTTAAATAAATTATTTATCACTGATGCTTTAAATATCATTGAATGTTACATATATTTACTGCATGATTGTTCAATAAATAGTACGTGTTACATTGTAGTTAATTTAGTGATACCAGATCACAGAAGATTAAATTAACAGTCCCTTGTAACTAAAAATACTCTGTTCACGACCTAGATGAAAATAAACAATCCATCGTGGAAGGTTGAAGTGTAATGCTCAGATTGGCTTGTCTTGACCAAGAGATTACACTAGTGCATGACTGAAGCATTGAATAGGACCTACAGGAGGATAAATTCTTCAGCACTGAATTAGGAAGAATTAGACCTCAGTGGTTCGTTATTTCTTAATCTTCGTTCCTTAAATAGGATCGTGTGTGGTTAGTAATTATTGCTTTGACTTATGACGGGTAGAGAATCAATGAGATTCAATACTTTATATCTTGGGCAATATTATTGGTCACATGCGATTGCTAAGATTTAATATGAAGAATCGTGTGCAATTACGCTTGTTCGATTTGCCCCCTTGGGAGGTTCATAAGATTTATCATACCAAATCTTGCAAGTGGAATTAGTTTCCGGTATGGATAATAATTTTGAACCGTTCCTTGACCAAGGACAAAAGATATTAATTAAAGGAAAGTTGTTTTAGTGGCTTGAATTAATTAATGGGCTGGATAATCTTAAATACGGGAAATAATAACCGAGAGCCATATTAACAGTAATATGGGTTAAGATGGATAGTGCAATATTAATTATGTAGTGGGATTAATTAAAATTTATGGGCTTGAATAATATTGTGGCTCAATGTTAGATATTCAAAGTCCATTAGAAGGTCCAATCTTAATTCTCCTAAAGGTCCCTCAAGTAGCCCAAGCATAAAGTCCAATAACTGAAAAAGGTGTTTAAAATAAAATAAATTATTGTTGCCTAATTTTTCTATTTTTTCGAAAATAATAAATAATAGAGGGAGAAAGATTTTCTTTGAATTTTGTTATGGAATGAAGATAAGTATTCTTGGAATACAAGATTATCTCATTAAATTTAAGAAATCTCCCACTTGGTTATTTATTAAGAGATTTTAAAAACCCAAAACATAATGAGGAGAAGATTTTGTTGGGAAATATTTTGGGAAATAGAATATATATGATATATTCAAGATTGTTTCTTGGAGAAGAAGCAAGGAAATTTCCCAATAGCCCAAAATACCAAAATTTTTCCCCTCCTTATTATAAATAGGGGATGATTATTTCATCTCAAGATAACACAGAAATTGATTTTTTTGAAAAAATATCAGTGTCGATAAAATATCAATGATTTTTGAAACGTCGACAGATTGTGTATTTTCGAAAAACTTCAATTGTGAGTGTGCAATTCCATGTGTTAAAAAAATTAGAAATCCACAAAGGTGGTGCAACATAATTTTATTTTTCTTTTTGTTAAATTGTTCGCGAGTTCCTACCACCGGATTGTTGAACAAGGATAAGGGAATACTTGAGAAGGTTTTTTGGTGTGTTCGTGTGAACGAGATTCATCTTATCAACGGTTGTCACTCCGAGAGGTTAGTTCACGTAAATCCATAGCAATTCCGCATGCGCATGATTTATGTGAACTGTTTATATGCATGATTTGTTGTTGAATTATTATTTGAATTAATATAGGATTAATTCATGCTAGTAATAATTGTTAGAATTAAATTTGTATTTAAATATTCATCCAGAATAGATCCGGGCAATTAATTCCCCAACAGTGATCAACTTAATGCAACTACAGTGGATTGATTCCAACTGAATATCAGAAAATTGAGTATGCTTTCAGTGAAAATAAGCAACAGGATAAAATGCAGAACAAAAAGCAAACAACATAGCAAGTTATAGTGGTTCAGAGACTCAAGCTCCTACGTCCACTCTCTCTGATCCTCAGAGAAATTCCTTAACACACTACTACTACTACCTTAAGCTTTCAGACTGAACTCAGCAGCTTACTTACTTTCCACTATGTGTTTTCAGGCTGAACTACTGCAGCTTACTAACTCAACACACACAAGCTTTCAGACTGAACACAAGCAGCTTACTAACTTATTCTCTAGAGCTTTCAAGCTGAACGCTTGCAGCTTACTCACTCTTTACAACTCTCACTCTCCAACAACTACACGCTCAAACTACCTAATAAAAGGATTTAGGTTTTGGTTGGTTTCCAACTAAGGTGAGATATCCTTTTACAATAAATACAAGGTAAAAGGCTAGGATATCTCTAACTAAGCTTTGAATATACTTTGAATCTATGCTTAGTAAATGAGCTCTCTTCAAAGATGAAACACTTGGGAAATTCTAAGGGTTTCGAGTGCTTCACAATGTAAACTTGAATATGAATGAGCTCTAGAGTTGCTTTGATTTTCCGTAACCTTGGTTGTGTTCAAGGCTTTGGTATTTATAGGCAACTCTCTAAGAGTCCACTCTTGAAAAACTATCCGTTGGAGAGAGAGCTTCAAGGGTTATTGATGAACGACTATTTTTAGGGTTTGAACACACCCTTGCATGGTTTAGGTAATATACAGCCACGCAGCCAATCACCAACTTCTGTGAACTAGAAGATATCAACCCTGACATTTCTTCAGAGATATGTCGCTTTCAGTGTCAGTAAAGTACGTTGTTGTTGCCTCCTCATTGGTTGAAGTCTTCCTTTGAACAGAGAAACAAAACGACTCTTTTTAGGTCAACCACACTAAACTGGTATGTTCCTTAATGTCCACGAATGTATAACATTCTCTTTGTTTGTACTAAGAATGAACAAAACACTGTTCAACTAGAAATGACTTGTTCAGGGTCTTTTGGGCCAGTACAAAACAATCTTCAGGATCTTTGGTCTTCAGGATCTTCAGTCTTCAGGGTCTTTTGAATCTTCAAGATTCTTCTGAGTTCTTCAGGAACTACTGAGTTTTTCAGGCAAATTCTAACATAACTATTTATCCCTGATCTATATCTGCTAACTATACCGGATGCAGATAATCCTAAGTCTTAATACCTATTGAAACCTGATCCTATACTATCAAGATGTCCTGATACATGTCATATTTAGGGGTTTTGGGATCTAATCAAAATCTTTATTAAATTCATCTCCCAACACTCATAAATTCAAGAAAGATCCAATCTTACAAATCTCCCTATTATTTTCGAAAATTTAAGCTAAATAAGGGTGTGAGATTTTTGTGGAAAAATACACATGGAAAAAAGAATATATGGGATACATTCAAAATTTCTTGGAGATCAAGAAAAGATTTTTCCTAACCCTAAATTGGCCTAAAATTTTAACCAACCTCTCTATTATAAATAGGGGATGAACTTTTAATCCCCAACACAATTCCATGAGTTGGAAATATTAGAAATCCACAAAGGTGGTGCAACAAATTATTCAATTTTTCTTTGTTTTATAATTGTTCATTGGAGAACCTTCCACCGGATTATTGAACGAGGACTTGGGAATACTTGAGAAGGACTTTTGGTTGGTAGCCAGTTACTTGATCCTGTCCGTCTTGTCTCTCCAACGGGTACGTTTACGTAAACTCCTAGAAATTCTGCATGCTAGGATCTTTTACGTGAATTATTGTTTGCATGTTGTTGTTGGATTAATTATTATTTGAATTCACTTAGGTTGATTCATGCTAGTAATAATTGTTAATTTAAATTGGTGTTTATAAGTTCATCCTGATAGATCTTGGCATATAGCATCCCAACAATAACTAGGTACTGCATATCCGTAATCGAGCTTGGAAATCTCTTACATGTGCACCATTCTTCTAGGCCTGCCCCATTGCGTGATGATAATCCTGCTCAAGGAGCCATTTGTTCTCAAACATGAATCTTTTCCTCGTTGATATATATGTAATAGCATCACTATTATGAAATATTTTTTTGATCGGACTATGGTCGTAACCATAATAATCCAAATTGTATACGTCAGCATGTGGAAATTGTATATTAATTAATACAAAGCTTTTCAGTGGCTTAATTAATTAATGGACTAAATAATCTTAAACACGGGAAATAATAACCGGGAGTCATATTACCGTAATAAGGGTTGAGATGGATAGTGCAATAATAATTATATAGTGGAATTGATTAATATTAATGAGCTGAATTATATTGTGGCTCAATATTGGAATTCAGAAGCCCATTGGAAGGTCCATCTTAATTCTCCTAAAGGCCCCTCAAGTAGCCCAATTAAAGTCCATTAATAAAAGGTGCTTAAAATCTATTAAATATTTGTTGCATTATTTGTCTTTAATTTTCGAAATTAATAAAAGAAAAGAGGGAGAATGATTTTCTTGGAAACATTTTATGGAAAGGAGATAAGTATTCTTGCAATACAAGATTATCCCATAAATTCAAGAAATCTCCCACTTGGCCTCTTTAATGGGTAATTTTCGAAAAAATAGAGAAATAAAAGAGAAAAAAGATTTTATTGGAAAGATTTTTATGGAGAAAGATTTGTATTCTTGGAATACAAGAATATCTCATTGTTGGTCCCGGGGTAAACGAGTCTCACACGTGTATGGGGGGAGTACACTTGTATAATGTGTTGGTCCCGGTGCAAACGAGTCTCACACGTGTATGGGGGGGGAATACACTTGTATAGTGATTTTTCAACTTTTAAAACTTTACTGAAATCAGTGAGTCAGGTTATCCTGAGTTTCAGTCCTGAGAACCACAAATTGCCCTGGGTCAAAGTCTACTGAGACAATAACACTGAGCGGCTTTCAGAGACTTCAGATTAACTCAACTGATTCTGAGTTTCTACAACAGAGTCCAAGTAAGCTTGGAGTAGATAATAATCTTACTGACTACTCAGGAGAGTTTATCAGTTTGATAACTATCTATACTAGCTTCTCTAGAGTGAGGGAAAGTGTAGGCCCTAAGTTTATACTCGTTTTACTTTGCTGAAAATCTTTTCTTAATGAAACAGTGGTTAAGGCTGTGATCAGTTTAATGCAAGTTCAGTAGATTGATTCCAATTGAATATCAGAAATGCTTTCAGAGAAATATGCAACAAGTAATAATGCAAAGCAGAAAGCAAATAACACAGCAAGTTATAGTGGTTCATAGGCTCAAGCTCGTACGTCCACTCTCTCTGATCCTCAGAGAAATTCTTTAACTCACTACTTCGACTACCTCAAGTTTTCAGACTAAACTCAGCAGCTTACTAACTTTCTACTACGAGTTTTCAGGTTGAACTACTGCATCTTACTAACTCAACACACACACAAGCGTTCAGACTGAACAATCAGCTTACTAACTTCTTCTCTAGAGTTTTAATACTGAGCACAACAGCTTACTTACTCTTTACAACTCTCACTTCCAACTACTACACACACAAACTACCTAGTCAAAGGGTTTGGGTTTTGGTTGGTTTCCAACTAGGGTGAGATATCCTTTTACAATCAAACACAAGTAATAAGGCCAGGATATCTCGAACTAAGCTTTGGATAAGATCTTGAATCTAGGCTTAGTAAATGAGCTCTCTTCAATGATGAAACACTTGGGAAATTCTAAGGATTTCGAGTGCTTCACAAGAATGCTTGAATACGAATGAGCTATGTGAGTTGCTTTGATTTCCCGTAACCTTGAAGTGTTCAAGGCCTCTGCTATTTATAGGCAACTCTCAAGAAGTCTTCCTTTGAAAAACTATCCGTTGGAGAGATAGCATCTAGGGTTTCTTCTTTGAGTAAGTGATGAACGACTTTGTTGGGGTTTGAACGAGCCCTTGCATGCTTTAGGAAATATCCAGAGAAGCAGCCAATCACCAAATTCTGTGAACAAGACAAATATCTATGCTGACATTCTTCAGAGAAATGTCGCTTTCAGTGTCAGTGAGGTACGCTGTTGTCGCCTCCTCATTTGTTGACATCTTCCTTTGAACAGAGACAACAAAAATGGCTCTTTTAGTCATCCAACACTGAGTTAATATTTTCCTTAGTGTCCACAAACGTATAACATTCTCTTTTCATGTACTAAGAATAAACAAATACTATTTAATTCGAAGTGTCTTGTTCAGGGTCTTTTGGTTCAGTACACAAGAGTCTTCAGGGTCTTCTGATTCTTCAGGATCTTTTAGTCTTCAGGTTCTTCCAGTCTTCAGGCTCTACTGATCCTTCAGTATGATTTAGGTCTTCACTATGTTTTAGTCTTCAGTATGTTTTAGTCTTCAGGGATCTTCTGAGATATTCAGACAAACTCTAAAACCTATTCTAATCCTGAACTATACATGGTGCAGATAATCCTGAATCATAACAACAATTTTGAACCTAAACCTATATTATCAAGATTGTCCTGAAACATGTCATACTCAGGGGTTTTGGGATCTAATCAAAATTTTTATTAAATTCATCTCCCAACATAATGATTTTTAAACTTTTCAGAAAACACTATAATCAGTGAGTCAGGGTGTCCTGAAGATTAGTCCTGAGAAGCACAAAATGCCCTGAGTCAAAGTCTACTGAGACAATAACACTAAGCGGCTTTCAGAGATTGGAAATGAGCTCAACTGATTCTGAGTTTTAGAACAGAGTCCAAATAAGCTTGGAGTAGATAATGATCTTACTGACTACTCTGGAGAGTTGATCAGTTTGATAACTATCTATACTAGCTTATCTAGAGTACGGAATGTGTAGGCCCTAAGTTTAAACTCGTTTTACTTTGCTGAAAATCTTGTTTTCTCAGTGAAATAGTGGTTAGGGTTGTGATTGTTGGGGTTATATTGAATTTTTGTCTTATTTACTGAAATATATTATTTATCACTAATGCTTTAAATATCATTGAATGTTACATATATTTACTGCATGATTGTTCAATAAATAGTACATGTTACATTGTAGTTAATTTAGTGATACCAGATCACAGAAGATTAAATTAACAGTCATTTGTAACTAAAAGTACGCTGTTCATGACCAAGATGGAAATGAACAATCCATCGTGAAAGGTTGAAGTGCAAGGCTCAGATTGGCTTGTCTTGACCAAGAAATTACACTAGTGCATGACTGATGCACTGAATAGGACCTACAGGAGGATAAATTCTTCAGCACTGAATTAGGAAGAATTAGACCTCAGTGGTTCGTTATTTCTTAATCTTCGTTCCTTAAATAGGATCGTGTGTGGTTAGTAATTATTGCTTTGACTTATGACGGGTAGAGAATCAATGAGATTCAATACTTTATATCTTGGGCAATATTATTGGTCACATGCGATTGCTAAGATTTAATACGAAGAATAGTGTGCAAGTACGCTTGTTCGATTTACCCCCTTGGGAGGTTCATAAGATTTATCATACCAAATCTTGCAAGTGGAATTAGTTTCCGGTATGGATAATAATTTTGAACCGTTCCTTGACCAAGGACAAAAGATATTAATTAAAGGAAAGTTGTTTCAGTGGCTTGAATTAATTAATGGGCTGGATAATCTTAAACACGGGAAATAATAACCGGGAGCCATATTAACAGTAATATGGGTTAAGATGGATAGTGCAATATTAATTATGCAGTGGGATTAATATTAGATTGCATTTTATATTTATATTTTATAATTATTAAGGTTTGTTTAAGTTTTAATTATTTGTTGGTGGGTCGGGCTTTTAGGGCGCCCTAAAAGCCCGACCCACTAATAAATAATTAAAACTTAAACAAACCCTAATAATTATAAAATGTAAATATAAAATGCAATATAATCTCCATCATTAAACATGAGACAGTCTCACGGTGAGACGAGGTATAAGTTGGGCATTGACGCTTTAACACCTTGAAAGAAACAGATGTAATTTGTGTTAGATTGTATCCCGTCTCATATGAGTTTTTGTCTCTTGATTTAATTGTAAATATTGATTTATATTAAATGGTCACCCTCAACTGTCAACTCTGATTTAGTGCTTGGACGCTTAGAATCACAATAGAACATCTTTTTTTATGGTGAGTACAAGGGATACTCAATCTTTATATAGGATACAGAGCGATAAGTAGAGTTATAGTTAAATCAGAATGGATTGGATACAATCCACCGGGCTAATGAAGCAATCGTTTAGAGAGTAGCAAAAAGAAAAAGGAAAACGAGCTTTGATCCATTTCCATGACAGAACATCTTTTTCAAACTTTTTAGGCCAAATAATCAAATTTAGCATATATTTTTTACTTTTCATCAATCTTAATTTAATACATACTTTTTTCTCTTTCTAAATATAACACATATTTTCACTTAATACTTAAAAATATTCCGGATCGCTATTTTTGGCAAAGTTCGTCTGATGTGATCATCAGAGTTAACTTGTCTTGTTGTTAAGTAAATAATAAAATAGAAAAATAAAAATATCTCCACTTAAAATTAGAAAATTGTGACCCGATATGGTTTTATATCCTGCATTTTTTAATTTTAGGTGGTGATATTTTTTTTATTATTTTTATTTTAATAGTTACACGTCAATAAGACAGGTGGATTCCGCAGACCATATCAGAAGGACCATGTCAAAAATGATGAATTGAAATGTTTTTCAATATTAAGTGAAAATATATTTTAAATTTGAAAAAAGAAATAAATATGTGTTAAAATTGATGAAAAATCAAAAGTATAGCTAGATTAAATGATTTGGCCAACATTTTAAATGGGAATTTCATGACAACAATTATGCAAAACTAAGAGTGCATGCATTAACCAATGTACTGCCAATGAATATTTCGAACAAATATATCTTGTTTAGTTTAGTACACCGCTACAATTACCGATATATTGTAAATTATTTTTCTTGAAGATTTATTATATTATACCAATTGCGAATGACCGTTTGAGGAACTTAATATTCTCATTATTGTGAATTGAAATTCAAAATCTGAAAATGCATAAAAGTCAGAGTATGATGATTAGTACAAGAGATTAGTTGCAAGTAAACGGGTGATTTGTCTTATATGAAACACCACTTACAATGATGGCCTTAATAAGGTGAATTTTATAAATGGGTCTAATGTCCATTTTGGTACATCATGCACTTATAACATATTAATTTAGAAAGATGTACTTCCTCCGTTCCAGACTCGTTTTCTTATTTACTGTTTGCATATATTTTTATGAGCGATTTTTGTATTAGTAATTGAAACGATAAATTAAGTTTAAATGAATGGTATGATAGATAAGAGGCGCATCTATCATATCTCTCCTTAACATGTCAGCTAATTATTTCATTTACTAATACAAAAATCGCTCACAAGAGGAGGGGTATGATGGTAAACAGGAAAATAAGTTTGGGATAGAGGGAGTAACTTGTTATATTGAAAGATACAATTTATTTACATTGAATTGTATAATTATTTTTTCATATTAATAATGACACGATTTAATTTAAACAAGTTGCATATATATTTAAATATAACAAGTTGCATGATTTTAGAATACATTATGAATGCACTGTGTACATAGCCGAATTTTATATAACTACATTTAGCAGCATATGATTATTTTCTTGATTGATAATCAAGTGTTTGATTGTATTGAAGCTATTGTTTTTCAGCGTCGGAAAGTTTCTGTTTTATATTTATAATAATATTATTTTTTTGAAATTGTTTCACAGGTTGTCGTACTAACAAAGAGCTGGCGGATTGTCGTATTTCCATTCCTGGATCACAGTGAGGAAGATTCTTAATTATATCATTCTTTTATGTTCTCAAACAAACAAGTGAAAACAAATTTGTCAACAGTACCCGTCCTGCATAATTTTTAATTTATTAAGATGGTTTAATGTTGGGATGAATTAATAAAATTTATCAAATGACGAAAGAAATTAAAATTAAAATAGTGAATAAAATATGATTATTTCGAATCCATCTCATAATTTAACATACATTGTCTTACACGCACACACCAAAAAAAATTAAAAAAAAATTATAACACTCCTGTTGATCAAGTTCACACCATGAACCCTAATTCAATATGATTAATTTGAAAGAATAGATTGATCCGGTACTACTAAGACACAATGCTCTCTACAATTGTTGCGACTCTCTACTTCTTAAACGACGCCTAGCTTGAAAACGCTGTTGGTCCTCATCCTCATTCCCCTCTTTGTCAACTATATGTTCCGCCACCCCGAGCACCAGCCTCATCGTGATGAAGCCACGAATCTTCCTCGCCGCCATCATTAGTAACCTCACTGACCTCTACGACTACCTACATGAGTACGACGTCACGAAGCTTCCTGTGTCCACGTCAGCTCTCATCATCGTGATGCAGCTGGTGTTCATGATAGTCTTTGCAATCCTTATTGTGATGCATAAAGAATGAAAGTTCTTTTGTGTAACAGTGATACATACTTTTTCATCATAACATTGATAGTTTACGTGTATAACAGTGATACTTAGTTTCACATACAGTGACAATGATAAGTCTTTGTGAATAATAGTGATAGTTTTTTCTTCAAAACAATGAGAGTTTTTATGTGTAGTGGTGATAGTTTTTTTTTGGCATATTAGTGATAATTTAATAGCATTACAGTGAATGTTTTTATACATAGCAGTGATAGTTTATGTGTATAACCATGACAGTTAGTTTCGCATACAATAAAATGATAGTTTTACTGAGTAATAGGGAAAAAATTTCTGAGTAATAATGATAGTTTTTATGTGTATTGGTAATAAATTTTTTTCATACCAGCGAACGAACCGACGGTGGAGATTTTATGAGGCGGTAGCAGCGGTGGTGAATGCGGAAGCGTTTTTGCAGGGGACGCGATTCGTGTGAAGATTGTTGTGCTCCGGTTAATATTCTGGCCAACAAGTAATTATCTACGGTGAATTAACTATTGAAATGAACAAAAATGCAATAAGGAGATCAAAATTTGATGACCAAGTTCATTTGTAAATTAGACTACGTCTGGGAGCGAACCAAGCCAGGAATGTTTTATTATTTTCTGCCTAAGAACACTAAAATGCCAACCTCCTACAAGTATGGCCATTGAGGCTTATTTATACTAGAATTCCCGCACATGGGCGGGTGATTATACAGAGAATATCATTTAATGGTGCTTCAATCTCGCTAGCCGAGAATTCCACCTTGCTGGGTCAATGGTCACCATAGTTAGTGGGCGCCATTTGCACACTGAGCTTCGAGGGCGGATCATGCGGCTTGTTGGGCGTTCGCTCCTATTGGTAAGATTCGCTACTTCGCAACCTCCGACCTTGAGTCAGGTTTATTCATGTTACAACAATTGTCCCTTAAGTCGGGATTTTGAGCTTTGCTTCTGGGTGCATCGGGTTTATTCATCTTACAACAAGTGTTCCAACTAGAGACTTCACGACCTAGGGATTCGATCTGGGTGCATCGGCATGTTGGGGTTATACTGGAAAGTATGCTTTTACTTTGTATAACCAAACTGAATTTTTGTCTTATTTACTGAAATAAATTATTTATCCCTGATGCTTTAAATATCATTGAATGTTACATATATTTACTTCATAACTGTTCAATAAATAGTACGTGTTACATTGTAGTTAATTTAGTGATACCAGATCACAGAAGATTAAATTAACAGTCCTTTGTAACTAAAAGTACGCTGTTCACGACCTAGATGGAAATGAACAATCCATCGTGAAAGGTTGAAGTGTAAGGCTCAGATTGACTTGTCTTGACCAAGAGATTACACTAGTGCGTGACTGATGCACTGAATAGGACCTACAGGAGGATAAATTCTTCAGAACTTAATTATGAAGAATTAGACCTCAGTGGTTCGTTATTTCTTAATCTTCGTCCCTTAAATAGGATCGTGTGTGGTTAGTAATTATTGCTTTGACTTATGACGGGTAGAGAATCAATGAGATTCAATACTTTATATCTTGGGCAATATTATTGGTCACATGTGATTGCTAAGATTTAATACGAAGAATCGTGTGCAAGTACGCTTGTTCGATTTGCCCCCTTGGGAGGTTCATAAGATTTATCATATCAAATCTTGCAAGTGAAATTAGTTTCCGGTATGGATAATAATGTTGAACCGTTCCTTGACCAAGGACAAATGATATTAATTAATGGAAAGCTAATGGGCTAGATAATCTTAAACACGGGAAATAGTAACCGGGAGCCATATTAACAGTAATCTGGGTTAAGATGGATAGTGCAATATTAATTATGTAGTGGGATTAATTAATATTTATGGGCTTGAATAATATTGTGGCTCATTATTGGAAATTCAAGATCCATTGGAAGGTCCAATCTTAATTCTCCTAAAGGCCCCTCAGGTAGCCCAAAGATAAAGTCCAATAACTGAAAAAGGTGTTTAAAATAAAATAAATTATTGTTTCTTATTTTTTCCAAAATTTTCGAAAATATTAAAGGAAGAAAGAGAAAAGATTTTCTTGATTTTCTTGGAAAGATTTTAGGGAATATGTATTCTTGAAATACAAGATTATCCCATAAATTCAAGAAAAGTCAAAGATCTTATTTCTTCCCTATTTAATGGGAAATTTTCGAAAACCCCTTAATATAAGGAGGTGGGATTTTTATGGAATATTTTAATTATGGAGAAAAAAATATATTGGATATATATTTAAGATTCCTTGGAGATCAAGAAAAAGATTTTCCCATCTTATTCCTAGGGCAAAAATCGGCCACCACTTAGTATTATAAATAGGGGATGAATTTTTCATCCCCAAGTGCAATTCCATGTGTTGGAAAAATTAGAAATCCACAAAGGTGGTGCAACATAATTTTATTTTTCCCTTTTGTTAAATTGTTCGCGAGTTCCTACCACCGGATTGTTGAACGAGGATAAGGGAATACTTGAGAAGGTCTTTTGGTGTGTTCGTGTGAACGGGATCCATCTTCTCAATGGTTGTTACTCCGAAAGGTTAATTCACATAAACCCGTAGCAATTCCGCATGCGTAGGATTTATGTGAACTGTTTATATGCATGATTTGTTGTTGAATTATTATTTGAATTAATATATGATTAATTCATGCTAGTAATAATTGTTAGAACTAAATTTGTATTTAAATATTCATCCCGAATAGATCCAGGTAATTAATTCCCCAACACGGCATCCTCGGGCAGGCGAAAAGTTCTCAATTACGCAAATCGACGTGACAGGCTGTCAGGATTTGATGACACGGGCACCCGAAGTTTGGTTTATTCGCAATTCAACCCCATAAATAGGCTAAGATTCTTTCACTTCAAAAATTTCCTACCATCGTCTTCTTTGAGCCTTGAATTTTCGAAGTCGTACTTTAGAGTTATAGTACTTCTTTAATTGTTGTTTGTATCTTGTGTTTCTCATATTGGCCTCTAGTCTCTTTTGTTCAAGTAGGTATAGACTTCTGGCAAGAGCTTCGTCATTATGGTCGATCGCGACCTGCGATGTCCGGAGACTTGGGAAGTCGACCTCTGAAGGTAAAACCGCCTCGGTTCCAAAAGCTAAGGAGTAAGTGTTATGGTTATACTGGAAAGTATGCTTTTTATTTTGTATAACCAAACTGAATTTCTTATTTATTTACTGAAATAAATTATTTATCACTGTTGCATCAAATATGATTGAATGTTATATATATTTGTTGCAAACCTGTTTAATAAATAGTATGTGTTACATTGTAGTTAATTTGGTGATACCAGATCACGGAAGATCAAATTAACAGTTCCTCGTAACTAAGTACAAATTCACAACCCATATGGGAATGAACAATCCATCGTGAAAGGTTGAAGTGTAAGGCTCAGATTGGTTTGTCTTGACCAAGAGATTAATGATGCACTGAATAGGACCTACAGGAGGACAAATTCTTTGGTACTAAATATACAAGAATTAGACCTCAGTGGTTCGTTATTTCTTAGTCTCCGTCCCTTAAATAGGATCGTGTGAAATTAATAACTATTGCTTTGACTTATGATGAGAAGATAATCAACGCGATTCAATACCTTATATCTTAGGCAATATTATTAGTTACACACCGATTACTAAGATTTAATATGGAGAATCGTGTGCAAGTACGGTTTGCTTGATTTGTCCCCTGTTGTGGCCCCACCATGACAAGTCGATCATCCCAGGGCGACCAAAGATGGGGCGACCAGGCTATAGCGAGCAACCAAGAGGCGGCCACCTAAGCCTGTCCACTACAACCCAACGATTTTCCCATAGAGTCGTTGCGCTAATATGGGATAAGATCAGGGGGTATTTATGGAGGCGGATCTTCAGGACATAATCTGGGAAAGTCCAACTAATGACGAGATTCACTCCGAGAAGAAAGGGATAGTGCTCATTTTAAGGGATCAAAATCTTAGTTCTTAGGCAGATATTATAGTGAAATTCCTGGCTTGGTATTGCCCCCGGACGTAGCCACATTTGGCGAACCGGGTCACAAAATTGTGCGTTCTCTCTTGTCTGCATTCGTTATTATTATTTTGTGAGTGATTGTTCATACGCTCGAATAATTCCGGCTATAAAAATTTGGCGCCATCTGTGGGAACTTCAACTCAATCGAATCCACAAATCAATAAAGAACTCACAAAGAGCAATGGCGCAGAACAACATCCCAATCACTGGCCTCGAGACCGATCCACGCGATGGAGTGAAGGCGTCCCTGTCCTTGGAATCGAGGTCCCTGCAAGCGGAGGCTGCGGATGAGCAGAAATGGGCTCAGATCTTCAAGACTTCCGTAGAGATGAAGAACACTTGGGTATATTTGCGCAAGCGGAATTTGAACTTTGACGATGATGATGACCAGCAGCCCATCGTCAAGGTCGCTCACCCCGGGGGGGCAACAAAGGGAAAAGCCCAACTGGGGGGACAACTCGGCCTTAACTAAGCCATCTTGGCCGCGAAGTCTAACCCTCCCCCAAGAGAAGGGGCGAACAGAGCCCACCGCATGGACGGACAACCCGAAGGGCCACGAGACATCTCGGTCTTCAACCGACTAAGGGGACAACCAAGCGAACAACTCGGTCATCAACCGCCTAGGCGGTAACTTGGCGCAAAAAAGACCAATCCTTGTGGAGGATGAGGCTAATTCTCACCAGATGATCATGATCGAAGCGAGCAACCACCAAAGGAAATTTAGGAACGAGCCGTGCATTTCGGCATTAAGTCGACTCAGCACCTGCGACCATCGGGATGCCCGCACAAACTAGTGAGATGCCGAGCTCGTCGCCCTGAGGTAAACGGTCAGGGCTCTTCAGGAGAGGATGGATAGTCAACCAGCCCCCGCAGGACAGGTGACCAATTTGGCACTCCCCTTGTCGCCGCTCAGCGCGACCATTACGGCCGCTCCCACTCAGGCTAAGATCAACTATACCTCGATTGATCGGTAAGGAGGGGACTCTGACCTGAGGACGCATCTCGCCAAGTATAACTCATACATGATGTCCGTAGGAGCATCCGACGCAACCATGTGCAGACTTTTCCCTCTCATTCTGAACGAGCGAGCGCACAAGTGGTTCGCATCCATTGCCCCTCAATCTATTGACTCTTTCGAGCAGCTGGGCTGGCTCTTCTTAGGGCATTTCATGGCCATGGCGCCCAGACCCGCAGGGAAGCAGTGACTGGCGAACATCGAGCAACTCGAAGATGAGACAGACAAAGCCTACCTAGAAAGGTTTGACCGGCTCATCTTGGATGGGGAATCGGTGGGCGACGAGGCTAAGCTATTGGGTGCAATTACCGGGCTGAAGAAGGGAACTAAGCTCTGACAAAATGTCATCGCCAACTATCCAGCGACTTAAGTGGAGTTTAGGACTCGCGCAAGCGACATGATGGTCCCGGTGGGAAAACCCATTTTGCGGGTGCGGAAGCAAAAAAATTCATGTGATGCATATAAAACAGGGGTGAAGGAATAGTGATTACAGATTTTTGCATTTTAAGCTCATGTGTTGTGTTTTGCTTATAATCGAATGCATATGACAAGATAAGAACGTAAAGCAGTAAAGAACACAACAATGTATAGTGGTTCGGAGACTCAAGCTCCTACATCCACTCTCCCTGTTCCTAGGGAAATTCCTTCCAACTAGACTTATCACCCTTTCGGGTTTGCCTACAGATGTTTACCGAGTTCACACTCCAACGGGACTTATCACCCTCACTCGGGATTGCCTACCCTCCCTTTCGGGATTGCTAGATGTTTACCGAGTTCACACTCACCTACAAACTTAACCGACTGATTTGGGTAAGGTTTGTTTGGTTTCCAACTAGGTTGAGATTTTCCCTTACATTTGTTTAGCCTCAATGCTAAGTTTGGGAAAATCTCTCTAAGCTTAGGATACATCGTGGGTTGCTTAGATTGGGTTCTAGAACACTCTTGAACATATTTGTATATCTACAGACTTGTGTTCTAGGGTGGGAATGCTTTGGGTATAACTCTCTTTGGCTCTGTAGCATCTCGTGTTATAATCTCCACGCATCCACACTTTAGAATGATGAAAGACCTTGTATTTATAGTGTGGATTTGAATGTTACCGTTGGAGAGAATCACATTCAAATCCATACTATTCTTGTAAGTACAGCAGCTTCTTCAGGCTGGTTGTCTTCCTCTCATTGGTCCACGTCAGCTGATTCTAATGGCTATATTCCTCAGATTCCTCGCCTTGGAATCATTCAGGATTCTCTGAGTCTCAGTGTCTTCAGAGACATACTGAGTCTTCAGTTCTATCTGAGTCTTCAGGTTTATCTGAGTCTCAGATTTCTCATCTGAGCCTCAGGTTTATCTGAGCCTCAGGATACTTGATTCAGCAGACTTCTCTTCAGCGGACCTTGTCTGATCAGGCATACTGACACTCAGGCTGACTGAGTTCAGTTCTCTGAATTCAGACATCCTGACCTTCAGGTCACTTTGACTCAGGCTATCTGATTTCTTCTTTGCCTGATCTGATCAGCTCGACTGATCTGATCAACACTTCTTCAGATCAATATCTCAGGATAGCATCAGGTCAGTACATTAGGTTTAGCATATCAGTTTAGCACATCTGATCTCAATCACATCTGATCTTGATCATCTGCTCATCTTCATATCTGATCTCGATCACGTCTGATCTCGATCAGTCTCATCTGCTCCTCTTCTGATCTGCAACCTTCTCTTCTGATCTTCTGGTCAGTTTCTTTCTGATCAGCTTGTCTGCTCTTCTGATCACCATATCAGCTCGACTGTTCTTCTGATCATCTGATCAGGTCTGTTCTGGTCATCTGATCTTCTGATCAGCTGGCTTAGCTTTTCTTCTCTTCTGATTTGCACAGCTCATCAGTTTAACTCTGAACTCATCTAACTCATCTGATCTCGATCAGTCTCGTCTGCAGCCTCGTCTGATCTCGATCATCTTCATCTGATTTCGTGAGTTCCCCCTCAACTTATTCTTTCGTTCCCCCTCAACTTGTTATCTGTAAATTAGCTTCAATAACACAAGTTAATAATGTTTTGGCATAATTCATCAAAACTAAAATATCCCAACAATTTCCCCCTTTTTGATAAAGACGCCAAAACATTAAAATATATGCATTTTAAAGAAACGGGTTTTCTTTTAAAAAGATCAGTTCAGGTGATCACTTTAAAGGTGATCTTTTGAACTCCTGCTCTGATTCCAATTGATGGTCCCGGTGGGAAAACCCATTTTGCGCGTGCGGAAGCAAAACATTTCATGTGATGCATATAAAACAGGGGTGAAGGAATGGTGATTACAGATTTTTGCATTTTAAGCTCATGTGTTGTGTTTTGCTTATAATCGAATGCATATGACAAGATAAGAACGTAAAGCAGTAAAGAACACAACAATGTATAGTGGTTCGGAGACTCAAGCTCCTACATCCACTCTCCCTGTTCCTAGGGAAATTCCTTCCAACTAGACTTATCACCCTTTCGGGTTTGCCTACAGATGTTTACCGAGTTCACACTCCAACGGGACTTATCACCCTCACTCGGGATTGCCTACCCTCCCTTTCGGGATTGCTAGATGTTTACCGAGTTCACACTCACCTACAAACTTAACCGACTGATTTGGGTAAGGTTTGTTTGGTTTCCAACTAGGTTGAGATTTTCCCTTACATTTGTTTAGCATCAATGCTAAGTTTGGGAAAATCTCTCTAAGCTTATGTTGGTCCCGGTGAAAACGAGTCTTACACGTGTATGGGGGGGAATAAACGTGTTCAGTGATTTTAAAACTTTTTTTCTTCGAGGTCACTTGGGTCGATAATCCCGAAGATTAGGTTCTGAGAAGCACAGATCGCTCTGAGTCAAAGTCTACTGAGACAGTGATCTTGAGCTGCTTTCAGATACCTCAGATAATCCCAACTGAGTCCTGAGTGTCAGAGATCCTGAGTTGCTTGGATCAAATAACTAACTTATTGAATCCTCGGAAGAGAGTTCATTTGGTAACTATCTCTGTTCTAGCTACTTTCGATTAAATGGAATGGTTGGCCCTTAGTTTATACTCGTTTTAAGCTTTGCTGAAAACCTTCCCCTTATGAAATAGTGATTAGGCTGTGATTCACTTATGCAACTTCAGTGGATTGATTCCAACTGAATATTAGTGAAAAGTATGCTTTCAAAATCGAGTCAATGCAAATAGATTAAGCACGATAAGGAAAGCAATAAAGAACACAAAGCGCTTATAGTCGCTCGTTCGAGACTCAAGCTCCTACATCCACTCTCCCGACTCTTCAGAGAAATTCACTATCAACTTCTGAGCTTTCAGACTACCTCGTAGTTTACTTACTCAACTCGGCCCTGAGTTTTCTGACTACTCCACGTAGTTTACTTTCTCAACCCGACCTTGAGTTTTCTGACTACCTCCGTAGTTTACTTACTCAATCACACACAAGCTTTCAGACTACCCCTGTATCTTACTAACTTCTCCTCTAGAGTTTTCTGACTACTCCGCGTAGTTTACTAACTCTTTACAACTCTACTCACCAACAAACACACTCCAACTACCTTCTCAAGGGTTTGGGGTTTCTTGGTTGGTTTCCAACTAGGATGAGATATCCTTTACAATGAAGCACAATGCAAAGGGTTAGGATATCTCGACTAAGCTTTGGATAAATCTTATCAAGCTAGGCTTAGTAAAGTGAGCTCTCTTCAATATAGAAGCACTTGGGAAATTCAAGGTATTTCGAGTGCTTTAACTTTTGCAAGAATAAGTTTGAGCTCTTGAGTTGCGTATAAATTTCCCGTAACCTTACGATGTAGAGGGCCATCAGTATTTATAGGCATACACCAAGGTTACTCTTGAAAACTATCCGGTGGAGAGATAGCTTCGTGAGTTCCCTCTTATGGTGTGTGAGAAACGGCTATATTTAGGGTTTGAAACTCCCTAACACGTTTTAGGCAATAGCCTTTCATGTAGCCGGTCTTCACTTTTTGCAGTCTGGAACTTTCGTACATCTGACATCTTTTTCAGCGGCCTGTCACTGTCAGTGTCAGTATGGTACAGTGTCGTCTTCCTCTTTTTGACTTTTGTCTCCAGTAAAAGATAGACACCTTCAACGGCTCTTTTGGTTACAAACTCTGAGTTTGATATAACCTTAACAATACTTCTGACTTAGTTCCTCTTGTCTGCATTTGAATGTCTTGGCAATATCTAACTTTCTAAGGTATCGCGTTTCTCTTAGTATTGCATCCTTCAGATAGATATATTCAGTGCCTCGGAACATTCAAGTTCATATTGAGCATTGATACATTCTTGAGTCTTGATAATTCTTGTGCTTCGATATTCTTGATCTTCAAATACTCGATCTTGGTCTTGCGTCTTGAGTCTTCTCGAGTCTTGAGGTCTTCGAGTCTTGAGTCTTCGAGTCTTGATTTATCTTGGACCGATATCTTCGAGTCTTCATCTTTGAGTCTTCGGTTCTCGGTTTCCATCTTGAGTCTTGATATCTCTCGGTTTCATCTTGAGTCTTGAGAGACTTCGATTTCATCTTTGAACTTCAAATATCTTCGAAACATCTTGAGTTCTTCAGAGTCTTCAGAACCTATCCTGAACTATATCTGCCGACTATACATTTTGCAGATACCATCCTGAATACTCTAAAACTGAATCCTGACTCATCTATCAAGATCATTACTGAACATGTCATACTCAGGGGTTTTGGGATCTTAATCAAAATCATATAATCTTTTATTAAATTCATCTCCCAACAATTTCCCCCTTTTGATGATGCCAAAACCTATCTTGTTACGTACATATAACCTATACTCGTGGTTTGATTTATCCTATTACAAGATTGGTTATGTCTCTCAACAATTACTTCAAAGAATGAATCTCCCAACAATTTCATCACCAAACAACAGTAATCAGGCATATCAAATATAAAGACATGTAAAATAAGATAATGAGATATTATCTTTTGAGCATAATGATAAATCTTCATTGATGATAAGTGTACCATTACAGATTACAATGAATTTATCAAACAAAATCAATAAAGACAAAAATTTATAGAATACAAAATCTTCTGAGTCTTGAGTCTTTAGTCTTCAGATTCGGCTCTTGATCTTACCTTTCTGTTTGCTTCATTTTCGACTTCATCAGTGGGCACTTCCAGATCAAACATTCCGAAGAATCTCTTCTTCAGCTCATTTCTTTCCCTGATGATGTCCGGATCAAGCTTCGATTAGGCCCAATGACCAACAGATTGAGAAATTTCTTCACGAATGGCCTTTTCATTTACCAAGCCATTACCAAGTCTCGGAGGAGGATTGGAATATGGACCGGGGGCTACTATCTGTACTCCACCTTCATCCGCAAGGTTAATCCAGCTTTGTAGATACTTTGGATAAAAGGTGAGAAGATATTCAATGAAAGCTTAGTTACGTGCGAGCCCTTCCCTCTCCATTCCACGAGAACATCATAATTGAACCCGAAGGTTCTCTTCACTTCTTCCCACATGTCGTTGAGTTTAATGGGCATCAATTTATCAACATGGGGCCCTTCCAGCTTTTTTCGATGTTCCCTTCCTCTTGCTCGCAAACTTCACGAAGTCACTCCTTCGCTTCTCTTTCGCTCTATCTTCTTTTACGATCCGCGAAGTTCACGAGGCCCAAGCGGCGACTTTCTTAGCTTGTTCTTTTTGAGTGTCATCGAGCCTCTTTGGTGTTGAAGACTTTCTTACGAGGTTGAGACTTCGATTCCTCTGCATCTTCATCATCCGTAACCAACTTTCTCTGGATTGGCTTAGAAGCCTTCGCCTGACGCTTGCTTCTGAGGTTGAACAACGCCCAAGGCTTTCCTCTTCATAGGCGATTCGGCACCGGCTGGCTTGTTCCAACCTTAGTTCTAGCACTTTCGGTTTCTCTCTTGCAACCTCAAGCTTGGTTTGCTCGAAACTTCGAATGTAGACAAACTTCTCTACTTGAGCAAATTTTAACTTCTCGAGGCACCGACTTCTTTAAAGGCTTGGGCTAGATTGTACATTTCAAAGATCTTTCGAGCCTTCTTTTCCAAAGTACGTGCCATGAACTTCCCGAGGTCTGCACCTTCCCTTTCCCCTTCTTGCACCGTAGTTTGGAAGAAGTCCGGAGAGAGCTATGTCCATGTGATCTTTTCTTTGCTCACACAAATGGATCTCTCCCGCTAGCTGATCTTGCTCATCTTCCATTCTCCTAATGTGGTTCTTAGCCACGCATACAGTTCTTCAATATATGTGGGCAAACCGGCGGAGAGTGCATCTTTAAGCATCTCTGTCATCTTGGTCATGAGCACTCGAGCTCATTTCCTCAACAAAGCAGATTTGATCAAGACCTCATTTTTTCTCTGTCAGTTTCACCTCTAGAAATTCAGTCGACTCCTGGTGCTTTTGTTTCATTTCAGCACTTAACTCTGCGTTGACTCCCTCCAGCTTTTCATTCAGCTTTTCTTCCATGGAGGTCATCTGAGTGGTCAGAGTGTTTTTTATCCGCACCGATTCAAAGAATGGCTAAGTCCTTCCATTGTCCGAGCTTGATTGGCCAACGTTGCTTCCATCTCGAAAGTTAGTTTGATCGACATTGGCTCAATCTTCTCAAGTTTCTCCATGACGGGAGTGAGATCAATCTCAGCAGCCTTCTGCACCTTCTGTGTTGGTTTGATCATCCTGAGCTCCAGCTTCATCCTGAGCTCGGTCTCCAATTGAGCCTCAGTCTGATTATCAGACATTTCAGAATTAAAGATAGTACTTTCAGTAACTCTGGCATAATTATTAATAGTGCCAAAAGGTACCTGAAGAGTGCTAGCTTCATCCGAGGTTGATCGACAATGAAGTCTCTTTTTACGCTTGAGATCGATCCTCAGCATCTCCCTGTTGGTCCCCATCTCCATCTTTGGATTTGTCTCCGCTGCTCGGGGCACCAACCTCAGTTGCTTTCTTCTCAGCTAGCTTCCTCTGAACCAGCTCATCAAAATCGGAATTTTTCATCCTGAGCTTTGTCGCCCAAACCACTGAAGTCGGTCGGGAAGGTCATCTCTCCTCATTCCACCGTCTTCCCCTCTGAATCGGCAATATCAAGCATCTCGGGAAGAGTCGATTGAGGATATACACTTATCGTCCTTAATCGAAGAATATATCTTGCGAATCGAGGGTATGAAATTTGAGCTTTCAGGTGTCGGTCAAGGATGAACCGTTCCCCTTGCTCCTCCACTCGCCTTCTTCACCCTCGCCCTTCTTCCATCTCGGGCTCTCTGGTTCGATGAAGCTTGCCTAAGGGATCAGCGATGGGTCACTCGGGGAGCTCATCGAGTACATTTTGCTCCTGAGCCTCGATAATAT
Source organism: Stenogyne calaminthoides (assembly GCA_037126765.1). Taxonomy (NCBI): domain Eukaryota; kingdom Viridiplantae; phylum Streptophyta; class Magnoliopsida; order Lamiales; family Lamiaceae; genus Stenogyne; species Stenogyne calaminthoides. The sequence goes on from JBBCBC010000021.1 coordinate 29,015,162, forward strand.
CTGAAGCTTGTGCATTCGGTCCTCGGTTTACATCTGAGTGGGTTACGAGGCTGGTGGCATTTCCTCGATATGAGTCTGAGTTGGCTCGTCGATCTGAGCTGTAGATCTTGGATCGACTCTGAAATAGCTCTTGATCTGAGCACCACATCCCCAGGTAGGCATCTCTGAGGTCTAAGCTCCTTTAAAATTTCTGAGAAATTTTATCTCGAATCGAGTGATGTCTCGAGCACCTCGGAGAAGACACGCTCCTCGGTCGATCATGTGTCCTTGAGATAACTGAGCGGCACTTGTAATGGTGAACTCTGAGCAGTTTGGCCCTCAGGTTGTCTCTCCTCAGAATCACTGCTACCTTCGTCGGTGAGAACCACCAATCTTCTGCGCTTTGGAGCGAGGTTCTTCTGCCTCATCAGTTTTGCTCCTTGCTCCATTTTTGCCTCCAACAGAACCTTCCCCCTGGTTTGTTGGGTCTCTTTCTCGGCCCGGCCTTGAAGGTGATTCTACCTTCTTTTCTCTTTTCCCTCGAATGGCACCTTCTTCCACGGCCGATGGGCTTGAAGAGAATTTTGGATTTAGGGAATGGGGTTGAATTGGCGAAGATATCCTCCTCCTCTCTGCACATCTCCATAATATAGGCAATTTTGGTGGCATGGTGGATCTTGCCTTTCATCGTGATTTCCCCATTGACTCTTTTTATGATCTTGGCTTGCTCCGACACCATCTGGACTAAGAATTTCAGCCAGTTGAAGTCAGTGGTGGGAGATGCCTCGATCGCCACCATCAATCTGAACTTCGGGGTACTAATCTGCTCAAAACTCCCCGCAAGACTCATGACGCTCTTGCTCACAATATCCATCAGCACACGATATTGTGGCTTTAGGTGCTTCTTGTGCAAAGTTGCCTCAAACTTCACAGATTCTCGGCAAATCCTATCTAGGTACTCTCTGCTCTCTCTACCGACATATACATCGCAGGATCCTCTCCTCTATCACATAGCTCAAACACATCATTCATTTTTTAGGAATAATGTACATCTCCTCTCAAAATCGGCGTATTTTGATGAGTGCTCTAGATGAGATACTGATGTCGAAGAGTGCATACAATCTTCTTCATCTATTTTCAAATTGCGATGAATTCGATTACCTCTTTTGCGAACTCTGATGCGGTGAAACTGCGACTAGATGGGTGAGTTTAGCCATCGGATCATATCAGAGCCTCCTCTTACGGCTTTGAGTTGGTTGTGCTTTCAAGTGAGACAATGAACTTCGTACCATGGCTTATTGGTTATGGCTAATCTCTCGAATCTGGTTGGGGCCATTTTAAAATATGATTGAAGAATGTGACGCTTTAGGGTTTTGCGATTTACGGGCAAAGGGATTTTAGTTCTGAGTATTTGGGAACGAAGGGTTTGATAAAATTTCGCTTGAATGGCTTAAAGAGGTATAAATAAATAAGATAGATCGTGGAGAATCGTGTTGGTTAGGTGAAAAGCAATTCGTTGAGATTAATCTCCCATTAATCGGGTATATGAACCGACGATCTCCGAAAAGTAAGCCGCCAAAATATCATCATTGGTCAATAATGTGGCGAGCATTAAATGATCATTGTCCTTCTTCTAATTTAAAACGATCCCGCCCAAAAAACATTCCTCGGTGTTTTTGTATTTATTAAGAATGATTCTTGAGTTTTACTTAAGCAATAAATGGGTCACATGAGTCATTACCTCTTCGGACTAATTTCCCTCTATCGGTCTTCTTGAGTCTTCGACCTTGATAAAATGTCGAGATAATATCGAAAATTGAAAGGGTTCAAATCTCTTCTTAATCTTGACCTTCAAGAAATCTGAGTTTCACGAGACTCGATTCAAGATTTCCATTTTATCCCGAGTTTCTCGGTAGAGAGTTCTCGAGAAAGCTTCATGCATCCGAAAATCTTCAATTTTCGATTTACTTTTATACACTGGTTCTAACATCCCTAATTCAATCGAAAAGTTCACGAAATCTTGATTCACCAAAGGTTTAGTCAAGATATCGACTCTTTTGCCTATCGAGATGAATTTTCTCCATCCTTATGTCCTTTTTCTCGACATGATCTCCGATGAAGTGATGTTTGATATCCACATGCTTGCATCCGTGTGTGCAATACGGATTTTGTGAAATAGCAATGGCACTATTATTGTCACAAAATATTGGTACTTCATTGGCCACAACTTTATAATCCCTTAATTGTTGTCTGCGAGCGAAAGAATCTGAAAACGCAAGCACTTCCTACAAATGTATTCAAATTTCTTCAAGAGATCTTGGTTATTCTTGGGTTTGTTTCTTTTTGAAAACCAAGATATCGGTTTGCTTCCTAGAAATTGACAAGTTCTGTTGTGGACTTTTCATCAATTTGCAAGAACCTCCATAGTCGACATCCCGAGTAACCATTAATTCAAGGTTATCATCACCGATACCATAATACTTCTATTCATCGTGCCCTTAAGATATCTCGAAGATCTTTTTGCGGCCTCCATGTGATTAGTCTTAGGATTAGCTTGTATCTTGCACATATCCCAACAAAGAAATGTTATATCCGCCTACTTGTCGTGAGATAGAGCAATGATCCAATGATTCCTCTATAATCGATATGATTCACCGATTTGCCTTTCCGAATCGGGATCCATCTTGTAGTTAGTATTCATAGGAATCCTAACCGAAAGTTGCAATCTGTACACCATATTTGGCAATCGGATCTCTCGGTGTACTTTTGCTGGTTGATGAATATTCCTTCCTTTGATTGTTTCACTTGAAGACCTAGAAAGAAATTCATCTCTCATCATCATTGACATCTCAACTTGCCTTTCATCGGTGTTGAAAACTTTTCACACAAATGATGGTTTGAGATCCAAAAATGATGTCATCAACATATATCCGAACCAAGAACATATCTTCCCCATCCTCTATCCCGAACGAGTTCTATCAATGATTCCTTTGACAAAACCATGGTTAGTAAGAAACCGAGAAAAGAGTATCATACCATGCTCTGGGTGCTTGCTTGAGACCATACAAGGCTTTTTCTCGAGCACGTAAAACTTGGTCATTCTGTTTGAAGCCGGAGGTTGTTCCACATAAACCTCTTCTTTAAGCACACCGCTCGAAAATGCACTTTTCACATCCATTTGATAGATGTGAACTTCATGTGGGCAGCATATGCAAGAAACAATCGATGGCTTCTAGTCTTGCAACAGTGCAAAGGTTTCATCATAATCCAAGCCTTCTTCTTGGGAATAACCTTGTGCAACTAGCCTTGCCTTGTTTCTTACAATGTTGTTGTTTTCATCTCTTTTATTCTTGAAAACCCACTTGGTTCCAATGACATTGTGCCTTTCAGTCTATCTACCAACTCCCATACTTCATTCCTTGAGAATTGATTCAAATCATCTTGCATAAAGAAGAATCCAATAAGAATCTTGTAGAGCTTCATTAATCTCGTGAGTTCTTTCTCCGATAGGAAGCGGCCAGAATAGTGCACTCTCACCATGGAACCTTCTTGTCTTAACACCTTCAGTTAGATCACCCACAATCTGACTTGTAGGATGACTATCTAACCATTTCCTTCTTGATGTTCCCCCTTCAATAGTATCCTCAACATTTAAAATGTTAGGTTCGATTAAATCGACAAACTCGAGGAACAACGAGAAAAGAGAAAAAGTGAATCATCTTCCTCAGGGGAAATTCTATTCAGAACATTGTCAGAGACATTTGTTCCCCTTTGGTTGATAGATTCAGAATTTGCCTCAGCTGTGACCACATCTTCATTGGCATCACATACCTGAGTCTGAACTAGTGTCTGTTCAGATTGGTCACCTTTGGAGTGTTGGTTTTCCTGAGTCTCACCATCCTGATTTCCATCCTGAACTTCTTTATCTGAGTCTGAGTCACTCCAGTCATAGATAGTGACTGACTTCTTCTTTTCTGGTTCAGTGGATGATTTATCTTTTTGTTTCAGGCTTAATCTGGTGATCCTCTTAGTCAGTTCATCTGCATCATGTTCCTGTTTCTTCTGAACACAAATAGTTTCATCAAAAACAACATGAGGTGTTTCCTCCACAATAAGAGTCCTACAGTTGTAAACTCTGAAAGCTTTACTGACTTCAGAATATCCTAAGAATATTCCTTCATCAGCTTTACTATCAAAAGTTTTCAACTGATCTTTACCATTATTGTGTATGAAACACTTGCAACCAAACACACGAAAGAAAGAAACAAGAGGCTTCCTTTCATTCCAAAGCTCATAAGGTGTTTTGCCTTGACTCTTGGTCAAAGATGGATCTATTCTCATGAGTAGCATGCAAGGTGTTGGCGGCTTTTCAAAATCTTTTAGGAATATCGACTTTCACTATCATTGTCCTTGCGACTTCTTTTTCGAGTCCTGTTCCTTCTTTTCAAAGAACACCATTTTGTTGAGGGGTCCTTGCAGCTGATGTTTCATGAGAAATTCCATTTGCTGCACAATAATCAGATATAATATGATTTATAAATTCAGTTCCTTTGTCAGATCTGATTTTGACCACACTCAGATTTTTCTCAATCTTGAGCCTTTTTTCAAGAACTCTGGCGACTTTTATCTCGAGTCTCTTTCTTACTGAGTAAGAATATGACCCAAGTATATCTCGAGTAGTCATCAACTACTACCAATGTGTATTTCCTGCCATTAGTGCTCACAGGTGTTATAGGACCAAAAAGATCCATATGAAGTAACTGAAGTATTCTTTCAGTAGAAACCTCAACTTTACTTTTAAATGATGCTCTTATCTGTTTGCCTTTCTGGCATGCATCACAAATATGTTCCTTACTGAACACTTCGTTAGGTAACCCTCTTACAAGAGCTAATCTTGCAAGCTTGTTCAGGGTTTTGAAATTTAGGTGATTCATTCTTTTATGCCATAACCAACTGGTATCTGTGGAACTTTTAGCAACTAAACATGTATCTTTAGGAGTTGAACTCCAATCAGCAAGATACACATTCCCTTTTCTTGTACCAGTCAGTAGTACTTTCTGTGATGTATCATCTTTCACAAAACATAAGTTCTTAGAGAACTCAACATTAAAACCTTTATCACAGAATTGGCTAATTGAAAGCAAGTTATGCTTCAATCCAGATACATATGAAACACCATGGATATGAACTGAGTCGATTTCCAAAGTTCCATATCCTTGATCATCCCTTGAGTTATCTCCAAAAAGTGATATGTGGGCCTCTTTGTTCAACATAGTCACTGAGTATCTTCTTGTATCCTGTCATATGTCTTGAACATCCACTGTCAAGATACCATATATCAGGAGCTTTTTCATCTCTGCTCATCAGTGCCATGTGATCTTTAGTCAGTTCAGTGCCCTTGTTTTCCTCCTGAAAAACAATTTAATTCTTAGGTACCCAATTTGTGTAGGGTCCTACAAGGTTAGCTGTACCTTTAGGGATCCAAATCTGCCTAACAACTCTAATCACTTTAGAGTGGCTGATCTGTCTTCCATAAACATCTACATACACATTTACTACTCTGGGTGCCTTAGTAGTTTCCTGTGTATGAGTGCTGGCCTTAGCATGAACATGGGCTTTTCAATTCTTCTTTGGTTCAAGCCTTTTGTTCCATTGCTTTGGCTTATGTGCAGCTGGTCTGAATCTTTGTTGACTTGGGTTCAGGTAACCTTTACCCTTAGGCAAGTGGGGTTTAGGTTGCCTGTACTGAAATATGGGTCTTTTCGAGATCTTTGAGGACTTGGTCTCTTCGATTGAGAATATCTCTGTTTGAGTGTTTCTCTTCTGAAGATTCCTCTGATGGTTCAGTGTAGATCCTTTCAAGTTTGCATTCTTAGCCTGAGGCTTTGAAGTACTTGCCTGGAATTTTCCAACTGACTGCTCAGGTTTTCTAGCCTTCACCTGAGGTTTGGGCTTTCTAACCTGATCATTCGGTTTCTTTTCTCCATAGGTCCTTTTCCTTGTCTACAACCTTGGGCATTTCTTCAGTTTGAAGTGTAGGTGCCAATTTGATTTAACAAAGATTGTCTTCTTGCTACTTGATGCAGCATTCAGATGACCTTGTGAGGTTCCCCCTGGAATGTATCCCAATTCAGATTTTATAGTGGCAGATCTCTGGTAACTCTGAATTTCATCTATTACTTTAGATGCATTATTCAATATAGTTAACTTCTTCGTGCACTATCCTCACATTACGTAGAGTTTCATGCTTCTCGGAGAGGTCATTGAACTTAGTTACGATTAAATTTGAATTTCTTGATGGATTTTTCTAGCTTTTCAATTAGGGTCTCTATCAACTTTTCTTTCTCTGAGAGTTGTACTTTCAGAACATCCAGTTCATCGGTAGTTCCCATAAATTGAGAGGTGATTTCAGTTTTGCTAGAGTCTTTCCATTTTAGATTTTTTGAAGATTCGGTTCCTTATTCTCTCTTGAGTTTTATTTAGCGATCCTTGCAAAAACAAAGATAGTCCTTCATCGATTCTCAAAAGAATCCATCAGTCAAAATAGACTGTTTTCAGTGGAACTTGAAAACTCTTGTGCTAGTGTAGGAGCAACAACAGAGACAGAAGAGTTTACCTCCTCAATGGCCATCAGACAGATGTCATCACTTTCACTGTCTGAGAATATCTCATCTGAAGAGCTAGATTCCTCTTGAGTGTTCTTCTTCTCCGCAACCATGGCCTTTTTTGCTTGAGAACTTGGTCTCTTTTAGCTTGTCTTTCTCTTCTCTCCTTAGCACTCAACTCGGACAATCATCTCTGGAAGTGACCTTTCTTCTGACAATTATAGCATCTGTTGGCATCATCATCCTGATCATTTTCTTCTTTGGACTTGGAGTCCTTCTTTCTGGATGAAGATCCTTCACTTTTCAGTCCTTCTTCTTCTTCGGTTGATCATCCTCGGGTTTCTTCTGGTACACTGTGGTTCTGTAAAAAGCTTTTGTATTTTCCAAATCTACTATTAAGTCTGTCAAACCTTCTTGCCATCGGTCTTAGCTTTTTCCTCAAGCTCATCCCGATGTTTGGCATGGGGGTTCTCGAGACTCTTTAGTTTTGAGTTTTTTATCTTGGCTTTTAAAGCCACATTTTTACTTGATGAAGAATCATCTTTCTTTGTCGGCCTTTTTGGATTTCTTATCAATTACAAATTCATAGGCTTTTCAAATTCGAGAGAAGACTTGTTGGTATGGCATTGAACTAATGTTCTTGGTGTTTTCAATCACCAACGCATGAATATCCCATTTCTTAGAAAGACCTCTAAGAATTTTCAATGCCACTTCTCTTTGTGGATATTTCTTTCCAAGTGCATTTAGATCATTCATGATGCTAGTGAATCGACTTCCAATTTGTCTATTGATTCACCATCATCCATTTCAAAAACTCCCAAACTTTCCAATTGCAACTTTGAAAGTTTGTTTTCTTTTTATATGATCTCGTGCCTTGCACATAACAAATAGTGTATCCCATATCTCTTTAGCAAGACACGGTGAGATCATTCTCATCACACCATCATCAATTGTCTTGTATAGTGTGTCTTTTTGCAATGTAGTCTAGATTGACTAACTTTCTCTCCTCAGAGTTAGTTGGTCATCGGACTTAGGAAATTTGCTCTAGGATCAATTCTCTCATCTTCTTCCTCTCCGGATTCACCACAAGAAATTTGAATGGTCCTTGAGAAACCACTCTCCATATCGCTCATGTTTGGAATACGATGTGCTGCATTCTCGGTCTCCATAGATCATAGTTCTCTCGAGAACATGGGAAGTTTTTTGAAGACATTTTTACGATCTTTTGAAAAGAACAAAAATTTCAAAGAAATAAGATCGATTCGGATATACCACAAGTATTTTTGAAAATAAAACTTTGGTCAACACAAAGTGGGTCAAGTTGAACCACCGCTCCGATACCACTTGTTGGTCCCGTGAAAACGAGTCTTACACGTATGGGGAGAATACACGTGTTCAATGATTTTAAAACTTTTTTTCTTCGAGGTCACTTGGGTCGATAATCCTCAAGATTAGGTTACGAGAAGCACAGATCGCTCTGAGTCAAAGTCTCTTCGAGACAAAGATCCCGAAATTTCAGATACCTCGATAATCCCAACCGAGTCCTCGAGTGTCGAGAGATCCCGAGTTGCTTGGATCGGATAACTAACTTACTAAATCCTCAGAAGAGAGTTCAGTTTGGTAACTATCTGTTCTAGCTACTCAGTCGTGCGGAATGGTTGGCCCTTAGTTTATACTCGTTTTAAGCTTTGCTGAAAACCTTCCCCTTATGAAATAGTGATTAGGCTGTGATTCACTTATGCAACTTCAGTGGATTGATTCCAACTGAATATTAGTGAAAAGTATGCTTTCAAAATCGAGTCAATGCAACGATTAAAGCCGCAGATAAGGAAAGCAATAAAGAACACAGCAGTTATAGTCGTTCAGAGACTCAAGCTCCTACATCCACTCTCCCTGACTCTTCAGAGAAATTCACTATCATGTGTTGTGTTTTGCTTATAATCGAATGCATATAACAAGATAAGAACGTAAAGCAATAAAGAACACAACAATGTATAGTGGTTCGGAGACTCAAGCTTCTACATCCACTCTCCCTGTTCCTAGGGAAATTCCTTCCAACTGGACTTATCACCCTCTCGGGTTCGCCTCGGGACTTATCACCCTCTCGGGTTCGCCTTCAGATGTTTACCGAGTTCACACTCCAACGGGACTTATCACCCTCACTCGGGATTGCCTACCCTCCCTTTCGGGATTGCTAGATGTTTACCGAGTTCACACTCACCTACAAACTTAACCGACTGATTTGGGTAAGGTTTGTTTGGTTTCCAACTAGGTTGAGATTTTCCCTTACATTTGTTTAGCATCAATGCTAAGTTTGGGAAAATCTCTCTAAGCTTAGGATACATCGTGGGTTGCTTAGATTGGGTTCTAGAACACTCTTGAACATATTTGTATATCTATAGACTTGTGTTCTAGGGTGGGAATGTTTTGGGTATAACTCTTTTTGGCTCTGTAGCATCTCGTGCTATAATCTCCACGCATCCACACTTTAGAATGATGAAAGACCTTGTATTTATAGTGTGGATTTGAATGTTACCGTTGGAGAGAATCACATTCAAATCCATACTATTCTTGTAAGTACAGCAGCTTCTTCAGGCTGGTTGTCTTCCTCTCATTGGTCCACGTCAGCTGATTCTAACGGCTATATTCCTCAGATTCCTCGCCTTGGAATCATTCAGGATTCTCTGAGTCTCAGTGTCTTCAGAGACATACTGAGTCTTCAGTTCTATTTGAGTCTTCAGGTTTATCTGAGTCTCAGATTTCTCATCTGAGCCTCAGGTTTATCTGAGCCTCAGGATACTTGATTCAGCAGACTTCTCTTCAGCGGACCTTGTCTGATCAGGCATACTGACACTCAGGCTGACTGAGTTCAGTTCTCTGAATTCAGACATCCTGACCTTCAGGTCACTTTGACTCAGGCTATCTGATTTCTTCTTTGCCTGATCTGATCAGCTCGACTGATCTGATCAACACTTCTTCAGATCAATATCTCAGGATAGCATCGAGTCAGTACATTAGGTTTAGCATATCAGTTTAGCACATCTGATCTCAATCACGTCTGATCTTGATCATCTGCTCATCTTCATATCTGATCTCGATCACGTCTGATCTCGATCAGTCTCATCTGCTCCTCTTCTGATCCGCAACCTTCTCTTCTGATCTTCTGGTCAGTTTCTTTCTGATCAGCTTGTCTGCTCTTCTGATCACCATATCAGCTCGACTGTTCTTCTGATCATCTGATCAGGTCTGTTCTGGTCATCTGATCTTCTGATCAGCTGGCTTAGCTTTTCTTCTCTTCTGATTTGCACAGCTCATCAGTTTAACTCTGAACTCATCTAACTCATCTGATCTCGATCAGTCTCGTCTACAGCATCGTCTGATCTCGATCATCTTCATCTGATTTCGTGAGTTCCCCCTCAACTTGTTCTCTCGTTCCCCCTCAACTTGTTATCTGTAAATTAGCTTCAATAACACAAGTTGATAATGTTTTGGCATAATTCATCAAAACTAAAATATCCCAACACGACATCATCAACACCATGGAACTCCTGGCGTCTAGGATGGGGGAGGGAAAGAAATTTGCACCCCCAAAGGCGAGCAAGAAACCAGGACAATACAAGACCCCGAACAACTTCAAGCCGTTTGAAGATCCAGTGGCAGTCAAACTAATAGATGTCTTTGGCGTATCCCCCGGATACATCTTCACTCAGATCAAGGACAAGCGGCTTCTTGGCGATCCCCGACCCATTAAAAAGAGCGACGGTAGGCAGAGCCCAGGAAAGTATTGCCACTATCACGAAATGGTCGGTCAGAACACCAGCAAATGTCGCGACCTCCTGAAACAGCTCTGGAAGCTCTATGAAGATGGAATGCTGCACGAACACGTCAAGCGACCTCAGCACAAATACAGTCGTACTCGCGATGGCGCACCGCCTCCATAGCACGAGGTCGCCAGGAAATATGGAGAGCAAAAGACTGGTCGACAGGCACCCCCCATGCCAGAACACAGCGGCTAGAGGGTAATCCATACTTTATCGCCACTAGGGGCAGTGGGTGGTCTCTCCACATCGATCTCGCTATCAAAGAGACGCCAGAAAGCCAAACTAAGGGAAATGGCCAACACGGTACAACTGTGCCTACCAGTGAAAGCCACTGCACAAGAAAGCAATCTGATCCAATTCGGCGAACAGGACAAGGCGAGCATCGTGTACCCGAATGCCGACCCCCTGGTCATATGAGCCAGAATCATGGGGGTGACAGTCAAATGAATACTGGTCGATAGCGATACATTTTGCAACATAATATTCAAGAAAACCTTCGATGAGCTCGACGACTATCACAGCTATCTCGAGCCAAGCGAACATCTGGTGAGAGGTTTTGGCGATGCCACCGTGAAGCCCCGAGGGATCATGCGTCAGGCGGTAGAACTAGTTTCCAATATAGATAGGGCCATTAGGGCCACAAAGCTTTGTGATTTACTTGTAATCGACTTGCCGTTGACCTTTAATGGTTTCCTCGACAGGCCTTTCGAGCACGAATTCGAGGCTGCGTCCTCCACTTACTATTTCTGTGTAAAATTCCCCAGTTTAGATGGGGTGGTCGGCATCGTTAAGGGTAATCAGCTTGATGCAAGAGGATTTCAATTTATATCCGGTCTCATTTAAATTATAGCATATAAGAAATCGCAAACGATCAAAGAAACCCAATGGTATTCGACCAAAATGAACAAACAAACGAGGACCTCAAACCAAGACTTGGACCCGAGCCACGCGAGTTCATTATCCAAGGAACAATCGATGACCCGAGAGGAGACCATCATCGAGCAACACCAGACGAAGAGCTCAAAAAGGTCAATGTGGATCCAATCCGACAGGACTTGGAAGTCATAATCGGCTCTAAAATCTCGCCGGAACTGAGAGGACAGCTGGTCGACTTCCTCAAAGGGAATCTAGACGTGTTCCCCTAGTCCCACAAGGATATGGTAGGAATCGACCCCTAGGTTGCCTGCCATCAGCTCAACATCGACCCCGGTAAAAAACCAGTCGCGCAAAAGAGGAGGAAATTCGGACCCGAGAAATATGCTGCATTGACCGAGGAGCTGAAGAAAATGCTCGATAACGAGTTAATCATGCAAGCTAACCAACCTCAGTGGGTGTTGTTGGGATTATACTGGAAAATATGCTTTTACTTTGTATAATCAAAACTGAATTTCGTACTTATTTACTTAAATAAATTATTTATCACTGATGCTTTAAATATCATCGAATGTTACATATATTTACTGGATAATTGTTCAATAAATTGTACGTGTTACATTGTAGTTAATTTAGTGATACCAGATCACAGAAGATTAAATTAACAGTCCCTTGTAACTAAAAGTACGCCATTCACGACCTAGATGGAAATGAACAATCCATCGTGAAAGGTTGAAGTGTAAGGCTCGGATTAGCTTGTCTTCACCAAGAGATTACACTAGTGCATGACTAATGCACTGAATAGGACCTACAGGAGGACAAATTCTTCAGAACTGAACAAGGAAGAATTAGACCTCAGTGGTTCGTTATTTCTTAATCTTCGTTCCTTAAATAGGATCACGTGTGGTTGGTAACTATTACTTTGACTTATCATGGGTAGAGAATCAAAGAGATTCAATATTTTTTATCTTGGGCAATATTATTGGTCACATGTGATTGCTAAGATTTAATACGGAGAATCGTGTGCAAGTACGCTTGTTCGATTTGCCCCCTTGGGAGGTTCATAAGCTTTATCATACCAAATCTTGCAAGTGGAACTAGTTTCCGGTATGGATAATAATGTTGAACCGTTCCTTAACCAAGGACAAAAGATATTAATTAACGGAAAGCTATTTCAGTGGCTTGAATTAATTAATGGGCTAGATAATCTTAAACACGGGAGATAATAACCGGGAGCCATATTGACTGTAATATGGGTTAAGATGGATAGTGCAATATTAATTATGTAGTGGGATTAATTAATATTTATGGGCTTGAATAATATTGTGGCTCAATATTGATAATTCAAGATCCATTGGAAGGTCCAATCTTAATTCTCCTAAAGGCCCCCTAAGTAGCCCAACATAAAGTCCAATAACTGAAAAAGGTGTTTAAAATAAAATAAATATTGTTGCCTTATTTTTCCATTTTTTCAAAATTTATGGATTAAAAGGGGAGAAAGATTTTCTTTGAATTTTGTTATGGAATGAAGATATGTATTCTTGGAATACAAGATTATCTTATTAAATTCAAGAAATCTCCCACTTAGTCATCCATATAGTATATTTCGAATTTTTGAGAAAAAAGGGGAAATAAAGATTTTCTTGATTTTCTTGAAAAGATATTATGAAAGATATGTATTTCTTGAAATACAAGAATATCTCATAAATTCAAGAAGATCCAAATCTTGGATTCTTGCCCCTATTTTTCGAAAATATTCCATAACAAAGAGGAGGTGGGATTTTGTGGAATATTATAATTATGGGAAAAAGAATATAGGAGATATATTCAAGATTTCTTGGAGATCAAGAAAAGATTTTCCCACATTGTTTTGCCCTAAAATTTTGACCACCACTACTCTATAAATAGGGGATGATTCTTTCATTCCCAAGCACAATTCCATGTGCTGGAAAATTAGTAAATCCACAAAGGTGGTGCAACAAAGTTTATTTTCCTTTTGTTAATTGTTCGCAAGCATCCTACCACAGGATAGTCGAGCAAGGATTAAGGGAATACTTAGGAAGTTCTTTTGGTGTGTCTAATCAACAAGACCATTGTCGTTCCAAGAGGTATGTTCACGTAAACTCGTAGAATTTCCGCATGCGTAGGATTTACATGAATTGATTATATGCATGATTTGTTGTTGGATTATTATTTGAATTAATATAGGATTAATTCATGCTAGTAATAGTTATAAGAATTAAATTTGTATTTAAATATTTATCCCGAATAGATCCGTGCAACTTATTCCCCAACAGGTGTCCAATGTCGTCCTGGTCAAGAAAGTTAACGGGACGTGGAGACAATGCATTGACTTCACCGATTTGAACGAAGCATGTCCCAAAGATTTCTTTCCCATGCCTCATATCGACCATCCGATCGATAGCACAACCGGGCACGAAATGATGTTGTTGGTCCCGATTTGAAAACCCATTAGTGCGGAAAATACCATGTAATGCATATAAAACAGGGGTGAGGGCAGAGTGATTACCATTTTTTGCTTTTAAGAACGATGTGTGTTTTGCTTATAATCAAATGCATATGGTAAGTAAGAACATAAAGCAGTAAAGAACACACGATTTTATAGTGGTTCGGACAACTCGTCCTACATCCACTCTTCCCTTCATGGGGCACCAACCTAACCAACTGGACTTAGTTTAACGTGTTAGTCCAACACCCAACAGATGTTTACCGAGTTCACACTCAAACGGGACTTATCACCCTCAAGGGATCGCCTATAGATGTTTACCGAGTTCTCACTCAAACGAGACTTATCTCCATCACGGGATTGCCTACCCTCCCTTTCGGGATTGCTAGATGTTTACCGAGTTCACACTCACCTACAAACTTATCCTATCAAACTGATTTGGGTAAGGTTTGTTTGGTTTCCAACTAGGTTGAGATTTTCCCTTACATTTGTTTAGCCTCAATGCTAAGGATGGGAAAATCTCTCTAAGCTTAGGATATTACATTTGTGCTTAGATCTAGGATAGAACACTCTGAATATATGCGTGTATTTCTTGCTCAGTGTTCTATGGTGGAGATGCTAGATGATTTGGCTCTGTAGCTTGATGGATCAAGCATTTCTCACACTGAATAATGAAGGAAGAACTTGTATTTATAGTGTGGATTTGAATGTTACCGTTAGATGGAGTCACATTCAAATCCATATTATTCTGTAGCTTTCGCAACTTTTTCAGGCTTGTTGTCTTCCTCTCATTTGTCCACGTCAGCTGAATCTAACGGCTATAATCTTCAGGATCATCTGAGTCTTCGGGTTTCTCTGAGTCTTCAGGATTATCTGATCCTCAGCTTCTTCGAACTCAGGATTCCTTGGACTCAGGATTCTTGACTCAGCAGACTTCTCTTGGCCGGACCTTATCGTCGGTATATCGACACTCGAACTTCGAGTTCAACTCTTCGACCGAACAATCGACCTCAGTCACTAAAGCCTGGCCTAATTGATCATCGATGGCGTTCCGATTCGCGATGAACATGACTTGGATGACTTCTCTTACGATGACTTCTCTTACGATTTCTTCTACTTTGATCTGGTATCACGATTTACGGTTTCGATATCGATTTCTTCTCGCTTTGATCGATCGGCTCACATGATCGGTCGATATAGCTATCAGTCGACATATCGGTTTATCTGCATCAGGTTAGCATATTAGGTTAGCATATCAGGTTAGCTTATCTGATCTCGATCACGTCGATCTCGATCGATCCATACTGCTTCTTGTTACGATCGCAACCTCCTCTTCTGATCTGGTCATCTGGTCATCTGATCTTCTGATCAGCTGGCTTAGCTTTTCTTTTCTTCTAATTTTGCTCAGCTCATCAGTTAACTCCGGAACTCATCTTACTCATCGGTCTAAATGCTGCGACCTCGTCGCGATCTAGGCCGTCTTAAATGCGATTTAAGTGAGCTCCCTCAACTTGTTCTCTCGTTCCCCCTCAACTTGTTATCTGTAGATTAGCTTCAAAATCACAAGTTGATAATGTTTTGGCATAATTCATCAAAACTAAAATATCCCAACAATTTCCCCCTTTTTGATAATGACGCCAAAACAATAAAATATATGCATTTATACATAAACGGTTTTTTTTTAAAAGATCAGTTCATATTGTCACATTGAAAACAGTGAACTTTTGAACTCCCGCTTTGATACCAATTGTTGGTATCAGTTCAGAAATAGGTTTTTTTTTTTAAAAAAAAAAGATCAGTTCAGGTGGTCACATTAAAAGCTTGTGAACTTTTGAACTCCCGCTCCGATACCAATTGTTGGTATCAGTTCAGAAATTGGTTTTTTAAAAAGATCAGTTTAGGTGGTCACATTAAAAGCTTGTGAACTTTTGAACTCCCGCTCTGATACCAATTGTTGGTCCCGATTTGAAAACATATTAATGCGGAAAATACCATGTAATGCATATAAAACAGGGGTGGGGGCAGAGTGATTACCAATTTTTTTTGCTTTTAAGAACGATGTGTGTTTTGCTTATAATCAAATGCATATGGCAAGTAAGAACACAAAGCAGTAAAGAACACACGATTTTATAGTGGTTCGGACAACTCGTCCTACATCCACTCTTCCCTTCATGGGGCACCAACCTAACCAACTGGACTTAGTTTAACGTGTTAGTCCAACACCCAACAGATGTTTACCGAGTTCACACTCAAACGAAACTTATCACCCTCACGGGATAGCCAATAGATGTTTACCGAGTTCTCACTCAAACGGAACTTATCTCCCTCACGGGATTGCCTACCCTCCCTTTTGGGATTGCTAGATGTTTACGGAGTTCACACTCACCTACAAACTTATCCTATCAAACTGATTTGGGTAAGGTTTGTTTGGTTTCCAACTAGGTTGAGATTTTCCCTTACATTTGTTTAGCCTCAATGCTAAGGATGGGAAAATTTCAATAAGCTTAGGATATTACATTTGTGCTTAGATCTAGGATAGAACACTCTGAATATATGCGTGTATTTCTTGCTCAGTGTTCTATGGTGGAGATGTTAGATGATTTGGCTCTGTATCTTGATGGATCACGCATTTCTCACACTGAATAATGAAGGAAGAACTTGTATTTATAGTGTGGATTTAAATGTTACCGTTGGATGGAGTCACATTCAAATCCATATTATTCTGTAGCTTTCGCAGCTTTTTCAGGCTTGTTGTCTTCCTCTCATTGGTCCACGTCAGCTGAATCTAATGGCTATAATCTTCAGGATCATCTGAGTCTTCAGGTTTCTCTGGGTCTTCAGGATTATCTGATCCTCAGCTTCTTCGAACTCAGGCTTCCTTGGACTCAGGATTCTTGACTCAGCAGACTTCTCTTCAGCGGACCTTGTCTGATCAGGTATACTGACACTCAGGCTTACTGAGTTCAGCTCTTCTGACTTCAGACAATCTGACCCTCAGGTCACTAGCACTCAGGCTAACTGATCATCAGTAGCGTTCTGATTCTCAGTGAACATGACTTCAGATGACTTCTCTTCTGATGACTTCTCTTCTGATTTCTTCTCGCCTGATCTGGTATGCAGATTTCTGGTTTTCTGATATCTGATTTCTTCTCGCCTGATCTGATCAGCTCACATGATCAGATCAGTATAGCATCAGGTCAGCATATCAGTTTATCTGCATCAGATTAGTACATCAGGTTAGCATATTAGGTTAGCATATCAGGTTAGCTTATCTGATCTCGATCAAGTTTGATCTCGATCAGTCTCATCTGCTCCTCTTCTGATCTGCAACCTCCTCTTCTGATCTGGTCATCTGGTTATCTGATCTTCTGATCAGCTGGCTTAGCTTTTCTTTTCTTCTAATTTTGCTCAGTTCATCAGTTAACTTTGGAACTTATCTTACTCATCTGATCTCGATCCATCTCGTCTGCAGCCTCTTCTGATCTCAATCGTCTTCGTCTGATTTCGTGATTTCCCCCTCAACTTGTTCTCTCGTTCCCCCTCAACTTGTTATCTGTAGATTATCTTCAAAAACACAAGTTGATAATGTTTTGGCATAATTCATCAAAACTAAAATATCCCAACAGATGTCCTTCATGGACGCATTTGCAGGCTACCATCAAATATCCATGCACAAAGACGACCAACAACATACCTCCTTACTCACCGAGAAAAATATGTATTGTTGGAAGAGGATGTCATTCGGCCTCAAAAACACCGGGGCTACGTACTAGCAATTGGTAAACCAAATGTTCGCGGAGGAAATCGGGAAATCCATGGAGGTATATGTAGAAGACATAGTCATCAAGAGTCTGAAAAAAGAAGATCATCTTGCTGACCTCGCCCGAACATTCAACATCTTGAGGAAGTTCAACATGAAGCTCAACCCGAAGAAATGCAACTTCAGCGTGGAGTCAGGCAAATTCCTCGGCCACTTAGTCAGCAAGCGGGGAATAGAGGCCAATCCAACAAAAATCGTATGATACTAGAGATGGACAGACCATGAAAACCCAAAAGTCCGAAAAGCTTCGCGAAGCTTTGGCGACCCTCAGCAGATTCATATCCCGCATGGGAGATAGGTGCAAACCCTTCTTCGACAAACTAAAGAAGGCCAAAAATGATTTCCAGTGGACGGAGGAGGCCCAGAAAGCTTTAGATGGTATCAAGGAGTATCTTTCCAACTCAAAGCTACTGGCCAAACCTGTCCCAGGGAAAAGCTCTTCCTCTACCTGGCAGCCTCCGAAATGGCCCTGAGTTCGGTCCTGGTACGAGCCGAAGGGCAAGACTACCTGCCGATCTACTATGTAAGCCAGGCACTCAATGAGGTGGAACAAAGGTATCCTCCCCTCGAAAAGCTCGCCTACACTCTCGTGATGAGCGTGAGAAAGCTACGACCATACTTCTTTGACCACCAGGTGAAGTTTTTGACCTCGCTACCCCTAAAAAATGCGCTACATCACCCCGACATGGATAGGCGCTGTTAGTGTTAGTGTCCTAGAGACAATCCTTTGTATGGACATAATACTAAGATAATATTCAGTGTTGGTTTAATATTATTGTTTGTTTAATAATAAATGTATGGCATTACACTTATTAGAATATTATGTTTGATTGTTTTCATTTGTTCTTATCTGTGTTCCCTTGAATTACTGTTGTCATTGAGTATGTGAGAACTCAGATGACTTAAGCATGATTCTCAAACAGCCCTGATCAAGGATCATCGAGAATGGGATATCGATGATGCAATGGAGATCGGTGTGCGATCTGCATCACACTCTTAGAGAGTGTAGTAAGATCTCACTTACTACGAGATACAAGGTATCTCATGATGGATGTACAAATACCTTAGAGGGTATTGGTATACCCATCCGAGCAACCGTTTGATGTAGTTCCACTATATTTGTCTACGGGTGTCTCGATTAGTGGGAGCGATGCGATACTCCTTTGACTTGAGGTCAATACGCACGACATGTG
Source organism: Stenogyne calaminthoides (assembly GCA_037126765.1). Lineage (NCBI taxonomy): Eukaryota > Viridiplantae > Streptophyta > Magnoliopsida > Lamiales > Lamiaceae > Stenogyne > Stenogyne calaminthoides. The sequence continues at coordinate 29,033,920 of JBBCBC010000021.1, forward strand.
TGGAGTGATGAACTTTGACCATGACCGACGCTTACACCCTTCCATGGGTAGATATGGCTTGGATTGGGTTCATCATGAAATGCATGTGCGTGGTAGTTGAACCACGATAAGGATTCATTCCTCAAAGTGGATTTAGAGAGAATACTCATCTTCTCGTCATAATTGGATCAAAGTCATTGGCCAATGTGCTAGGTAGTAAAATATGCATGTTTTTAATATGATAGAGTACAATTTATTGAGCTCGTTTATGTTAGAATTGCATGTTAAATTAATTATATGTGTTGTGATCGTTTTATTCCGCACTTGATCGATTTTCGTGTCGATTAGCGTTTTTAGGTAATTTCTTGGTGAAAAGTTGTTGGGCCAATTGAGAAACACAGGCCCACACTGGCTGACCCAGTGCAGGCCCATGTTCCAGAAGCTGTGAGGAAGAATCCAGCGTGAATCACTGATATGGAAAAGATTTGGTCTAAGTTCTTGATATGGAAGAGATTTGGTCAAGATATATATTTGGGAAGATTTGATTGGCTAAAATTGGAGAGGATACTTGGGCTAATTATGCCGAAACTTGGGGAGAAAGAAGTGGGCCATGCCCTAGTTAGATATATACCACTTACTCAAGCAAAAAGAGGGGACGTTTGATACCAGAAAAGAGAAGTGGCGGCTGGAATTGATTGGAAGCAAGCAGGAGATTCAAGATTGAAGGAAGGAGAGACACGCGTAGTTTTGAGAGTCGTGTTTAGTTAGTTTTATTTTATCCCAACTCCGGGAATTTCTGAATCCTTGTTTAATGTGATTATTTAATTCGAGACGTTTACGATATTTGTTTTGGGATTGTTTAATTTATCTGTTTCAACTTCTTGCTTGTTTAAATTAATTAGTTTAGACTGGTCATCTAGGTTAATTGTTTAAATATGCCTATTAAGTCTAAGCATGTAATCCGTGTAATTGTTATATGTGGAGACTCTTGGTAACAACTAGTGGGTTCACTAGGGTGAATTAAACAAGGTTCTTACGGGTCGCGCTAAGTGTACTTGGAAATTTGTTTGCTCTTTATCCTAGGGTTAATGCTTTTAACTGGGTTAAATCTATGGGCTAACCTAGACTGTTTAGTTAGAAAGGTTTTCTTGAAGAGGTGTCTTTTCAATTAAATATACTTAAGGGATAGGACTGGGAAATCGAAGCGCTTTTGATCCCCGAGGGGCATTAATCTTGAAAGAAAATAAAGTAAACGTCGAGATTAAAGTGGTCGTGTTAACATGGGGGATGAATGAACCGTGAGTTGGGGTATTTATTTCTTCTTGGTTTCATCCATTAAATCTTTAGTGTTATTATTTTCAATTGTTTGGTTATATTTGTCAGTTACTGTTTAATTTTCTTTTTAGTTATAAAATCCAAACCAAACCCCCCCCCTTTCCGTTTGTCCTCATAAATTCGTACAACTAACATAATTATAATTTTGTGTTCCCTGTGGATCGATCTTGTACTTATCACTACTACAAACTAGTAGGTTAGTTTGGGTTATTATTGTTTTTGTCTCACCTCGACAGTGCGGTCACAATGCACGCCACCTTGGACTTTGTTACCAAAGGTGACACGAATGATCAATTAGTGATTCGAGATAAATCGATTAAGTCATTTGAATAGACACTTCATCATGTTCAAGGCTAATCGAGTATTCGTGAATGGAAGGAGAAAATCGCAATAGCGCATGTTACAGTTACAGGTAGTTGCACGTTTCTCGCAACGTACCTCATATATTGAGATTGTCTGATTTATTGTCTAGGGTTCAATTAAGACCGTTAGTTTGACTAATTGCTCGATATATGAGGGACTATGGGTCACACAACAAGTAACTCCCGTGTATAGATTATAGTTGGTTGATTAAGTATTAAATTAGATTTAATATTTAATTTATAGAGAATTAATAATATATTCTGTAGGGAAAAACATATCTTTAAGATATGGTTTTCAAGATTAGGAATTATCTTCCTAATAAAGATTTGCTTAAGATATAAGCTAATATCTCCCTATATATATGACGTCCCGGGATTCATCATTAACGACAACAAGAAAACCTAGTTTCTCCATAAAATCTAGGATAGGAGTTTTCCTAGCAAATTCCGTCTCAGATTCAACACTGGCAGATCTGTGCAATTCTGTCTACAGGGATTACGTGGATACCATAGTTGAGAAATCTGCTATTGAAATACTGTAAGATTTCTTGTTATGTTTAATCGCACTCGTTTAAAGCAATTAACTGTTCGTTGTTGGTGAACTATTTATTTTCGCTGCGCATGTATAACTTGTTTATGTGCCTATATATTCCAACAGTGGTATCAGAGCTTCAGGCTCTTTAATATAATTGCTTTTGGTTTATTAAATTTTTTTTTTTTTAATAACCCAAGGGGCACGGTTCTTTTGAAGAAGCCGCACCCCATATTTTATTTGACTCTTGGTTCATTGGGGTTTGTTGCTTTCGTCCCCAAAACCCAAATTAGGATTTACCCCGTTTGAAGTTTTCCGCCGCTACTCACTTCCGCTTCAAAACCGGCGGTGCTACGCCGCATTGCTGTGGGCCGGCGCTAGGCGTCGTGCCTCGCGATGCGTGCGAAAGCCAGCGGCGTGTGCTTGCGGTAGTCCACCGTGATTCGCCATGGCTCGCGGTGCTTCATCGCGATTCGCTCTCCCTGGTGTCGTATCTATTAACGGCGGTGCGCTGGAAGTGATTTCGAGACCTGGCCTATGTGTCTGTCTCGATTGGCTTCAAAGCTGCACGCCACCGGAATCGAGACGACTCAGTGGCGGCGCGCCACCACTTCGTTCGTCTCTCTCGATCTGGTCTGGTTTCGAACTAGTCTTCGACCAAGGGGCCGCGGCTCCGTGCTCCCCCTTCCGCCTCGTTTGCGACCGTGAGTCTCCCGCACGCTGGGCGTGTCGTCGGCTACTCGGGTCGGCTCGATTACCATGACCACCGCGTTGCGATCTACTGTTTTGTTGCCTCTGTTTCTTCGAACATTGAATCTAGACATTTTGTTTTGATTCTTAGTTTGACTTAATGGGTTAATTGATTGGATCAATAGTGATGAAACTGAAATTCTAGAATTTGACTGATTTGGGTGTTGAAATTTTTGGATTAGATTCGATTTGGAAAGGGTGATGATGTAGGAGGGCTATTTTGCAAATTTGATTTGAAACAGGCCCTCCCGTGCAAATTTTGGAAATTGTACCTGAGCCCCGGGAATAAAATAAAATAATAAACAAATTAAATTGGATTTTTAATTAAGTTTAAAATTCTGAAAAGGAATTGGTTGGACCAAAAATAATTAATTAGATTAATTATATTTTAATAATCTTAAAATTAGGACTTTAATTGGACTTAAAGTTTATTTTAAAAGAAGATTTATTAAAAACCACTGTTAACTTGTTTACACGTTTAAATTAGTTAACTCATTTTATGGACCGCATTATAACTGTTTGGGTAGGCGGCGCCCAAATATTTGTCGGACCGTGTTAATTGTTTGGGTAGACGGCACCCATGTAAGTGCTTGTCCGCATAAATTCATGTTTGGGTAGGCGGCGCCCAATAAGTGCTCAAATGTGATGTAGATAAACATGTTGGATCTCGATTAAGCAATTAATACCCCGCCTTTAAAATGTTTCTCACTAAAATATGGTTTTTCATTAAATTGAAACGATGTCTTCCATCGAAATTTAAAGTAAATCGGGAATTTCGTTCCAATGGGTATTTAAGACCAAAGTCTTTTGCTCGGATCTACATTCAACGGGACTTTTATAGGGACACGTAGTGTCGCCGCTTGATGGTTGTAAACCAACTTAACTTTGTTTGACCAGCCAAAGTAGGGAAACGAAAGTTAAGGGACATCCGATTGAACTAGGTTCAATCAACTAGGAGTTGCAGTTTTGCAATTGGTTTGGAGACCTATCAGTTCTGCTATTATAGTATTCAGCCAAAGCTGGGATTATGATAGTAGAAATGTGGATCCTAGTCCATTATGATTTATATTAGATATAAATTCGTATTCTTCCGATGAGGTCGCTGAATATGTGAAAATAATGGAGACTAAATAAACTTAAAAGACCACGTTTATTTTGATTGTATTGATCATAGGAGTTATGTGTTTAATTCCCCGTTTTATTTTATTTCTCTAGGATTGTTGAAATGAATAACTTGCCATTGAGAAGCGTTTTGGAAACGAACAAATTGGTTTGGCCAAACTTTCTCGAGTGGCACCGAAATGTTCATTTGGTGCTCAGGCAAGAAAAGATTGAGTATGTGTTAGACACTCCAATCCTCGCTACCCGAGGTAGTCTTGAAAAAGCGAGGCATTTGGCCAGGTTCGAAGAAGTATCAAGATGATGCTTCCCAGGCTCAGTGTGTTATGCTCCTCGGGATGACTCTCGAGTTGCAAAGGCAGCATTAGAGGATGTTTCCCTTCGAGATGATCAAGCATCTAAAGGATCTCTTTGATTCTGAATCTCATTCCGAGATTTATGAAGTGATGAGAGATCTGTTTAGATGCCGGATGTCTGAAGGAGGGAAGGTTTCTCCTCATGTATTGAAGATGATTGGGCTAATCGAGAAACTTAGTCGTTTGGGCATTGAGCTTAACACCAATGTTGTTGTTTAAGCCATTCTTCAGTCGCTTCCCGATTCATATTCAAGTTTCGTGGTAAACTTTAATATTAATAAGACGGAATCGACTATGCCCAACTGCATAACATGCTAAAGACATTTGAGTCTTCCACTGCTAAGGAAAAGCCCGTACTCATGGTGAGTGCCTCTACTTCTTCTGCTCCGAAAGGAAAGAAGAAGCGAAGGAGCAAGGCAAAGAAAGGCTCCAAGCCAAATTTCCTCAAGCCCAAAGGTGGAATTCAAAAGAAGGAAAGGGTGGAGAAGGATGTATGCCTCCACTGCAAGCAGAAGGGGCATAGGGAGAAGGACTGTAAGGTTCTAACAGCTGAAAAGAAGACATAGGGTGTCTCAGCCACTAGAAAAGGTATGTTTGTTATTGAGATAAACATGTCCACAAATGATACTAACTGCTGGGTATTGGATACTGGTTGTGGCTCACACGTCCAACAGTGAAATCATTCTAAATGAGTTGAGGGAGACAATGGCACACCAAGTGTGCAAGAGGAAATACCACAAGAGAATGCACAACGTGGTTACTCTAATGAACCCTTGTATACATTGCCTCGTCATAGTGGGAGGGTTGTTCGTCAACCTGAACGATTCATGATTTTGGGAGAGTCTTCGGACTTGATTCCAGATGATGAACATGATGATAACGATCCCTGGACTTACAAAGAGGCAATTCAAAACAAAGATGCAGAGTCTTGGCACAAATCTATAGATTCAAAGATTGAATATATGGATGTTATGGAAGTGTATGACCTAAGTGAACTTCCCCACGACAAGAAAGTCGTTGGGTGCAAGTGGGTCTACAGACGTAGAGAGGATCTGATGGGCAGATTTTTGCTTTTAAAGCACGGTTGGTGGCAAAGGGTCTTACCCAGAAAGAAGGAATCGACTATGACGAGACCTTTTCACCAGTAGCCATGCTAAAGTCGATTCGGATTCCCTTATCCATAGTTAATCACATGAACTACGAGGTTTGGCAAATGGATGTCAAGACAGCTTTCCTTAATGAAGAGTTGGATAAGGACATCTATATGCAGCAACCCGAGGGTTATGTGAAGAAAGCCAAGAGCATCTAGTCTGGAAGCTGAAAAGGTCTCTTCATGGGCTGAAGCTAGCTTCCAGGTATTGGAACATTCGTTTTGATGAGGTGATCAAATCTTTTGGATTTGAACAATGTCAAAATGAAAGTTGTGTGTACAAAGTAACGGAGACGTAGTGGTATTCTTGGTACTGTACGTAGATGATATTCTTCTTATTGGCAACAATGTGAAAGTATTATCAGATGTAAAGGTGTGGCTTTCAGAGCAGTTTCAAATGAAGGATATGGGAGAAGCATCGTACATTCTTATTATTAAGGTCATTCGTGATCGGAAAAAGAGAATGTTGTGTTTATATCAAGCATCTTACATTGATATTATGGTTGCTCGTTTCAGCATGCAAAACTCCAAGAAGGGCTTACTACCTTTCAGACATGGAGTTCCCCTGTCTAAGGATATGTGTCCTGAGACACAGAAGGAGATAGGGGAGATGGCTAAGGTTCCTTATGCATCAGCTGTAGGAAGCCTTATGTATGCAATGATGTGTACGAGGCCTGATATTTGCTATGCAGTCGGCATGGTATCGCGATATCAGTCTAACCTTGGTCAAGGACATTAGATTGATGTCAAGCACATTCTCAAGTATTTGAAAAGGACTCGAGATTTTGCGCTGGTACACCAATCAGACAACATGATTCCTTTGGGTTATACTGATTTTTATTTCCAAGCTGATCGAGATGAACGGAAGTCTACCTCGGGTTATGTGTTTATGCTGGGAGGCGGAGCCATATCTTGGAGAAGTATTAAGTAGAAATGCATTGCGGACTCCACTATGGAATCCGAGTACGTGGCTGCCTCAGAAGCTGCTAAGGAGGTTGTCTGGCTACGTAGTTTCTTACTGGACTTATGGGTTTCTAAGAGTATGCCGAGGTGTATAACCATTTATTGTGATAACGCGGGTGCAGTGGCAAACTCGAAAGAACCTAGAGCCCACATAGCTAGTAAACACATAGAGCGGAAGTACCACATTATACGAGATATTGTAAATCGAGGAGACGTGGCTGTGGCTAAGATTGCATCGTTGGACAACCTGGCTGATCCTTTCACAAAGACTCTGGTAATAAAGGTCTTTGAGAAACATGTAGAGGGTCTTGGTTTACGATGTATTACAGCTAGACTTTAGTATAAGTGGAAGAATTGTTATGGCTTCATGTGTATACTAAAAGTTTAGATTTAGTATAAGTGGGAGATTGTTGGTGTATACTGTAAAGCAAACTTTTAGTGAGCTTTTGTGGATGTATATTCAATTTCCTTATTATCTGAAATAAATGGTTTGTCACATTATTGCATTCTTATAAATTGCTTGTGTGTCTGCTTATCTTATATTGTAGACAATGTGGTGGGTTTGTAGTCATACAGAAGATCACATCTTCAAGTTCCTTATAAGATATAAACAGTATTCACAACTGAGATATTTCTGGACATAACTATTGGTTTAAGTTGTAGTATAAACTTGTTGGTGGCTTGTCTTGGCCATTAGTTTATACTAGTGCGCTATGTCGCATTGAATGGGTCACAGATAAGACATGTTCTTCTATTCTGATTGTTATGAAGAACTAGAGGTCTTGGTGACTTTTATTTTTTCTTAACCCTAAGTGTGGTATTTAGATATGTGGGGTGCTTGTTCACTACTTTGATTTACTATAGGTGAGAATCTTAATAGATTCTTCATGCTTCGTATTTTGGGTAGTGACATCGCTCGCATGATGTCTATGTACTGGCATTAGGGCACCATGTCCTGGACATCCAGGATGATGACGTAACCTTGAGGAAACTCATAAAGGATTGTCGTATTAAACCCTGCAGATGGATTTAATTCGTATGACAACAAAAGTTGAGTGGTACTACTCAAGGTATAAAAGATATTAATTAATTAAAATAGTCAGAAGCTTTAATAATTAATGGACGTCCGATATCTTTAACACGAGGAATTATAAAGTCTAATAGAAGTCCTGATACAGTTCGGGATAGGACGAGAGTGTAACATTAATTTTCTAGTGGGATGAATTAATGTTCTCGGGCCAAATTAATGTTCTGGGCTGAACATAAGAGTATTTGGGTCCGGAAGAAGCCCAAACCCTATACCTTCTAGTTGATCCCTAGTCTGGCCCACGAAAACCTATGGAGCATATAAAAAGGGCCATGTTTTCGTCCAGAACCCTAAGGCACATGAAATCAGATCAGAAACGTTGCAGCCAGCGAACTAGGGTTTTGGGAGACGAAACTGCAGGCTCTTCTCCACGTACGACAGACTGTTGTCCACTCGGCATTTGAACGAGGTTGGGAAACAGATTAGAAGATCTGCAGTGGAACCAACACCTCGATCTTCAAGGGTAACGAAATCTGACCTTTTGCTTTAGACGTTGTTTAGGTTTTATTTTGTTACGTGTACGTTTGGCATCCAATATCGATCCTGGCAACGGACCGCCTTCACCGGCGCGTTCCATCAATTATCCCCTAATTTTTCTTGTAATTTTTGAAAATTATGGGACAAGAGGAGGGAAAGATTTTATGGAAAAATATAAGTATTCTTGGAATGCAAGATTATCCCATAAAGAAATAAAATCTTGCCTTCTTGTGCATTGATATTTTCGAAATCTTGTAGATAAGGGGGAAAAGATTTTTTGTGATTATTGTGGAAATAGAATATATGAGATATATTCAAGATTGAATCTTGTGAAGATACAAAGAAATTTCCCATAACCCTAATTAGGGCTCAAATTTTTGCCCACCTTCTCATCTATAAATAGGAGATGAATTTTTCATCCCCAATACAATTCCTGTCTTGGAAGTATTAGAAATCCACAAAGGTGGTGCAATATATTTTTCGATTTTCTCCTTTGTTAAAATTATTTGTGAGAATCCTTCCACCGGATTGCGAGCAAGGACGTGAGACATATTTGAGAAGGTGTTTTGGGTTGATCCATCTACTCAACGATTGTCACTCCAAGAGGTACGTTTCGCGTAACTCCTAGATTTCGCATATATGGGATTTACGTGAAATTACTTGTACGGATGTTGTTGTTGCCTTTTAATTGTTATTTGAATTAATATAGGATTAATTCATGCTAGTAATAAATAAAATAATTTAAATATTATTTAATTGCACCTCGAATAGATCTGGGCACCCTACTCCCCTACAAGATCTACTATATTTTCTTATATGACCACCAAGATAGTGCAAGATACAAATGGGGAGTCGGGGGGTACTTATACAAAAATAAGAACTAGGATACTAATAAGGTAACAACTTAGCCCCCAAGTAAGAGGCTATAATATCTTTTAAAATTTTGCATATTTTTAGATGATGACACATGTACAAAGAATGAGATTATGACACCTGGACGAATGCACATGGGGACCCTCATGAAGCTGGAGCTCCAACATGTCTGCATTGTTGCTTAATTAGATAAGGATTGACCAAGTATTGAAGAATATTTGACCAAGACTCCTGTGGACTGAATGATAGGATAAGGGTAGTTAGCTCTTCCCCGCTTTGAGAGAGGGATATTCCTCCGACATTATAAGGAATCTAGGGTTGTTGAGAGATCTTAGGGATTGAACCAATAAACTAGAAGTAGACCGACTAGGGGGAAGGTTGTCTTGGTCAACTCGAGAGGGGGAAAGCATAAGGAGCGATATTTATGCGAGAGGTTAGCCACGGGAGATATATTCGGGAGTTAAGGAGAAGGTTAATTCGGTTGAGATATTTTAGGGACGAAGAGGGCTAAAGAGGTAACAGACAGCCCACTCGGCCCATGAAAGGTAAGGAAATGGAACTGATGCATCCAGGCATTATACATAGATCATTCCACACTTCACTTTAAGGGGATACATAAATACACATTGATTTTACTGTTAAAGCACCCATATTATCTTTACAGATTCGGAGTGGAAACACGAGAGACTAGAGAGAATATCTTGAGTGAGTTTGATATTGAGAAGAGCTCTCATTTCTTAGTTCTCTTCGCCATTATTAACATGATTTTCCAGTCATCTGCTTGAGCATAGGAGCGTCTGCATTGGAAAACGTTCCGGCATATTCTTCAGAGACTTGTTGATCCTTGAGAGGAGTTTGTTCAAGTTGGGAGTCTGTTATCCCTCCATTGAAATTCATACCACAAGGTCGTGGGTATGATTCTTGCAGGTGCGTTTATTTTGCATCGCGTTTATTTTGCATCTATCAAGACTATTTACAATTTATATTTTATATTAAAATACTAAATAGCTATAATATAGTTCAAATTAAACACACAGATTTTTCTTAAAATATAAAAATTATATTAGGTATTAATAGTAAAAAATACTTCGGGGGAGAAAGAGAGATAGGCTCTACCTTCTCTCTACTTTTCTTCCTCCCCAATTTCAGTGTCAATTATACGCTTCCTTCCTTCCTCCCTCCCATCCTCCCAAAGTTTTCCTCGGCGAGAATGTTGACGGGTTGTGCAACTTCGTCTCGATTGGTCGCCAATCTCAAATCTCTGCACAATTGGTTGCATACATAACACAAAATCTTGAATTTTTTTCTCCTCCCGTTTTCTTAAGCGGTGAGTTCTTCCTCCCCAAGAAATTACGCTTGTCGAAGAGACCTTTCCAGCTGACGTTGGCGGATTTGCCCGTGTCCGACTTAGTTTCAACCTTTATTATCACCAATGATGCGGAACCAACACAGGTTTGGAGATTAACCGTGAAAGGGGCAGGTGCGATTTTTTAGGGATTGACGACAATTAATTTGGGGCTTTTCGAAACTGCTTCTTCCTTAAGGCGGTGAGTTCGCTCCCACCGACCACACCTTTCGCCTTGGTCGGTGTGTCGTCCTCCGATAGATTTTGACGGCGCGGCTCCTCCCAGGGTCGGTTTCGATCCAAGCGGTGAGGGGGGAAGGCGAGTTCAGCGGTTGTGATGGAAGGGGCTATGGCGGTGGGGTCGGATCCAGTGCTGGCGGCGGTGGCTATGGTGGTGGTGGTGGTGGTGATTACGGTAGCAGCACGGGGTGGTAGCGAGTATTCCCAGGACAGGGATGGCGGTGGAATGGGCAAGAGTAAGATGGTGGCGGGAGAAACTAGTACACCACCAAAGCAACAGAAGGATGATCCGATGGACGAGGGCTCGCCGGAAAAGTGGGTTAGGATGGTGGTGGATGAAGAATTGCTTGCAGACGACGCATCGATTGTGGGTATGGCGGCAAGTGTTACTTGTCGTGAGGGGTACGCGGCTTTTTGAAGAACGTGTTGGTTACGCTGTCTGTAGGTGTGTGTGAATATAGGTGTAAATAGTTATGTTGGGTGTATGTATTGCAGGTGGGGTGTAAGTTCCGTTTTGCTGTATGGGTGTACGTTTGCGATGCAGGTGTATGACCTGTTTGGTGTGTGGGTGTGGGTTGTACTGAATAAGCGTGTGTTTTCACTTTGGCAGCCTTGCGGTTGCATCTCTTACTGTTGGAATCGAAGGGTGGTTCTCTTGGGATTGTGGTTTAGATGGTGGTGTTTATATATTTGTATTTACATAATATAATAGAGTCGAGAGAGCTCTTCATAAAAGAGTACATTTTCAATGAAGTTGCAACTCTTCTATTTCAACGTGACTATTCGGTTAAGTTGCACCTTTTGTTGAGTGAAAGTCGCAACCTTTTGGTTAACATGACTTTTCAGTGAGTTGCAACCTTTCGGTGCAATCCTTGAGTATCTATAAATACTCAGAATGTGTGGAGAATTAAAACATCGAGAATTAGATTTTCTCGAGGCAAGGAGAAATTAAGTTTCTCTAAACACTGAAAAGTTGAGTCTCTCTATATATCGAGTCTTTTATTTTGAAGTTTTATATACTGTGCTTGTGATTTACAACTTACGAAATTAGTTAGAGTGTAAATCATCGATTTTAGTGGAATAGGTTTTGTATCCTAGAAGGTTAATTCATTGTGAACCATTTACACCTGTGTGGAAGAAATTAATACCTTTAAAGACAACATCATTTTTCGGTATGCCTAACCTATCATTAACTCCATTACCCACACAAATATACAACAATTTTTTAAAAGATATTTATTCCTTCCACACAGGTGTAAATGGTTCATAGGGAATTAACCTTCTAGTATACAAAATCTATTCCACGAAAATTCAATAGTTACACTCTAACGAATTTCAGAAGCAGAAATTGCAAGTGTGTATATAAAACTTCAAAATAAAAGACTCGATATATAGAGAGACTCGACTTTTCAGTGTTTAGAGAAACTTAATTTCTCCTTGCCTCGAGAAAATCTAATTCTCGATGTTTTAATTCTCCACATATCCTGAGTATTTATAGATACTCAAAGATTGCACCGAAAGGTTGCAACTCACCGAAAATTCATGTTAACCAAAAGGTTGCGACTTTCACTCAACAAAAGGTGCAACTTCACCGAATAGTCACGTTGAAATAAATATCCAAGCAAAGTCGCATTAAATGTAATGATATTAACTTACAAGTGTGATAGTACAAGTTTCACCAGAGATTTGTTCTTTAAAAATAAATTTAAAAAGAAAAAATTTAAACCCAATAGTAAGCTTAGTTTTATTCCACAATCCATCACTAGTAAGCTTATTTATTTATTTTTGTATCATGAGATGCAGTTGAAACTTGAGAGGACACAAATCTGAACAGGGGCAAACATAGTAGGGACTGAAAACACAGATAATATTGGAACACTGCTAAAACATAACATAGAGAAGAGTAGAACACAACTCCAACAGAACAAAGGGCCCATTCAATGTGCCCCTTTAAAGAAGCCCTTCTCCATGAAGCTGTCAATGGTTTCCTTGATGGATTGTTTGAAAGGAGTGAAGACGACACCAAGTTGTTTCGCTCTTTCATTAGTCGCCTTGTACACAGGCGCCAATGGCCCGTTATCGGCGCACCTATACAAGATTAAGACAATCATTAATCATTCAGATCTAAGAATGAAAATAAGGGGGTGTTTGGTTCAATTTATCGATGAAATGGGAATGAGAAAACATTGAATAGTGAATTACAATAAAATGATAGTTACATGGCTCTAATCGAGGAATAAGTGGAGATAAATATGGTTGTTGGTTGAGAAGTAGTAGAATGATTGAGGAGAAATGATTATAGGTGGAGAGGTATTTAATCAAAATGGGGTGATTACCTTATTTTGAGTCACATTATGTTATGTAGTCAAACCGAATCCCTAAAACTTCACCCAAAAGCTAGCTCAAGAGTGGCTTAAGGGTGTATTTGCAAACTCTACCAACAACTTCCAAAATCAGTTTTTTTTTTTTTTTTAAATATGCTCGTTTTTGGAAAAAAATAATTCTGCCCAATTTTATAGAGTTTCCAAACCCCACCTAAGTTCCCATCCACAGTTGTTTGTGGATTCAATGAGAGATCGTAACACATTACCTCAAACAGAATATGATGAAGGTAAATCAATCATCTTATATTTTTTATAAGCACCAAAATTAGATTATTCATGTTCACATTCTTATTTCCATCGAAGAATTCTGAATTACACTGGGGATTTAATGTAGATTGAGTGCTTACTTCTCAGGAAGTTTGAGATTAGGGTAGAGCTCCCGGATTGTATTCACAGTATCCAACAGGTGATAACATTTCTCCACCACATAATACCTTCCTTTAGCCTCAGGTTTCTCAAATGCCAAAATATGTGCTTCAGCAACATCTTTCACATCCACCCATCCAAACGCCATATTCGGGTATGTCTCTGCACCTGCAACCAGACAATTACAATCTCAGTTCAAAGTATCTGAAGATATATAAACACACATATAAAACAAACGAGAGAGTTAGGGCCACTGGAAGTTACCGTTGATCAAGTTCAAGATCAAATTACAGCTTGCATTCATTTTTGGTGGGAGTGTTGTACCACTTACAGCAGGTGGGTTAATGGAGACAAGGTCAATGCCTTTTTCTTTGACAAAATCCCACGCAGCTTTCTCTGCCAGTGTTTTTGAAAGCAAATACCACATCTACATTGGTTGAAGAAGCAATGTATATTAAATCGAGACATGATACTGATAACTACTTAGAATAATTACAACAAGTAATATATCCAGGATGTATGAGTCTAGATACAAGTCTAGAAGAGAAGTCATTAGCTAATACTTTACTTACGTGTGGCTAATACTGCAGATTAAGGAGTAAGCTAGTTTCTTAAGTAAAGTATCAGCTGTTAACTTCCCTGTTTGACATAATGTTGACCTGTTTTTCTCTGCAATAATCAGGGTCGCTCCACCACGTCTCATCAACTACTGTCTCAGCTGTTTTAGGAATCGTGTTATAAACAATTGCGGCTTCAGAAGATGTTAAGATGACCCTTTTAACAGATGGTGTTTTGGTGACGGATTCAAGCACATTTATTGTGCCCTCTACAGCAGGATCAATCAAATCTTTCTGAAGAATAGTGAAACCAAGCTCAATTGAGTCAAATAATCTTTACAAACACATACGAGAGAGAAAGGATGAAGAATCAACCTGGGGATCTGAGGTTTCGAAGAAAAAGGGGGATGCTGTATGAAAAACGCCCTCACAACCAGCAACTGCAGCATCAAAAGCCCCTTTCTCCGATAGATTTGCTCCGAACAATTTAAGTCTCTCCTTTGCTCCATCAAGCGAGAGCAAGTGTTGCGTTTTCCTAACATCATCTGCCGATTACATGTATTCCATATTAATATCATCCGCTCATTATCTCTATCATTTCAAGCTCTTTAAATAAAAACATTAAATGCTCAACCTCCTTACTTATCTATAAGTTCAATCAACTAACTCAGCAAACAGCTACCTCAAAAATTTATGTATATGTTCAATCAAATATCTTAACCTCAAAAATTTAATATCAAGTTTAAGATCCCCTTTCTTTCTCTCTCTCTCTCTCTCTCTCTCTCTACACCAAACAAAATGAAAATTCTAGAGATCAAAATATACAAAACAAATAAAAACCCCCCCACCAAATGAAGTGAAACAACAATTTACATCCCACATCATATGAAACATTAAATGCTCAACCTCCTTGCTTATTTATATGTTCAATCAACTAAATCAGCAAACAGAAACATCAAAATTTCAACATCAAGTCCAAAATCCCTTTCTCTATCCCTCTCTACTACACCAAACCAAAATTAAAAAACAATATAGTAATCAAATCAAAATTCCCCCAAGAAATGTAGTGAAATTACGATTTAGATCCCACACCATAGAACGATAAATCGATAACTACAACAAACAGGCTTATAACGCAAACAGAATTTTTTATAAGAAAAAAAAAAAGTTAAACAGAGAGAGAAGAAGCACCGACTTGGATCGCGAACTGTGGCATTGACAGTGTATCCACGCTGAAGCAAGAACTTGACAAGCCATGAGGCGATGAAGCCTGATGCTCCTGTTACGCACACCGTCTTTGTTGCCATGGCTATGCTTTGAGTGTTTGAAAATGGGAAAGTGAAGGTTCTAGACTCGTAGAGGTTTTCTAAATACGCGTGATACTAAGCTCTATGATTACTTCATCTAGTGTATTTATATATTAATTGAGTTGAAAAGAGGTCTAGCGAAAGCAAAGACAATCTTGGCCACGTTTGCCTCGTGGCACTAAGCTAGGGTTGAATGATTTCTATATTGGCAATAATTAATGACTTGTGAAATGTCTAGAAAAAATTTACGAATATTTTGAGTTTCACGTGTTAAAAATTAAGAGGTGGAATATGAAAAAATTGTGCGGTTGAATAGTCTATGATTTAATACTAGTAATTTTATCCAAATGTTTAATATTTCCTTTTGGTCAATTCTAGTGAAACTTGTTTTTGTGAAATTTATACTACTACAATTATAGATTAATATAATAAAAATTATCAATTTATATCATTACACTTGTAAGCTGAGATTATAACATTAAATGCTATACATATTAATTTATAAGAGTGGTGATATTAGTTTATAAATAATGATATCAATAGCATGAACAAGTTTCATAGGAGAGTTTGTGTTCCGTCAATATTTTATAGCACTGTGCAATTCAATTGCATTTTTTTAATATGCAACTTATTTTTCTAAATTATATAACTTATTTATACTATAATGTGTAAAAAAAAATATCTACTAAAGGTGAATCACTTCCTATTTATATAAAGTCTTTATTTCAAATTCAAAAAAAAATATGAAGAGTTATTTATGGTATTTCAATATTTAAATATCTTTAATTCATTTTTGAGTGGGTCTCTTGTGCACTCAAGTACATCGTGCACTTATGCAACTTAATGACCCATTTTAAAAAATACTTGAACCATTGAATATATTAGATATGTTATGTGGATACATGGATAGGGTTGGGGCGAGTGCACGAATCTTAAATCCGTGCACCAGTTGCACATGAGACTTTGTCTTCATTTTTTAAGAATAATCTTGATTTTTCAAATAATTTATAAGTGTAACTTACATCTCACCCATCAATTGTTTAATTTTTTTTATTTGGCACATTCATCTATTAAACTATTAAATATTAACATTAAAACTAGCATATATCAACGCTTATTATGCGGGATTGAAAATAATATTATTAATTTTAGGTTTAATATTTCAAACATTTAATTAATTTGATTAATTTGATTAATTTATGATACAATAGTACATGATTAATCTTATTTTAGTTTGATTGTTAACACATTTATTTAATTTATTTCATTCAATTTATCTATAAGCATATTATTATTGTTAACTATAAATAATATTATCTCTTTTTTTTTCTTAAATGTCATTGTCGGTTTTTCCAGACAAATTAAAGATATTTTTATGTCAAAATTAAGCTTAATTAATAATAACTAAATGTTTTTAACAATAATTATATTGACTGAAAAATTATTCACATAACATATATTTAAATTTTTAAATAATTATGTTAGAGTTATATATACGGGGGAGAAAATGTCAGAACTACATTTTAAAAAAAATGGAGGGAGCACATAATATATTTTTAATTATGTTGCATGTTAACTATTAAAAAATTTAATATTATTTTATAATATAATTTAATTTTCAATCCGCATAATGCGCGGGATTATAACCTAATTATATACATTACATATTTCAATATATTAAATTATAGTATATTCTAAAAGTGCATTTGAATTGCATGGTATATGGGGGTGCATGTCAAACCTACTCTTAATATTGAGGCACTTTTGTGTGAGATCATCTCACGATAAGACGAAGTGTAATTTGGACATTGATACTTTAACATTTTGAGAGGGGTGAGTGTTTTTTTTTGAGCGCTCACAAACCAGGTTACATAGGGTTATAATCCTGAGCTAACGACAGTATATGTCGTGGAATGTCTTCTCCTACCCAAGCTTGAGGGAGGAAAGATTTTGTCGCCATCTTTGCAAGCGTATGGGCTTCCGTATTGTACGTTCGAGGGCAAAATCGAACTCCCGCCACTGGGGAGTTCCGGACAAGGCTTCTGGCAATGACGATAAGACTTTTTTCATATCCTTTATACGGGTTGTTGTAGCATCTTTAGAGTCTGAAAGGATCGTGATTGCTTCTTGAGAAATAGTTTTCCATAAATGTAGTCAGTCCGTGATGGCTTTGATTTCTGCCGCTAGTACCGATCCCGGGGGATTAATTTTGTGAAACCCAGCTGCCCGGGGCTTTCCTTCCTTATCATAGATGAAAAAACCTACAACGAAAGACATAGTTGCTTCCTTATAGGCCGCGTCGACTTTCATGATAATATTGTCCCTCATGTAATTGATGTGATGAGGTACTGATGGTGTAGAAGCATTATTCCCAGTTGTAATCTTGGCCTTTTCACAGTGAAATTGGTATAAGAAGACCTCAGTCCAATTCGCCTTAATCTTTTTTCCGGAATGAAATCCTCTTGTTGAGTGTATCAAATCACATCTCTCCTTCCAGATACCCCAAATTTTCATGGCTACTTGTTCGAGTGCAGACTCCTTTAGGGAAAGGATTAGATGTATGGTCAAGCTGTCGTTTGAAGCTCCTTTTGCTTTCTTGATTAGGGGCCACCAAGTTGTTTTGCTCCAAGCCTCCTTAACCCCCTGACAAAAGAAGAGAACATGATTAGTATCAGCCTTATGGTGGCCGCATAAAACGCACCTGGGTTGACACGGGACGTGATGTGCTGCTAGATTTGCTTCTGCTGCTATTGCATTCTGGGCCGATTTCCAGAGAAAGATCTTAACTTTGGGTGGGAGTTTTAGATTCCAGATTCTGGCCCATGAGCTAGTAACCATACTACTCGAGCCCATTTGTTCATTAGTAGCGTCGTAATTAGTAGAACGAGCTTTCCAGTATGCAGATTTAACAATATAAATACCCTTTTGGAGTAACGCCAATATCTAGAGTCTGAATGGCCCTGTTGATCAATGGGTATCGTTTTGATTGCCTCGGACTCGTATTTAAGAAAGAGGGTGTTGATTTTTGCCTGGTTCCACTGTTTCGAAGTCGTGATAAGGTCTTATACTTTAATATTATTGTCAAAGGTGGTGGTAGAGGTGATTTTCCCTGACGCAAGGTTCGGAATCCAATGGTCCTTCCACATGTGCACTTTGGTCCCATCATGGATTTTCCAGAGGAGTCCCTCGGAAATGATGGATCTACTCCGCATAATAGAGCGCCAGACATAAGAGGGGTTTGAGCCTAGAGTGGCTTCCATGATATCAGTATGCTTGAAGTATCTAGCCTTAAGCACTTTAGCAACTAGCGATTCTGGGCAGAGAATGATTCTCCAGATTTTTTTTGCAAGCAGTGCCTTATTGAAAAGCCCATTCCTCCTTCTTTCTTAGGTTTGGTGAGCAGTTTCCAATCCTTCCAATGAGTCTTCTTACTAACCGAGTCTCCTCCCCACCAGAATGTAGCACACATTGACTCAATTTCTCCACAAAGGGAGGTTGGTATACTAAAACAAGTCATGGCATATGTAGGGATGGCTTGTATAACGGACTTAATAAGGATTTCCCGTCCACCTTCCGTGAAGAATTTGTTTTTCCAGCAACTCAGTTTTTTTGAGACTCTATCCCTTAAGTAGCCAAACTGAAGTCGTTTGCTATGGATTGAGAAGGTAGGAAGCCCCAGGTAAAGATCATGGCCATGACAAGTCTAAATATGAAGACTGGCTTTGACAAAGTCTATATTGGCCTGGGAAGTATTTTTACTGAAGGTAATAGTCGACTTGTCGAAATTAACTAATTGACCCGAGGCTTTTTCATAGTCTTTAAGACACTTTTTGATCGTAAGGACACCTTCTTTACTGGTTTTAAAGAAGATGAGGCTATCATCTGCAAAGAAGAGGTGAGTTATCATCAGGCTACCCCTAGCAATCATAACTCCAGTGATATTCCCCTCGGCAGCTTGGGCGTTGATTGCCGAGGACAGTCCCTGAGCGATAATTACGAATAAATAGGGAGAAAGAGGGTCCCCTTGACGGAGCCCCCGGGAAGGGACGACTTGTCCTGAAATGATGTTATTGACTTTGAAAGAATAGGAAGGGGTAGTTACACATTCCATAATCAATTTCACCCAATTGATGTTGAAGCCCATACGAAGTAAAACTTTCTCCAGGTAAATCCATTCAACCCTATCATAAGCCTTGCTCATATCTAATTTGAGCGATGTGTAACCCTGTTTACTCTTGTTGTTTCTGAGCCAGTGCATGCATTCATAACCCAACAGAATGTTATCAGAAACCAGATGTCCCGGGATGAACGCACTTTGGTTGGGGTCGATAAGTGTCCCAAGGACCGTATGGAAACTATTCGTAATAGCTCTGGCTACAATCTTATAAGTCACATTACAGAGGCTGATAGGTCGAAAGTCCTTCAGGGTTTTTGGGTCTTTGACCTTTGGGATAAGGGTGATATTAGTGGGGTTATGATTCCTCAAACCCTGAAGCCCCTTGAGAATCCGTAGGCTTTCAGCCGTTACGCCTTCTTCGACAGTTGCCCAGGAGTTCTGAAAAAAGAGAACTGTAAATCCATCAGGTCCCGGGGCTTTGGAGGGATTTAAATCAAAAAGTGCTCTCCTCACATCCTCTCCATTGAAAGGTTTAGTAAGAAAATTGTTCATTTCTTCCGTAACCGACGGTTGGATATAATTGGTGATACCTTCAATATCTCGGCTTGATGGGTTTTGGGAACTGAAAAGAGTACAATAGTAGCCCTCAATCATTTTCTCTATATCCTTCTGATCAGTTTGGGGGGTCCCCTCGTCATTAAGGAGTAACTTAATTGAGTTCTTCCTTCTTCGTTCCGAGGCTGTTTTGTGGAAGAAAGAAGTGTTTCTGTCTCCAGAATTAAGCCAGTTAACTCTAGACCGTTGCTTCCAATGGGTTTCCTCTTGGCACATGAGTTTTTCCAATTTGCATTGGATGGAATGAACTTTTTGGAAATCAACACCGTGAGCTTCATCGTTTAAAAGTTTGTTAAGAAGAGTCCTGGTTTTCCTAATTTGCCTCCCGAGGTTTCCCACAGAAGTATCTGACCAGCGTTTGAAGGAGTTGGCCATTTCATGTATTCTATTCTCCAAGCCATTTGTACTGATCGAATTTTTCCAACTGTTTGACACTATGTCATTGTATTCTTCCTCATAGGTCCATTTGTGCTCAAACTTAAAGCTCGTGGGAGTGTGAACAGGCATAGTTCACTGATTATGGACGAGTTTAAGGAGGATAGGCCGGTGGTCCGACCCATAAAAATCAAGGTTCACGGACACAGCGTCCGGAAAGGTGGAAAGCCACGAGTTGTTTGCCGCATAGCGGTCCAGCCGAGCCAAGATATTACACTCCCCCGATCTCATGTTATTCCAAGTGAACTTTGGGCCACGAGTTTCGATATCATGAAGATAGGTTTGATGTAGTGTCGTATGGAAAGCATTCATGGAACTGAAGGCCCGTAGTTTGCCTCCTTGTTTTTCATTTTCGTAGCGAATTTCGTTAAAATCACCACCCACAATCCAGTGATCCAAAGGATTGGGATGGGTTTTTGAGATTTTTTCAAGTAAATCCCAAGAGTGATGTCGGAGATTATGATTAGGGTTTCCATAAAATCCGGTGAAATACCATTTTACTTGATCAAACATAATCGAACAATCAATATGACCATGCGAGTAGGACAAAACCGAAACATTTAAATTTTCATTCCAAAAGAGGGCAAGACCACCACTCTTGCCAATAGGTTCAACACAAAAACAACAATAGAAATTGAGCCTAGTTCGAAATTTTAAAACAACAGACTTTGACAACTTAGATTCAGAAACAAACACCAATTCGGGGGATTGGTCGCGGATAAGTTGCTGAAAGTTCTTGAATGCTCGTTGTCCCCCGAGGCCGCGAGCATTCCAACATATGTAACTCATGGCTGATGGCGGGGTTGAACCGAGTTAACCTTCGCCGAAACGTCGCTGATGAGCTGTGCTGGGACTGGGATCTGTGCTTCGTCGCATTTCTGTTTCTTGAAATGGGACTGGAAGAGATCTTGTTTGAGCGTTCTTTTGGAGCCTGGTTTTAGGTTGGGGACGGTCTTTCCTGGGACATTAGATTGAATCGTTGTTTTCGTCTTGCCTTTCCCCTTCTTTGATTTCTCCGGGAGGCTGGCTTTAGTGATCGGGGGGATTCAAAGGTAAAAGGGACTTCATTAAAACCTGCAAACATAGCCAAGTGTTCATTAGTCGGGATAAGTTCGGCTAGCAGCGGAGAGGTATAGAGCTTGGTTAGGATTATCTGGGCAGTCTCATACAATTTCTTGTCCTTAATGTTTAGGGTAATAGATGAGGGGTTAATTTGTTCAATTAAATTGAAGGGTTTTAATTAAAAATAATTTTTAAAATAATAATTTGTACCAAATAGAAGTTTAAGAAACTCATTTTTTCTTTCTTATTCACATTTTCGTTTTTTTTTTGGTCAGTGTAGTCTCCATTAGCATTCTTAATGGTTCAGACGTCACGAGTGACGATAGTCGGGACCTCCAATTTCAAAATCTTTAAAAGGGGAAATAATGTATATTAATGAAAATGTTGGTGTACATAGGACAAATATTTAAAGTTACTAAAATTAATTAATTACAATATAATGAGTAGGTAAATTTTCCTGTATACCTCATGCACCGATAAAATTGATGCAATTTAATTTTAGGAATTTTTTTTGAAATTTCTTTTAGTTTTTTTTTTTTTTTTAATTTCAGTTTTATTTTAACTGTAATTTTAATTTTATGTTTTTTTTTCTCGACCCGGATCGAGTAATTCATGGTTCACTCGGCCCGAGTGATTCATGGTTCACTCGACCCGAGTGATTCATGGTTACTCGGCCCGAGTAGTTCATGGTTTACTCGGCCCGAATATGTAATAATTTAGAGTTCAGTATTTAGTGTTTAGGGAGTAGATGATTTATTCAAATTAAAATTTAATTTAATTACACCAATTGTATTTTATGTAATTGGTGCACAGGAGAGTAACTCGAATGAGTAATGTATTCAATACTAATAAATAATATCATCGAAAAGGAACATGTGCAGCTCTGTTCTTTATGTTATTGAATATTGAGCGAGTGCAGACACCTTATCTTGACGTGTCTTACTCTTACCAATTGCGTTGTCCCACGGGTTTTTATTTTTATATATGTCTCCCCCTAATTTGAATAGTATTTCCTAATTTAGGCCCCAACCCCCAGGTTGCGCAAGTGAGATACGTGGCAAATCATCCGCATTCCATGTTTAATTAATTTATTTTTTTATTAGAAAAGATATTCATTAACAAATGAATGGAGAATGAGGTATAAGAAATGTCAATTGGGATTCCCCAAATGGTTAGAGCATCACCACATGAGATTCGAGAGGGAACCTTGGAGAGAAAAAAATTATTCTCTTTTGTGGTGATTCCCTTTGTGGTGGGGTGATATTCTCTCTCTTGTGGTGGTTGCGGTTTTGGGTGGTCCATCTCTTATGGTGATTGCGGTTCTGGTCTACTGTGACACGAAACGCTATTGTCACGTGTCCTGTGGTAGAAGGAAGTATTGTAATTGATTATGTTAGGAAATTATTGTAATTGATTAACTTAAAAAAAAGTAATTACTATTAGGTACTATTTATAAGTAGTTCTTACTCTTAAAGGTGTGATTGATATGTTGGAATAGATAGAGAATTGAATTATCATTCCTTAATGTATTCCAAATACAATGATTGGTAATATGGTATGTATTTTTGGAAGGAATATAATTCCATTAGGAATGGTCATTCCCAAAAATACCTCATTTGTTTATGTATTCCACATTTTGAAGAATGAAATTTTTTTCTACAAAAAATATTATCATTTATTTCATAATATTACCTTCTACCCAACAACAACAATAATTTAATAATAATATTATTTTATTAAAAATTTATTTAATAAAAATAATAACCAATAATAATAATAATAACCTTATTAAATATAATAATATTTAAATTTATAAATAATATAATTATTTTAATAATAATACTATATCCGGAAAAATATAAATTAAAGTGATTTCTTAATAATATTATAATAAAAATAAAATATTATTATTTAATAATATATTATTAATAATAAAAATATTAAAAATATATATAATGTTATTATCAATTCATACTTTTAACAATAATTAAAAACATATTTGTTGGTCCCGGTGCAAACGAGTCTTACACGTGTATGGGGGGGAATACACTTGTTCAGTGTTTTTAAAACTTTTCTTTACTGAGGTCAGCTTGGGTCAGGTTGTCCTGATGATTTGGTCCTGAGAAGCACAAATCGCTCTGAGTCAAGGTCTACCTGAGACAGTGATCCTGAGCTGCTTTCAGATACCTTAGATAATCCCAACTGATACTGAGTTTTCAGAGATCCTGAGTTGCTTGGATCAAATAACTAACTTACTGAACCCTCAGAAGAGTAAGTTCAGTTTGGTAGCTATCTGTTCTAGCTACTCAGATGTGCGGAATTGTAAGTTTATACTCGTTTTAATGCTTTTGCTGAAAACCTTCCTTTTAATGGAATAGTGATTAGGCTGTGATTCAGTTCAGATGCAACTTCAGTGGATTGATTCCAACTGAATGTCAGTGAAAATATGCTTTCAAAATATATGCAACAGTTAATCAAAGCAAAACAGAAAGCAAAGAACACAGCAATTTATAGTGGTTCAGAGACTCAAGCTCCTACGTCCACTCTCTCTGATCTCTTCAGAGAAATTCACTAATCACTTCCTAAGGCTTTCTGACTACCTCTGTAGTTTACTAACCTTTCTATTTTGAGCTTTCTGACTACCTCTATAGTTTACTAACTCAAAACACACAAGCTTTCTGTCTATCCAAGATAGATTACTCACTTCTCTATAGCTTTCTGACTACCTCAATGTAGTTTACTAACTCTTTACAACTCCAATCTCACCAACAATCACACTCAAACTACCTTACAAAGGGTTTGGGGTTTCTTGGTTGGTTTCCAACTAGGATGAGATATCCTTTACAATAAAGAACAATGCAAAGGCTAGGATATCTCGACTAAGCTTTGGATATATCTTATCAAGCTAGGCTTATTGGAATGAGCTCTCTTCGATTTAAAGCACTTGGGAAATTCTTGGGTTTTCGAGTGCTTCAACTTGCAATAATAAGTTTGAGCTCTTGAGTTGCTTACAAATTTCTCGTAACTTTCAATGTAGATGGTCACAAGTATTTATAGGCAAACACCAAGGTCACTCTTGAAAAACTATCCGTTAGAAGAGATAGCTTCGTGAGTTTCCTCTTATGGTGTGTGATGAACGGCTATATTCAGGGTTTTAGACTCCCTAACACGTTTTAGGCAATAGCCTTTCATGTAGCCGGTCAACACTTTTTGCAGTCTGGAACTTAGTACTTCTGACATCTTTTCAGTGACCTGTCGCTGTCAGTGTCAGTAATGTACAGTGTTGTCTTCTTCTTTTTGACTTTTGTCTCCAGTTAAAGGTAGACAACTTCAACGGCCCTTTTTGATTACTATCTCTGAGTGATATAACCTTAACAACACTTTGTCTTAGTTCATTTTGTCTGCATTTGAATGTCTTGGGCAATATCCATTTTTCTAAGGAATCGCATTTTTCTCAGTATTGCATCCTTCAGATAGATATTTTTAGTGCCTCGGAACATTCAGATTTATACTGAGCATTCAGTACATTACTGAGTCTTCAGTAATTACTGTGCCTTCAGTATCCTCCAGTCTTCAGTCTTCTGTCTTCTGCTTCTTCAGAGTCTTCTGAGTCTCAGGGTCTTCTGAGTCTTCAGGGTCTTCTGAGTCTTCACAGATATACTGAGTCTTAATGCTAAGTCTCTTAGTTTCACACTGAGTCTTCAGTTTCTCAGTTTCTCAGTTTCTCACTGAGTCTTCAGTTTCTCAGTTTCTCACTGAAACTTCAGAAACTTCAGTTTCATACTGAAACTTCAGTTTCTTCAGAAACTTACTGAGTCTTCAGAACCTATCAGAATCAATCCTGATCTATATCTGCTGACTATACATTTTGCAGATAACATCCTGAATACTCTAAAACTGAATCCTGACTCAACTATCAAGATTATCCTGAACATGTCATACTCAGGGGCTTTGGGATCTAATCAAAATCAATCTTTATTAAATTCATCTCCCAACAATTTCCCCCTTTTTGATGATGCCAAAACCTATCTTGTTACAAAACACTTAACCTATACTCAGGTTTCAGTTTTTTTCTATTACAAGATTGGTTATATCTCCCAACAATTTCCTAAACATTGAGTCTCCCAACAATTAATCTCCCAACAATTTCTTCAGTAATGAATCTCTCAAAGGATTCATCACTAAACAATTAATCTCCCAACAATTAAACTTAGAGACAACATTCAGGCATATCAAAAGTAAAGACATGTAAATAAGATAATGAGATATTATCTTTTGAGCATAAATGATAAGGTTTCATTGATGATTGGTAGACATTTACAAGTTACAATGAATCTTATCTGAAAAACAAAATAAAAAAGACAAAAAAAAAAAGATTACATGAATCTTCTGAGTCTTCGTCTTCGGTCTTCTTTTGCTCTTCTGCTTGGCTCTTCAGTTCTCTTCTTCTTCCACCTCGTCATCAGGCACCTCAAGGTTGAACATTCCATAATATCTTCTTTTCAGCGCATCTCTCTTATTTATGATATCAGGATTGTTCCCTGTCAGGCCCAACTGAATGGCGTACTGGGAAATTTCTTGAGCAATGGCTTTCTCATTCACACAGCCATTCTCCAGCCTTGGAGGAGGGTACGAGTATGGACCAGGGGCGGTTATCTGCACCTTTCCTTCATCCGCAAGATTGATCCAGCCTTGAAGATAGTTAGGATAGAAGGTCAGGAGATAGTCAATAAAAGCTTCATTAGAGTTTGAGCTCTCCCCTCTCCATTCTCTGAGCACATCATAATAGAACCAAAAAGTTCTCTTTATCTCTTCCCACGCATCGTTGAGCTGGATAGGCATCCACTTGTCAACATGCGGCCATTTTTGTGCTTTTGTGTTCCCTCTCCTCTTGCTTGCGAACTTGTTGAAACCACTCCTTCTCTTCCGCTCTTCTTCCATCTTCTTTCTGATCACTGGAACTCCAGAGACAGAAGCTGCGGTTTTCTTTGCTTGCTCAATTTGGAGTGACTTCAGATCACTTCTGGTATTGAAGACTTTCTTTTGTGGCACAGACTCAGATTCTTCAATATCCAGGATTAGCTTCCTCTGAATTGGCTTAGAAGTCTTAGCTCTTTTACCCTCAGGCTCTTCAACCGCCACAGCCTTTCTTATGATGGGCAATTCTGCTCCAGCTTGGCTTGTTCCAATTCTTCCTCTACCACTCAGTTTCTCTATAACAACTTCTTGCATCGTTTCTTCTGAAACCTGAGTGTAGACTGGCTTCTCCACCTTCTTAAACTTCAGCTTCTCAGTGGCCTCTATTTCCTTCATGGCTTCAGCAACGATTTTCTTCTTAGCTTCCTTGATCGTCTTGCCTTTCAGAGTTTGATCCATTAATTTCCTGAGATCAGCACCGGGTCTTTCCCCCTTCTTGGATCCATACTCTGGCAGAAGCCTGGAGAGTGCTGTGTCCATATGATACTGTTCTTTACTGACACTCCGCACCTCCCCTGCCAACTGATCATGCTCCTCCTCGAGCCTTCTAAGGTGGTTCTTCGCCACTGAGAATTCTTCAGAAAGATGAGCAAATTGGCTAGAGAGAGCTTCCTTGAATATGTCTGTCATCTTGGCCATGAGCATTGAGCTCATCTCCTCAACAACATTCTTTACCAGCATCTCATTCTTTTCTGCCAATTTAGCTTCTAGAGATTCAGTTTGCTCCTAATGCTTCTGCTTCAGCTCTGCGTTTAGTTCATCTTTGACCCCCTCCATCTTCTCTTCTAACTTTCCTTCCACGGAGGTCAACTTCTCTGTCAGAGAGTTCTGAAGAAGAACTCAAGCTTTCAATCTTCTTATCCTGGTTGGCCAATATCTCCTCGATCTGAGCAACTTTGGTCAGGATTGGCTCAACCTTCTCCAACTTCTCCATCACATGAGTGAGATCAATCTCAGGAGTATATCTGATCTGCTGTGTCTCCTGAGCTGGCTGTTCAGCCTGAGTCTCAGTCTGAACCTGAGCTTCAGTCTGAATTGGGGCTTCAGACTCAGTCTGAGTCTGGGATTCACCCTGAGCATGGGTGTCCACCTGAGCCTCAGTCTGCATATCAGACATTACAGATTTAAAGATAGGTACTTCAGTAATCCTGGCATAATTTTTAATAGTGCCAAAAGTTACCTGAAGGCTAACTTCAGTCTGAGGATGTTCGACAGCAGCCTCTTCAGCATCAGTTGAGTCTTTCTCCTTCTGAGATTGACTCTCATCATCCCCTTGTTGGTCCCCATCCTGAGATTTGTCTTTGGAGCTCGGGGCACCAACTTCAGCAATCCTCCTCTCAGCCACTTTCCTCTTAACCAACTCATCAAAGTCAGAGATTTTCATTCTGAGCTTGGTTTTCCTGAACCCTGAGAATTCAGTCAGAAAAGTTATTTCCTCGTTCCACCAGTCTTCGCCTCTGAATGAAGCAATGTTGAGAATTTCCGGAAGAGTCTGGTTGAGGATAAAGACCGTTGACCTCAATCTGAAGAAGATGTCTTGGAGGTCAGGAAATGAGCTAAGCTCAGGGTAGCGGTCAAGGATGAACCGTTCCCCCTTGCTTCGCCATTCGGTCTCTTCAGCTTCACCCTTCTTGAGCATCGGGCTCTCAGGTTCAGTGGAAAGATGTGCTGAAGGATCAAGCAATAGATCACTCAGGAGCTCATCAATATTCATCTGCTCCTGAGGTTCAGCAATATCTGAGGGTTGGGCAGGCAGCTCCTCAGAATCTGACTTGGTTCTGAGGTCTGAGCTGGCGCCTCCTCAGTGGGAATTTGTGATTGCTCTGAGGTCTGAGTGGGCATTCCTCAGCAGGAATCTGAGCATCTTCTGCGGTCTGAGCCGACACTTCCTTAGAGGGAATCTGAACTTTCTCTGAGGTTTGAGGTCCTTGGAAAATTTCTTGAGAGAATTTGTCAGAACTGAGCGACTTCTCAAGAACCTCAGAGAAGACTTTCTCCTCAGTTTGATCCTGTGCCTTTGAGATAGCCTGAGCCAATACATGTAGAGGCGATTTCTGAGCAGTTTGGCTCTCAGGTTGAATCTCCTCAGCCTCACTTTCCTCCTCATCATCAGTGAGAACCACCATCCTTTTGCACTTTGGAGCCAGGGTCTTTTGCTTCTTCAATTTATCAGCCTACTCCTTCTTGGCCTCCAACAAAGTCTTCCCCCTGGTTTGTTGGGTTTCTTCAGTAGCAGCAGCAACTGGTGATTCCACTTTCTTCTCGTTCTTCCCTTTGATTGTCCTCTTTGCAGCAATGGGCTTGAACATTACTTTGGACTTAGGGAAAGGAGTAGAGTTGGCAAAGATGTCCTCCAACTCTCGACACATCTCCAATATGAAAGCAATTTTGGTGGCATGGAGGATCTTGCCTTTGATCGATATTGAGCCATCCTCCCTTTTTATGACCTTGGCTTGCTCACTCACCACATTGATCAGATATTTCAACCAGTTAAAATCCTTGGTGGGTGAGTCCTCAATCGCCGCCATCAATCGGAGTTTGGGAGTGCTAATCTGCTCAAAGCTCCCAGATCGACTCATTATGCACTTACTCACTATATCCATCAACACTCTGTATTTAGGCCTCAAATGCCTTTTATGTAAGGTCGCCTCAAACTTAACAGGATTCTCAGTAATACTATCAAGATACTCTTGCTCTCGTCCTAACATATACAAAGTGGGATCATCTCCCCTATCGCACAACTCAAAAACATCGTTTAAATTTCGTGGGACTATGTACAGCTCCCGAACAAAATCTATATACTTCGATGTATGCTCTAAGTGCGAAACAGAAATCTTGGACTCAATACAATCATCCTCATCTATTTGCATATTAGAGACAAACTCTATTACCTCGCGAGAGTATTCTACCTCCGGTCGGTTCGCTACTAGATTCGTCAGCTTCGGTAGTCGGATCAAATGAAGCGCCTCTTCTTCATGCTTAGCATTTGATGTACTCTCCAGAGATATAACGTTCTCATACCAAGGTTTATTGGTTTCGGCCAATTTGTCGAAAATGGTATAAGTCATTTTGGGAATTTTTGAAGGTTTAGGGTTTGGAGCGATGAAGATTTTCTGGGCAAAGGGGATTTTATTTTGCAGAGGATTTTGGGAATGAGGGTTTATAAAAATGGCTTGAAATGGCTTCTCAAGGAATATATAGAACGAGATCGTGGGAAGTCGTACCGGTTTGGTGAAAAATAACGGTTAAGATTAATCGTCGATTAATCGGGTATGTGAAAGGTCGATCTTCCGAAAAGTACGCCGCCATTTTAACCTCGTTGGTAAATAAATGCAACAGAGCATTTAATGACTGTTGACCTTCCTTGGAATTTCAAAGATCCCGCCCAAAAACATTCTTCAGGTGTTTTGTATTTATTGCAAATGATTACTGAGTTTCACTTAAGCAATAAATGAGTAGCATGAGTCATTACTTCTTCAGACTATTTTTTCCTCTATCAGTCTTACTGAGTATTGACCTTGATAAAATGTAAGTATGATACTGAGTACTGAATGGGTTCAGTATGGTACTGAGTACTGACCTTCAGTAAACCTGAGTTTCTTCAAAACTCAGTTCAGTATTTCCAATTTTATCCTGAGTTTCTCAGTAGAATTCTGAGAAAACTTCATGCATATGAAAACCTTCAATTTTTCAGATTTACTCTAGACACCTGGATCTAACATCCCTAATTCAACTGATAGTTCCTGAAATATTGATTCAGCCAAAGGTTTAATCAAGATATCAGCTCTCTGCTTATCAATATGAATTTTCTCCATCCCGATGTCCTTCTTTTCGACATGATCTCTGATGAAGTGATGTCTGATATCCACATGCTTGCATCTGGTGTGCAATACTATATTTTGTGAAATAGCAATGGCACTATTATTGCCACAAAATATTGGTACTTCATTGGCTACAACATTATAATCCCTTAATTGTTGTCTGAGCAAAAGAGTCTGAGCACAGCAGCTTCCTACAACCATGTATTCAGCTTTAGTAGTACTGGTTGCTATTGAGGTCTGTTTCTTTGAAAACCAAGATATCAGCTTACTTCCAAGAAATTGACAAGTTCCTGTAGTGGACTTCCTGTCAATTCTGCAACCTCCATAATCAGCATCTGAATAACCAGTTAATTCAAGGTTATCATCAGCTGGATACCATAATCCTCTATTCGCTGTGCCCTTAAGATATTTCAGTATCTTTTTGGCAGCCTCCATGTGACTAACCTTAAGATTAGCTTGGTATCTTGCACATATCCCAACAGCAAATGTTATATCCGGCCTACTTGCTGTGAGATAGAGCAATGATCCAATGGTTCCTCTATAATCAGTATGACTTACTGATTTGCCTTCTGAATCAGGATCCATCTTGTAGTTAGTATTCATGGGAATCCTAACTGTATTGCAATTCTGTACACCATATTTGGCAATCAGATCTCTGGTCTACTTTGCCTGGTTGATGAAGATTCCTTCCTTTGATTGTTTCACTTGAAGACCTAGAAAGAAATTCATCTCCCCCATCATAGACATCTAAAATTTGTCTTTCATCAGTGTAGAAAATTTTTCACACAATTGATGATTTGGAGATCCAAAAATGATGTCATCAACATATATCTGAACTAGTAAGATATCTTCCCCATCCTCTATCCTGAACAGAGTTCTATCAACAGTTCCTTTGACAAAACCATGGTCAGTAAGAAACTGAGAAAGAGTATCATACCATGCTCTGGGTGCTTGCTTAAGACCATACAAGGCTTTTCTGAGCCTGTAAACTTGGTCATTCTGTCTGAAACCAGGAGGTTGTTCCACATAAACCTCTCTTTAAGCACACCGTTCAGAAATGCACTTTTCACATCCATTTGATAGACTGTGAACTTCATGTGGGCAGCATATGCAAGAAACAATCTGATGGCTTCTAGTCTTGCAACAGGTGCAAAGGTTTCATCATAATCCAAGCCTTCTTCTTGGGAATAACCTTGTGCAACTAGCCTTGCCTTGTTTCTCACAATGTTGTTATTTTCATCTCTTTTATTCTTGAATACCCACTTGGTTCCAATGACATTGTGCCTTTCAGGCCTATCCACTAGCTCCCGTACTTCATTCCTTGAGAATTGATTCAGCTCTTCTTGCATAGCAGTGATCCAATGAGAATCTTGTAGAGCTTCTTCAATCTCAGTAGGCTCTTTCTCTGATAGGAAGCAGCAGAATAGTGCACTCTCACCATGGAACCTTCTTGTTTTGACAACTTCAGTTAGATCACCCACAATCTGACTTGTAGGATGACTATCTAACCATCTTTTTCTAGATGTTCCCCCTTCAATAGTATCCTCAACATTTGAAATGTTAGGTTCAGTTAGTTCAATAAACTTAGGGAACAACAGAAAAGGAGAAAGGAAATCATCTTCCTCAGGGGAAATTCTATTCAGAACATTGTTAGTGACATTTGTTCCCCTTTGGTTAATAAATTCAGAATTTGCCTCAGCTGTGACCACATCTTCATTGGCATCACATACCTGAGTCTGAACTGGTGTCTGTTCAGATTGGTCACCTTTGGTGTGTTGGTTTTCCTGAGTCTCACCATCCTGAGTTCCATCCTGAACTTTTTTATCTGAGTCTGAGTCACTCCAATCATAGCTAGTG
The DNA here is from genome assembly GCA_037126765.1 of Stenogyne calaminthoides. NCBI lineage: Eukaryota > Viridiplantae > Streptophyta > Magnoliopsida > Lamiales > Lamiaceae > Stenogyne > Stenogyne calaminthoides. The sequence goes on from JBBCBC010000021.1 coordinate 29,065,986, forward strand.
ACTGACTTCTTCTTTTCAGGTTCAGTGGATGATTTGTCATTCTTTTTCAGGCTTAATCTGGTGATTCTCTTGGTCAGTTCTTCTGTATCATATTCATGTTTCTTCTGAACACAAGTAGATTCATCAAAAACACCATGAGGTGTTTCCTCCACAATAAGAGTCCTACAGTTGTAAACTCTGAAAGCTTTACAGACTTCAGAATATCCTAAGAATATTCCTTCATCAACTTTGCTATCAAATGTTTTCAACTGATCTTTACCATTATTGTGTATGAAACACTTGCAACCAAACACACGAAAGAAAGAAACAAGAGGCTTCCTTTCATTCCAAAGCTCGTATGGTGTTTTGCCTTGACTCTTAGTCAGCATGGATCTGTTTTGAGAATAGCATGCAGTGTTGACAGCTTCAGCCCAAAATCTTTTAGGAATATCAGCTTTAGCTATCATTGTCCTTGCAACTTCTTTTAGAGTCCTGTTCCTTCTTTCAGCAACACCATTTGTTGAGGGGTCCTTGCAGCTGATGTTTCATGAGTAATTCCATTTGCTGCACAATAATCAGATATAATATGGTTTATAAATTCAGTTCCCTTGTCAGATCTGATTTTGACCACACTCAGATTTTTCTCAATACTGAGCCTTTTCAGTAACTCAGGCAGCTTTATCTGAGTCTCTTTCTTACTGAATAAGAATATGACCCAAGTATATCTTGAGTAGTCATCAACTACTACTAGTGTGTATTTCCTGTCATTAGTGCTCACTGGTGTTATTTGACCAAAAAGATCCATATGCAACAACTGAAGTATTCTCTCAGTAGAAACATCTACTTTGCTTTTAAATGATGCTCTAATTTGTTTTCCTTTTTGGCACGCATCACAAACATGTTCCTTACTGAACACTTCATTAGGCAACCCTCTCACAAGAGCTAATCTTGCAAGCTTATTCAGGGTTTTGAAATTCAGGTGATTCATTCTTTTATGCCATAACCAACTGGTATCTGTGGAACTTTTTGCAACCAAACATGTATCTTTAGGAGCTGAACTCCAATCAGCAAGATACACATTTCCTTTTCTAGTACCAGTCAGTAATATTTTCTGTGAGATATCATCTTTCACATAACATAAGTTCCTTGAGAACTCAACATTAAATCCCTTATCACAGAATTGGCTTATTGAAAGCAAGTTATGCTTCAATCCAGATACATATGAAACACCATGGATATGAACTGAGTCGATTTCCAAAGTTCCATATCCTTCAGTCTGACCCTTGGAGTTATCTCCAAATGTGATCTGAGGGCCTCTTTGTTCAACATAGTCACTGAGTATCTGCTTGAATCCTGTCATATGTCTTGAACATCCACTGTCAAGATACCATACAGTAGGGGCCATTTCATTTCCACTCATCAGTGCTATGTGATCTTCAATCAGCTCAGTGCCCTTGCTTTCCTCCTGAAAAACAGATCAATTCTTAGGTACCCAATTTGTGTAGGGTCCTACAAAGTTAGCTATACCTTTCGGAATCCAAATCTGCCTGACAACTCTAATCACTTTAGAGTGGCTGATCTGTCTTCCATAAACATCTACATACACATTTACTACTCTGGGTGCCTTAGCAGTTTCCTGTGTATGAGTGCTAGCCTTAGCATGAACATGAGCCTTAGAGTTTTTCTTTGGTACAGGCCTTTTGTTCATTTGCTTTGGCTTCTGTCTGCGGTTGGTGCGAATCTTTGTTGACTTCGGGTTCGGTAACCTTTTACCCTTAGGCAAGTGGGGTTTCAGTTGCTGTCTTTGAAATTTGGGTCTTCGATTATCTTTTGAGGACTTGGTCTCTTCAATTGAGAATGTCTCTGCCGAGTGTTTCTCTTCTGAAGATTCCTCTGATGGTTCAGTGTAGATCCTTTCAGGTTTGCATTCTTAGCCTGAGGCTTCGAAGTACTTGCCTTAAATTTTCCTACCGAGTGCTCAGGTTTTCTAGCCTTCACCTGAGGTTTGGGCTTTCTTACCTGATCATTCAGTTTTACTTGAACCATAGGTCATTTTCCCTTGTCTAACGCCTTGGGCATTTCTTCAGTTTGAAGTGTAGGTGCCATTGGTTTAACAAAGATTGTCTTCTTGCTACTTGATGCAGCATTCAGATAACTTTGTGAGGTTCCCCCCGGAATGTATCCCAATCCAGATTTTATAGTGGCAGGACTCTGATAACTCTGAATTTCATCTATTACTTTAGATGCGATTCAATAGAGTTAGCTTCTTCTGCAAGACTATCCTCATGATCTGTAGAGTTTCATGCTTCTCGAGAGGTCATTGAACTTAGTTACGATCAATTTGAATCTCTTGATTGGATTTCTCTAGCTTTTCGATTAGGGTCACTATCAACTTCTCTTTTTTTTGTTGTACTTTGAACATCCAGTTCATCAAGAGCTCCCATTAATTGAGAAGTGATTTCATATTGCTAGAGTCTTTCCATTTGATTTTTGACTTTTCGATTCCTTATTCTCGCTCTTGAGTTTCATTTAGCGGTTCTTGTAAAAACAAAGATAGTCCTTCATCGGACTCTCAAAAGAATCCATCGAGTCAAACCGATTTTTTTCTGATGAACTTGATAACTCTTGTGCTAGTGTAGGAGCAACAACAGAGAAAGAAAGAGTTTACCTCCTCAATGACCCATTAGACAAAGATCATCACTTTCACTGTCTGAGAATATTTCATCTGAAGAGCTAGATCCTTCCTCAGAATGTTCTTTTTCTGCAACCATGGCTTTCTTGCTAGAGAACTTCTTGTCTCTTTTAGCTTGTCTTTCTCTTCTCTCCTTAGCTTTTCGTGTCCGGACAATCATCTTTGGAAGTGACCTTTCTTTTTGGCAATTATAGCATCTGTTGGTATCATAATCCTGATCATTTTCTTCTTTGGACTTGGAGTCCTTCCTTTTGGATGAAGATCCTTCAGCTTTCAGGTCCTTCTTCTTCTCAGTTGATTTGTCCTCAACTTTCTTCTGGTACCTGTGATTCATGTAATAGTTTTTATATTTTCCATATCGACTATTAAGTCTTTCAAACCTCCTTGCCATCAGTGCTAGCTTATCCTCAAGTTCATCCTGATTCTTAGCAAGGGAGTTCTTAGACTCTCTAGTTTTCTGAGTTTTTTTATCCTTGGCTTTGAAAGCCACATTTTTACTAGATGATGAATCATCTTTCTTTGTCGACCTTTTTTAGATTTCTTATCAATTAAAACTCATAGGCCTTCAAATTTCGAGAGAAGACTTGTTGATATGGCATTGAATTAATGTTTTTGGTGTTTTCAATCACCCTTTGCATGTATATCCCATTTCTTAGAAAGACCTCTAAGAATTTTCAATGCAACTTCTCTCTGTGGATATTTCTTTCCAAGTGCATTCAGATCATTCATAATGCTAGTGAATCTGACTTCCAATTTGTCTATAGATTCACCTTCTTCCATTTCAAAACTATCAAACTTTCCAATGGCAACTGAAAGTTTGTTTTCCTTGATATGATCTGTGCCTTGGCACATTCTGACTAGTGTATCCCAAATTTCTTTTTCTGAGATATTCGGTGAGAAATCATTCCCATCACACCATCATCAATTGTACTGTATAGTGTGTCTTTAGCAATATAGTCTAGATTGACTAACTTCCTCTCCTCAGGAGTCAGTTGGTCATCAGACTTAGGAAATTATGCTCTAGGATCATTTCTCTCATTTTACATTCCTCCGGATTCACCACAGTAAATTGGAATGGCCCTTCAGAGACCACTCTCCACATTCGTTCATGTTTAGAATACAGGTGAGCCTGCATTCTCAGTCTCCATAAATCATAGTTCTCTACAGAGAACATGGGAAGTTTCTTTGAAGACATTTTATCTGAGTCTTTTAAGAATTCAGCAAATAAGATCAGTTCAGATAGACCACAAGTATTTTAACAAATAAGACTTTGGTCAACAAAGCAGGTGGTCAAGTTGAACCACTGCTCTGATACCACTTGTTGGTCCCGGTGCAAACGAGTCTTACACGTGTATGAGGGGGAAATACACGTGTTCAGTGTTTTTAAAACTTTTCTTTACTGAGGTCAGCTTGGGTCAGGTTGTCCTGATGATTTGGTCCTGAGAAGCACAAATCGCTCTGAGTGAAGGTCTACCTGAGACAATGATCCTGAGCTGCTTTCAGATACCTCAGATAATCCCAACTGATCCTGAGTTTTCAGAGATCCTGAGTTGCTTGGATCAGATAACTAACTTACTGAACCCTCAGAAGAGTAAGTTCAGTTTGGTAACTATCTGTTCTAGCTACTTCGGATGTCTTGAAATGGTTGGCCCTAAGTTTATACTCGTTTTAATGCTTTTGCTGAAAACCTTTCTTTTAATGGAATAGTGATTAGGCTGTGATTCAGTTTAGATGCAACTTCAGTGGATTGATTCCAACTGAATGTCAGTGAAAATATGCTTTCAAAATATATGCAACAGTTAATCAAAGCAAAACATAAAGCAAAGAACACAACAATTTATAGTGGTTCAGAGACTCAAGCTCCTACGTCCACTCTCTCTGATCTCTTCAGAGAAATCCACTAATCACTTCCTAAGGCTTTCTGACTACCTCTGTAGTTTACTAACCTTTCTATTTTGAGCTTTCTGACTACCTCTGTAGTTTACTCACTCAAAACACACACAAGCTTTCTGTCTATCCAAGATAGATTACTCACTTCTTCTCTAGAGCTTTCTGACTACCTCAATGTAGTTTACTAACTCTTTACAACTCCAATCTCACCAACAATCACACTCAAACTACCTTACAAAGGGTTTGGGGTTTCTTGGTTGGTTTCCAACTAGGATGAGATATCCTTTACAATAAAGAACAATGCAAAGGCTAGGATATCTCGACTAAGCTTTGGATATATCTTATCAAGCTAGGCTTAGTGGAATGAGCTCTCTTCGATTTAAAGCACTTGGAAAATTCTTGGGTTTACGAGTGCTTCAACTTGCAATAATAAGTTTGAGCTCTTGAGTTGCTTACAAATTTCCCATAACCTTCAATGTAGATGGTCACAAGTATTTATAGGCAAACACCAGGTCACTCTTGAAAAACTATCCGTTGGAAGAGATAGCTTCGTGAGTTTTCTCTTATGGTGTGTGATGAACGGCTATATTTAGGGTTTTAGACTCCCTAGCATGTTTTAGGCAATAGCCTTTCATGTAGCCGGTCAACACTTTTTGCAATCTGGAACTTAGTACTTCTAACATCTTTTCAGTGACCTGTCGCTGTCAGTGTCAGTAATGTACAGTGCTGTCTTCTTCTTTTTGACTTTTGTCTCCAGTTAAAGGTAGACAACTTCAACGGCTCTTTTTGGTTACTATCTCTGAGTGATATAACCTTAACAACATTTTGTCTTAGTTCCTTTTGTCTGCATTTGAATGTCTTGGGCAATATCCATTTTTCTAAGAAATCGCGTTTTTCTCAGTATTGCATCCTTCAGATAGATATTTTTAGTGCCTCGGAACATTCAGATTTATACTGAGCATTCAGTACATTACTGAGTCTTCAGTAATTGCTGTGCCTTCAGTATCTTCCAGTCTTCTGTCTTCTGCGTCTTCAGAGTCTTCAGGGTCTTCTGAGTCTTCAGGGTCTTCTGAGTCTTCACAGATATACTGAGTCTTAATGCTGAGTCTCTCTGTTTCACACTGAGTCTTCAGTTTCTCAGTTTCTCACTGAGTCTTCAGTTTCTCAGTTTCTCACTGAAACTTCAGAAACTTCAGTTTCATACTGAAACTTCAGTTTCTTCAGAAACTTACTGAGTCTTCAGAACCTATCAGAATCTAACCCGATCTATATCTGCTGACTATACATTTTGCAGATAACATCCTGAATACTCTAAAACTGAATCCTGACTCAACTATCAAGATATCCTGAACATGTCATACTCAGGGGTTTTGGGATCTAATCAAAATCAATCTTTATTAAATTCATCTCCCAACAATATTAATATACATATATATGTTTACTAAAATTATATAATATTATAATAAACACAATAATAATATTATTTTTGTAATTAAAAATAACATTATTTAAAAAAATATATATTAAAAAGCTAAAAATAATAATATATTAAAAACATAGATAATAATCAATAATAATATTAATATTAAAGTATAATTGATTAATAATAATAATTTTAAAGAGATTCACCAATACTTATATTTCATTCATAGGTCATACCAATCATAAGAATGAGTATTTCTATATCATTCCATTCATTAATTCATTTCACTCAGCCGCAATTTCATTCAGTCATACCAATCATGCCCTAAGTGTTACACTTTTTAAGTTTACTCCTAGGTCCAAAAAAAGGTGTTAAAGACTTGAATAACCTTATATGATACAAATATCAAATTTGTTCAATTTTGAATTTATTTTGGTATGTCTTAACCGAAATTTAAACATTTATTCCCCTAAAAAAATCTGCAAACCCCAATTTTTTTAATCATCTATTTAAATAATTTTCAAAAAAATTACATATTCGTGTATATATATATATACTAGCACGTAACCACCCGAATTTCGCGGGATTGATTTTTTTTTTACAATATTATGTTAGGTTAAATGTTTTAAACGTTTAATTAATATGATAAATTTAATTATAGGCATAATATTTTTTAATATTGTATGTGTTAATGTTAGTGTCCTAGAGACAATCCATTGTAAGGACATAATACTCAGATAATATTCCGTGTTGGTTTAATATTATTGTTTATTTAATATTAAATGTATGACATTACACTTATTATAATACTATGTTTGATTGTTTGCATTTGTTCTTATCTGTTCGCTTGAATCAGAACTCAGATGACTTAAGCTTGATTCTCAAATGTCCTCAATCAAGGATCATCAAGAATGGGATATTGATGATGCAATGGAGATTTATGTGCGATCTGCATCATACTCTTAGAGAGTGTAGTAAGATTTCACTTACTACGAGATACTGAGTATCTCATGATGGATGCACAAATACCTTAGAGGGTATTGGTATACCCATCCAAGAAACCGTTTGATGTAGTTCCACTATATGTGTACGGGTGTCTCGGTTAGTAGGAGCGATACGATACTCCTTTGACTTGAGTCAATACGCACGACATGTGTGGAGTGATGAACTTTGACCATGACCTAAGCTTGCATCCTTCCATGGGTAGATACGGCTTGGATTGGATTCATCACGAAGTGCATGTGCGTGGTAGTTGAGCCAAGAAAAAGATTCATTCCTCAAAGTGGATTTAGAGAGAATACTCATCTTCTCATCAAAAATGGATCAAAGTCATTGGCCAATGCACGCCAACTTGGACTTTATGGCCAAGTGTGACACAAGTGATCAATTAGTGATTGGAGATAATATGACTAAATTGTTTGAATAGACACTTCATCATGTTCAAGACTAATCGAGTATTCTTGAATGAAAGGAGGAAATCGTAATAGTCCATGTTACAATTATAGATAGTTGCACATTTCTCGCAACGTACCTCATATATTGAGAATGTGTGATTTATTATCTAGGGTTCAATTAAGACCGTTAGTTTGACTAATCGCTCGATATATGAGGGCCTATGGGTCACACAACAAGTAACTCCCGTGTACGGATTATAGTTGGTTGATTAAGTATTAAATTAGATTTAATATTTAATTTATGGAGAATTAATAATATATTCATTTAGAATTAATTATTATTTCTATTTAATTAAATTAGATTTAATTAAATAGGAATTCCAAAATAATATGGAATATTATTGTAGGAAAATATCCGTAGGAAAAAACATATCTTTGATATTTGTTTTGCAATATTAGGAATTATCTTCCTAATAAAGATGACTTAGGATTTAAGCCGGTCTCTCCCTATATATATGAATTCCCGAGATATTATTAACTACTACAACAAGAAAACCTAACTTCTCTATAAAATCTAGAATATGAATTTTCCTAGCAAATTTTATCTCAGATTCAACGCTGGCAAATCTGTGCAAATCTTTCCAGGGGATTACATGGATACTGTAGTTGAGAAATCTGCTATCGAATTACTGTAAGATTTCTCGTTACGATTATTCGTTCTTGTTTATGCAATTAACTGTTCGTTGTTGATGAACTATTTAATTCCGCTGCGCATGTATTACGTGTTTACATTCCTATCACAATCACAATCACAATGGACTCCAATCAATACGTGCGCATGTCTGTTGTTGATGAACTATTTTAGCCATGAATTCACTGATTATCTGAAGTTACATGGAATCCAATCACAATGGACTCCTCCTGGAACACCCCAAATGAATGGAGTGTCCGAGAGGAGAAACCGAACCTTGTAAGACATGGTAAGGTTCATGATGAGCTTTTCCTCTCTTCCAACATTCTTATGGGGATACGCGCTCCAAACCTCAATCTACATTCTGAATATGATTCCATCCAAATCAGTTGAGCATACGCCATACGAGCTATGACATGGCAAGAAACCAAAGTTCTCTAACATGAGAACGTGGGGTTGCCCCGCGTTTGTGAAGAAAATGCTCACTGATAAGTTGGAATCAAAAGGTGAAAGGGTTACTTTGTGGGATATCCTAAGGAAACTAGAGGATATTATTTCTATCTCCCTGAGAAACAAACAATGATTGTTTCTAGGCAGGCCAAATTCCTTGAAGAGGACTACATCTTCAAGGAACAAGGCCGTAAGGCGATAGAACTTGAAGAAATTCAAGAACCACAAATTAACAAGGAGACTGATATCTTGTCAAAGCAACATGACAAAGAATCAGTGGGAGCATTTAGCAGCTCACATGGTAGAAGTTTATCACTAAGTGATCCTCTTTCAGCCAATGGGAGCGTAATTGGAGTTGCATTTCCAGAACAACGAACTCCAAGTAGGCTGAATGAGAATAACATAGTTCAAACTCCTGCTCAAGAGACATCCGGAAGTGCTCAAGGAGCATCCGGAAGTGTCGCTCTAAAGGCCTCCCAGGTCAACGATGAAATCATTTGTATTACAAAAATTTTTCGCGATCGGTATGCGGCTGAACAACCACAACTCCGTAAGTCCACTAGAGTTTGTAATCCGATCACCAGATATTATGATTTCCTCGTGGAGGAATATGATGACGTGGAGATCCCGGATATAGACGAACCTAGAACTTACACTGAGACAACATTAGATGTTGACTCAAAGAAGTGACATGAAGCCATGAAATTCGAGATGGACTCGATGTACACAAATCAAGTCTGGGACTTGGTTGAGTTGCCAAAAGGGGTCAAACCCATCGGTTGCAAATGGGCCCACAAACGTAAGACCGATACAAATGGCAAGGTACAAACCTACAAGGCTAGGTTGGTGGCGAAAGGTTATAGCCAATGCGAAGGCATTAACTATGACGAGACTTTCTCACCAGTTGCTAAAATCAAGTCCATTCTAATTTTACTTGAGGTAGCAGCACACCTCGATTACGAGATTTGACAGATGGATGTCATGACAGCTTTCCTCAATGACACCATTGATAAGGAAGTGTTTATGACTCAACCGAAAGGTTTTCTATCAAAGCCTAAATCTAATCTTGTGTGCAAGCTTAAACGATCCATTTATGGATTGAAGCAAACTTCTATGAGTTGGAATATTCGATTTGATGAGGCTGTCAAATCATTTGACTTCGTCAGAAATTCGGAGGATCCGTGCGTCTATCGGAAATGCAGTGGGAATAATATTGTCTTCATAGTTGTGTATGTCGATGATATACTTATTATAAGAAACAATATCCCAATCATGCAGCCCTTGAAAGAATGGTTGTCAAAGACCTTCATGATGAAGGGCCTTGGTGAAGCCTGCTACATCTTAGGGATAAAGATCCATAGGGATAGATCCATGAAGATGTTGGGGCTTTATAGTCCACCTATGTACACAAGGTGTTGAAGCGATTTGCGATGGAGAACTATAAGAGAGGTTCTCTGCCAACATGTCATGGGATAAATCTGTCTTAGAAGGATTGTCCTTCTACAGACATTGATATCCAGCGCATGAAGGATATACCATATGCATCTGCAATTGGATCCATCATGTACACCATGACTTGCACTATGCCAGATGTGGCCTTCGCCGTCAGCACCAATTTGGTAGATACCGGCCAGAATGCAGGTGAACCTCATTTGGATTCTTTGTCAAGAACATTCTTAAGTACCTTAGGCGTGCAAAGATTGTTTCTTGGTCTCACGGAGACGATCGAGTTAGGTTGCCATTGGATATCTTGATGAAGTTTTCAATCATTTTGTGATGATTACAAATCTCGGTCGGTATGTGTTCACTCTCAATGGTGGGGCGGTCAGTTGGAATAGTTCCAAACAAGAGACTACCGCGGATTCAACAACCGAAGCTGAGTACATTGCTGCGGCGGAAGCTGCCAAAGAAGTTGTCTGGATAAAATAGTTCATAAGTGAACTAGGGGTAGTTCCAAGTGCCAGCAGTCCAATAAAGTTATATTGTGATATCTTTGGTGCGGTTTTAGCAAAAACCGAGATCCAATAATGTAAAACAAGCATGTCCGAGAGGCGTTATCACTTGATAAGAGAGATAATCGTTAGAGGAGAGATAGAGTTAGAACGTGTCTCCACAAAGAATAATCTGGATGATCCTTTCACCAAGGCTTTGAGTGTTCATGTACACACTAGACATTTTAATGGTCTAGGAGTTAGACATGTAGGTGATTGGCTCTAGTTCAAGCGGGAGATTGTTAGTATTAGTGTCCTAGAGACAATCCATTGTAAGGACATAATACTCAGATAATATTCAGTGTTGGTTAATATTATTGTTTATTTAATATTAAATGTATGACATTACACTTATTAGAATATTATGTTTGATTGTTTGCATTTGTTCTTATCTGTGTTCCATTGAATCACTTCTGTCGTTGAGTATGTGAGAGCTCAGATGACTTAAGCATGATTCTCAAATGACCCCAATCAAGGATCATCAAGAATGAGATATTGATGATGAAATGGAGATTGGTGTGCGACATGCATCACACTCTTAGAGAGTGTAGTAAGATCTCACTTACTACGAGATACTAGGTATCGCATGATGGATGCACAAATACCTTACAGGGTATTGGTATACCCATCCGAGAAACCGTTTGATGTAGTTTCACTATATGTGTCTACGGGTGTCTCGGTTAGTGAGAGCGATGCGATACTCCTTTGACTTGAGGTCAATAGGCATGACATGTGTGGAGTGATGAACTTTGACCATGACCAACACTTGCACCCTTCTATGGGTAGATACGGCTTGAATTGGGTTCATCACGAAGTGCATGTGGGTGGTAGTTGAGCCAAGAAAATGATTCATTTCTCAAAGTGGATTTAGAGAGAATAGTCATCTTCTCATCATAATTGATCAAAGTCATTGCCCAATGCACATCAACTTGGACTTTGTGGCCAAGTGTGACACAAGTGATCAATTAGTGATTGGAGATAATATGATTAAATTATTTGAAAATAGACACTTCATCATGTTCAAGACTAATCGAGTATTCGTGAATGAAAGGAGAAAATCGTAATTATCCATGTTACAGTTACAGGTAGTTGCACGTTTCTCGCAACGTACCTCACATATTGAGAATGTCTGATTTATTTTATAGGGTTCAATTAAGACTGTTAGTTTGACTAATCACTCGATATATGAGGGCATATGAGTCACACAACAAGTAACTCAAGTGTACGAATTATAGTTGGTTGATTAAGTATTAAATTAGATTTAATATTTAATTTATGGAGAATTAATAATATATTAATTTAGAATTAATTATTATTACTATTTAATTAAATTAGATTTAATTAAATAGGAATCCAAAAATAATATTATGGAATATCATTGTAGAAAAATATACGTAGGGAAAAACATATCTTTGAGATTCGTTTTGCAAGATTAGGAATTATCTTCCTAATAAAGATGACTTAGGATTTAAGTTAGTCTGTCCCTATATATAAGAGTTCCCGGGATTCATTATTAACTACTACAACAAGAAAACCTAGTTTCTCCATAAAATCTATAATATGAATTTTCCTAGCAAATTCCGTCTCAGATTCAACTCTGGCAAATCTGTCCACGGGGATTACGTGGATACCGTAGTTGAGAAATCTGCTATCGAATTACTGTAAGATTTCTCGTTATGATTATTCGTTGTTGTTTATGTAATTAACTGTTCGTTGTTGATGAACTATTTAATTCCGCTGCGCACGTATTATGTGTTTACGTGTCTATATATTCAAGAGTATGACTATAATATACTCCCTTCATCCCGAACAAAATTTTACATTTTATCATTTTAAGAGTCTCAACCAAAGTTTCACAATTTTTTTTAATTCATAATTACATCAACTGCACACTCCTTATTTACTAATTGAGATCCAACCCCCGACTCTCTAATCACTCTATTTTTAAATATTAAATTTTCACTTTACTTCTTTTTTCTATTTTTTCAAATATTCATTTTCATCTTCTATTTATTTTTCATCTTATTTGTACAATAACATTAAATTAAATAAAATGGTATTAATATGAAATTATCGAAATTACATGAAACTATTGATTACTTCTTTTATTATTTACACGTAAATTCTGGACAATTAGATTATTAATTTTTTTATTGATTTAATTGATTTTTTTATTTTTATTTTCTGACACTTAAATATTTTTATTTTTGTTACATGTAGAATATAATTTAGGATTGAATCAGTTGGATTCAACAAATTAGTTGCGAATTTTCATTTTTTAATATTACTCGAAAACAAAAGCTTCAAAACATCCAAGAAAATTGCTTAACCAGGTGGCTTAGCCCACCTGGAACGAATTTAGAATTATAGGAGTTATAAGGTAAATTGGTGATTTTATTGAGTATTTGAGTGCTTGGTGTACTAACTACTAACAACTAACTTTATCCTATAAAAAAAAATCCAAGAAAATTGCTTCTTCAGGCTTAGCAGCAATATTCATATGCGGCTAAATGAGCTATTGCAACTGGAAGAAGCCATTATTAATATATATATATATATATATATATATATATATTATATCATGTACATTTTGAGATTTTAGAACTCAAATTACTTAGTATATATCGTGTACATTTTTTAGATTTCAGAACTCAAATTACTGACATCAATACTCCCTGCAATATAATAAATAAAATCAGATTAAATATACAACATAAAATTATATTAACAAATTCATTAAATTGGAAGATTTGCATCAAATTAAATTACCTAGAATACATGGAATATAAAAAAGTTCCTTGCAATATACAAAATAATTACACAGTTGCAATAAACATTCTAAATAATTCAGAATTCAAATTACTTACATCAATACTCCCTATAATATAAAAAATAAAATCATAAAAAATATAGAATAAACTCATCCACAACTAATTTAACACTCAAATTGTATACCTCAATACTACATGCAATATAAAAAAACTCCCTGTAATATATAAAATAGTTACACAATTTCAATACGTTCATAACCAATTCAAAAATAAAATTTGAGATTTCAAAACTCAAATTATCTACATCAATACTCCATGCAATATATAAAATAAAATCATTAATTTAATTATACAACTATAATAAACATTCATAACTTAAATAAAAATAATCAATAATCTAAAATTCAAATAGTAATATACCCCAATCATACCGGTTTTTATTCCATTAGTTCTTCGAAAATCCTCTGCAGCAAACCATTAGCTCCTCGCAAATCCTCTGCAAAAAAAACTCGCTTCTTACACAATACATATATACACACACAATAGTTAAACAAACTCACCTCATAGACACATATATACACACACGCATACATATGTACACACGCAATTAAGTGTACTATAAAGTTAAACAACTACTTCATTAAATTAGAAGATTCAAAGACAAACTCTCATGTGCAACTGGTGCACGAATATATATCAACAGAACATGTCTAATATATTCAATGGGTTAAATATTTTTTTAAATGGATAATTCAATTGCATGATGCACGGTGCACTTGAGTGCACAAAAGACCCACTCAAATTTAAAATTTTCAAATTACTTACCTCAATACTCCCTGTAATATAGAAAATAAAATCAGATTAAATATATAATATAAAAATAGATTAACAATTTCATCAAATTAAAAGAAACATATAAGATTAAATTCCCCGCAATACGTGCAATATAAAAAAACTCCCTGCAATTTACAAAATAATTACACAATTACAATAAACATTCATAATCAATTAAGAACTCAAATTACTTACCTCAATACTCCTTACGATATAAAAAATTTGCATCAATACTTCCTACAATATACAATAAAACAACCATTAATTTAATTATACGATTAAAATAAACATTCATAAGTTAAATAAAAATAATCAATAATACCCCAACAATGCATACCCCCTTTTTTTTTTTTTGAAAAAGAACGTGTCTCGAACAAGACAATTAAACAGTCCCGTCAAGAGCATATTCTTCAATCCAAAAAGGAATACCAGCTTCGAACCAAGCTTAATGATCAGAGGAGGGGGAGCCAAACGTGCAAGATTGTGTGCGATCTTATTGTTATATCTAGAGACATAGAACACACCTTGCACATGTTGGAGAATTAATTGTCTGGATATTTCGGGGTGAATATTTAGATACATATTTAATTCTAACAATTATTACTAGCATGAATTAATCCTATATTAATTCAAATAATAATTCAATAACAAATCATGCATATAATCAAGCCACATAAATCCTAAGCATGCGGAATTGCTAGGAGTTTACGTGAACTAACCTCTTGGAGTGACAACCGTTGAGAAGATGGATATACCGTTCACACGAAAAAACCCAAAGAGCCTTCTCAAGTATTCTCTCGTCCTTGCTCAACAATGTGGTGGAAGGATGCTCGCGAACAATTAACAAAAGGGAAAAATAAAATTATGTTGCACCACCTTTATGGATTTCTAATTTTTCCAACACGTGGAAGCGCAATGGGGATGGAAAATTCATCCCCTATTTATACACATAGGGATGGCCAATTTTTTGAGTGAAAATAAAGATGGAAAAATATTTTTCTTGATCGTCAAGAAATCTTGAATATATCCCTTATATTCTTTTCTCCATAATTAAATATTCCACAAAATCCCACCTCCTAATATTATGGCATATTTCGAAAAAATAAAGGAGTAGGAATCCAAGATTTGGATCTTCATGAATTTATGAGATATTCTTGTATTCCAAGAATACATATCTTCCATAATATATTTTCAAGAAAATCAAGAAAATCTTTCATTTCCTTATTTTATCACAAATTTCGAAAATCCCCAAATAAATAACCAAGTGGGAGATTTCTTGAATTTAATGAGATAATCTTGTATTCCAAGAATACTTATCTTCATTCCATAACAAAATTCAAAGAAAATCTTTCTTCCTCTTTTATTTATTATTTTCGAAAATAGTAGGAAAATTAGGCAACAATAATTTATTTTATTTTAAACACCTTTTTCAGTTATTGGACTTTATCTTTGGGTTACTTGAGGGGCCTTTAGGAGTATTAAGATTAGACCTTCCAATGGATCTCGAATTATCAATATTGAGCCACAATATTATTCAAGCCCATAAATATTAATTAATCCCACTACATAATTAATATTGCACTATCCATCTTAACCCATATTACTTTTAATATGGCTCCTGGTTATTATTTCTTGTGTTTAAGATTATCATGTCCACTAATTAATTTACGCCACTGAAATAGCTTCATATTAATTAATATATTTTTCCTTGGAGAAAGGTCAACTCAACATTATTATCCATACCGGAAATAAATTCCACTTGCAAGACTTGGTATGATAAAACTTTTGAGCCCACCAAAGGGATAAATCAAGCAAGATGTACTTGCACACGATTCTCCGTATTAAATCTTAACAATCGTCATGTAATTAATAATATTGCCCAAGATATAAGGTATTGAATCACATTGATTCTCTACCCATCATAAGTCAAAGCAATAATTATTAATTCCACAAGATCCTATTTAAGGGATGGGGATTAAGAAACAACGACCCACTGAGGTCTAATTCTTCTATATTCAGAACTGAAGAATCTATCCTCCTGTAGGTCCTATTCAGCGCATTATAATGCACTAGTGCAATCTCTTGGTCAAGACAAGCCAATATGAGCCTTACACTTCAACCTTTCACGATAGATTGTTCATTTCCATCTGGGTTGTGAATTCTGTACTTTTGGTTACAAGGGACTGTTAATTTAATCTTCTGTGATCTGGTATCACTAAATTAACTACAATGTAACACGTACTATTTATTGAACAGTTATGCAGTAAATATATGTAACATTCAATCATATTTAAATCAACAATGATAAATAATTTATTTCAGCAAATAAGACAGAAATTCAGTTTGGTTATACAAAGTAAAAGCATACTTTCCAGTATAACCCCAACAGCACATCCATATCCTGTACCAATTCCTTCAATTCCGACAGCGTAAATCCTTCAGGTCCGTGGAAATCCGCATTTGAGTAAGTGGCTTACATTGCTTCCAATGAGTCCGAAAATATGTTCACAGCACCTGCGCAAGATCCTTTGTACCACCTGGCTCCTTCCACTAATGCTGCAAGTTCCGCATTAAGAACGGAGCCCGGTGGCCTAATCATACGGCTCATAGCTGCCACAACTTTGCGCTGATTATCAAACACCACAGCCCCGACTGCAAATCGTCCATTAAGTTCATCGTACCTCGCATCCACTTTGAGAACATTCCCTAGAAAAGACCGACCCAGTTTCCATCGTCTAGCCATATGATCATACGCTCTATCCGCTGTAGTGAGAGCATCCTGAGATCTTCGAAATTCATTTAAATGTGTCAAGGTCCAATTCACATTCAAAACGACACTATCATGTTTCACCGGTGCATCTGGCGGGGCATGCTTCAGGGTGCATCTTTCTCTCCAAATCCCCCATATTAGAATAGCCAGATCCTCAATTTGTAGATATGCTTCGTCGACTATAAACTGCAACAGGTCCCGTGAGGTCAAGGATGTCATGTGTTTGATTCGCTGCCACAACAGATTTTCCTTCCAAACGTGTCGTACGAGAGGGCAAAAGAATAGACAATGAGTAGTACTCGCGACACCTGCACCACACCAGAAACATGAGGGTGATGTCGCCACGTGATGCCGGGCAAGATTACTCTCTGTTGCCACAAAGTCATTCGCCGTTTTCCAAAGGAAAATCTTAACCTTCGGCGGAACCTCCGCATTCCAAACGACTTTCCACAATTTTTTCCGTCGCACTCTCATCCAAACAACCTGCTAATTGTCGACCATCATGCACCATTTTCCAGTAACTCTTGTAGCCCGTTTTAACTAAGTAGTGATATTTCTTCTCATGTATCCAGTATCTGGAGTCCTCTCCGGCCCGCGGGCATATTGGTATAGAGTTAATAGCCAAAGCTTCATGTGGCAAGAATGCCATGGTTATTAGTTCCTCATCCCATGTATCCGAAGTCAAAAGGAATATGGAAACTATTGAACCTCAAGCTATACGAGAAGAGATGCGACCCGTAGTCAACCCCGGGACCCATGCATCTTGAAATATCCGAATTAACTCTCCATTAGCCACTCGCCATCGAAGGCCCGGGTCCAACAAATCCTTACTCCAACATAGTGATCGCCAAATATATGATGGATTATTACTAATTTTCACCTTCATAATATCACCCCTTCGAAAGTATCTCGCTCTAAAGACACGCGATACCAATGAATTTGGGTTGTGAACCATCCTCCACACTTGTTTTGCAAGCAAGGCCTTATTGAACCAAGCCAGTTTTCTGAAGCTGAAACCCCCCATGTACTTTGGTTTGCAAAAAGCATCCCACGTACACCAGTGTATTTTATTAGAGTCACCGTTCCTGCCCCACCAAAAATTAATGCATGATTTTTCTATATCATTACAGACAGAAACCGAAATCCGAAAACACGAAATAACGTACGACGGGATCGCTTGCAAAAGAGCCTTAATTAAAACCTCCCGTCCACCTTCGAAAAATTGACGGGCACTCCAATTATCCATTTTCTTGTGGACCCGATCTCAAAGGTAACCAACTGGAGCCTCTTGCTTCTTAGACTGAAGGTTGGAAACCCTAGGTATACGTCATGGCCTTGACAAACCAACATGGTAAGAGTATGTCGGATAAACTCCCTTGCTTATCGTGGTGTAGCACTGCTAAACGTAATGGCTGATTTATCGTAATTAATCAACTGGCCAGAAGCATTTTCGTAACTGGTGAAACAATCTTTAAGCACAAGGCAGTCCTGCTGTGTTGCTCAGGAAAAATCAGGCTATCATCTGCAAAAAAACAAATGAGAGATCATAGGAGCATCTCTCGCAACCCGTACCCCTCTCAAAGCACGCTCTTCCACACGAAGCTTGATAAGCGAGGAGAGGCCCTGCGTGCAAAGGACAAAAAGGTAAGGCGATAAAGGATCGTCTTGCCTTAATCCTCTCGATGGACTCACGTCTCCCACCATGATTCCATTAATCTTGAAAGAATAAGAAACGGATGTGACGCACCTCATAATAAGATTAATCCAGTTCTCCCCAAAGCCCATCTTGTGCATGATCTCCTCCAGGTATCTCCACTCTACCAGGTCATAAGCTTTACTCATATCCAATTTTAGAGCTGCATAACCCTTTGAATCCCCGGTGTGACGAAGCCAATGCATACATTCGTAGCTAATCAAATTATTGTCCGTGATAAGCCTCCCCAGGACGAATGCGCTTTGACACGGGTCAATGATCTGGCTAAGAACATGTTGAAACCTGTTTGTGATGGCACAAGCTACAATCTTGTAGCTCACATTACATAAGCTTATGGGCCGGAAATCCTTCATCGTCTTCGGTTCCCTGGTTTTCGAAATCACGGAAATAATAGTGTTATTCCAGTCTGAAATGCTGTCACCATTATTGAGAATTCTCAACAGGTCCAATGTTAAATTATCTTTAATAGCTTCCCAAGTCTTTTCATAAAAAACAGTCGGCAATCTATCAGGTCCCGGCGCCTTCGAGGGACTCAAATCAAACACAGCCTTTTGAATGTCTTCTTCCGTGAAAGGCCTGGATAGGATCCTGTTCATCTCATCTGTCACACAATGTTCCACCATGTTAGTAACCTGTGATATATCATCCAAAGTGGGATTATTGGAGGTGAAGAGTGTTGAGTAGAAGTCAGTAACTATCCCAGCCATCCCCTCAAAATCCGATACCCACACCCCGAAATTATTCTGAAGGTCGGTTATGGTGTTTTGCTTCCGTCTTGCCGAATCCAGATTGTGGAAGTAAAAAGTATTCCGATCTCCGATGCTTAACCAATTAACCCGCGACCTTTGTTTCCAGTGTATTTCCTCCTGAGTCTCCAGCTTTTCGACCTCAACTTCAAGGGCCTTTACCTCCTCCGTAAACCCATCCCATTCAATATTGTCGAGCGCAACATTTAATTTTCGACTGGCATTCTTAATACGGTTCTCAGTGCTACCCACTATGTCCTTCGACCACCCCTGCAAAGAATTGCTACATTTACGGATACGAGTGGGGAGGGTTGTTGTTGCCGGCCCGTTATTCCAAGAATTGGACACCAAGTCCATAAAGTCATCCTCTACCATCCATTTGTTCTCAAACATGAAACAAGTAGAAGATGGCCTTGGCTGAGCACGTGGAATGTCACAGAATGATAACTTGAGAGGACGATGATCATACCCAAAAAATTCTAAGGCCACCACCTCCATTTCGGGGAACATATCAATCCATTCTTATTAGCTAGAAATATGTCTAACTTCTCAAGAACCACTTCCCTACCCTTTCGCCTATTAAGCCATGTAAAGGGCAGACCTTTTGCCAACAACTCTTCAAGCTCCAGTTCAACAGTTACGTCCCTGAAAGCCTGCATGAGGGACGAACTTCGAATTCCACCCCCTCTTTTCTCGAATTGATAAAAAATTTCATTAAAGACACCACCTATTAGCCATGCACCGTGCCCCACAAAAGGTTGGGCATGGTGCTTGTGGAGAAGATTCCATGAGTGTTTTCGTAATTGCGCACATGGATTGCCATAAAAGCCAGTAAATCTCTAGTTAAGTTCCTTATAAGAGATAAAGCAATATATATGGCCCACATAATATGAACACAACAAGACATTTATTATTTCATTCCAGAAAAGCAAAAACCCCCCACTTTTGCCAATCGCATCAACCCCAATGATGTTGGGATTATACTGAAAAGTATGTTTTTTACTTTGTATAATCGAAACTGAATTTCCAGACTTATTTACTGAAATAAATTGTTTATCACTGATGCTTTAAATATGATTGAATGTTATATATATTTCTTTGCATAACTGCTCAATAATTCATTATGTGTTACATCAGAGTTAATTTAGTGATACCGATCACGTAAGATTAAATTAATAAATCCCTTTGTAACTAAAAAAGTACGCCATTCACGACCTAGATGGAAATGAACAACCCATCATGAAAGGTTGAGGTGTAAGGCTCGAGATTGGTTTGTCTTGACCAAGAGATTACACTAGTGCATGACTGATCTTGTTGAATAGGACCCTCTGAGGAGGATAAATTCTTGAGAATCGAACAAGGAAGAATTAGACCTCAGTGGTTCGTTGTTTCTTAATCTCCGTCCCTTAAATAGGATCACGTAGGATTGGTAACTATTGCTTTGACTTATCATGGGTAGCGAATCGGAGAGATTCAATACTTTTTATCTTGGGCAATATTATTGGTCACATGTGATTGCTAAGATTTAATACTTAAGAATCGTGTGCAAAATACGCTTGCTTGATTTGATTTGCTTTTGGGAGGTTCATAAGCTTTATCATACCAAATCTTGCAAGTGGAATTAGTTTCCTGGTATGGATAATAATGTTGAACCGCTTCCTCGACCAAGGACAAAAGATATTAATTAACGGAAAGCTATTTCAAAGGCTTGAATTAATTAATGGGCTAGATAATCTTAAACACGGAAATAATGACCGGAGCCATATTGATTGTAATATGGGTTAAGATGGATAGTCTGATATTAATTATGTAGTGGGATTAATTAATATTTATGGGCTTGAATTATATTGTGGCTCAATATTAGATATTCAAGATCCATTAGAAGATCCAATCTCAATTCTCCTAAAGGCCCCCTCGAAAGTAGCCCAACAAATAGTCCAATAACTGAAAAAGGTGATTAAAATAAAATAAATATTGTTGCTTAATTTTTCCTCTTATTTTCGAAATTTATGGATAAAAGAGGGAGAAAGATTTTCTTTGAATTTTGTTATGGAATGAAGATATGTATCCTTGGAATACAAGATTATCTCATTAAATTCAAGAAATCTCCCACTTGGTTATCTATATAGAAAATTTCGAAATTTTGGAAATATAGTGGGCAAGAAAGATTTTCTTGATTTTCTTGAAAAAATATTATGGAAGATATGTATTTCTTGAAATACAAGAATATCTCATAAATTCAAGAAGATCCAAATCTTGGAATCTTGCTTAAATATTTTCGAAATTTGTCCATAATTGAGGAGGTGGGATTTTTGTGGAATATTTTAATTATGAGAAAAAGAATATAAGGGATATATTCAAGATTTCTTGGTGACCAAGAAAAGTCTTTTCTCACATTGATTTTCTACTAAAATTTTCGACCACCCCTCTTCTATAAATAGGGGATGATTAGTTCATTCCCAAGTACAATTCCATGTGCTGGAAATATTAGCAAATCCACAAAGGTGGTGCAACAAAGTTTATTTTTTTTTCTTTTGTTAATTGTTCGACAAGTGTCCTTCCACCGAATAGCTAAGCAAGGGCTAAGGGAATACTTGGGAAGTCCTTTTGGTTAGTCCGTCCAACCGAAGTCACTGCCATCCCGAGAGGTACGTTCACGTAAACCCGTAGATTCCGCATGCGTAGGTTTTACGTGGCTTTTTATATGCATGATATGTTGTTGCAATTATTATTTGAATTAATATAGGATTAATTCATGCTAGTAATAATTAATGAATTAAATTTATATTTAAATATTCATCCCGAATAGATCTGTGCAACTCATTCCCCAACAAATGAAACCCTTAAAATTCAATAACAACTTCCACAAATGACCACGACTACTAGAAACTTTTGACTCAGAAACAAACAATAAAGAAGGATTATGATCCTTAACAGGCGTTGAAGAGACCTGAACGCACGTCAGTTGCCCAATCCCCGTGCGTTCCACACTATACAACTCATGGCTCCTGGCGGGGCAGAGAAACTTCAGCCTCCGCCAATGTATTAGTCAAGTTCACTCCGGCCCCATCCATCTCCATATCTCAGCTCTTGACCTTCTTATTGCTCGAGTCGTCATCCATAGGAGCACCATTGTTCCTTTTCTTTCCACCGCCTGGGTGTATCGTCACCGCGGGAGACCCATCCTGCCCCCCGGTTTAGAGCTTGATCCCGGGGGTCTTCCACATTTCTTGGCTCCAGTGATAGTGAGTTTATTGCATTTCGGAGCACAAACCCACTCCACATCCTTATTAAGTTTCTCGAAAGCCGAGGCTACTGATATTACTGCATCCTTAATAACTCCCTCCGGATGCTTATCCTTATTGTGTATTATCTCGTACTCATAAAGACTTCACCATCAGGCACTGGCCAAATGCCACTCAAGGTTAACGGGGCACCCCTACAAAGAGGCTTTGTGACATCCAGAGGAACCCTAACCCTCAGGCACTGGCCAAATGCCACTCGACCCGGTGCACAATCAACATCCAAAACTTTCCCCGCCTTGCTGCCAACCCTCGCTCCAGTGGTCCGGGTCATCAAATTGAAGTTCAGCCCAAGGATTTGCACCCAGAATGGGACGTGGGTAAGGGTGATATCAGCAGGCCTTTCATTGCCCTCCAATCGTTTGAAGATCAATAGGGCTTGCTTAAAGTTCCAGGGTTGTTTGTGCAAAATCTTATTGTAATCGATCGCACTCCCAAATTCAAATATGAAAATGCCCTCTCCAATCTTGGAGACCTACAATGAATAATCTAACTTCCATATGTTTTTTAGGGCGGATCCCAATTCAATTTCCCCAATCAAACATTTCGAGACAAAACGCGCAGCCAAGAAATTCTTCGGTGTCGGCACATCAAATTTGAAATAATGATCTCCGTGTCTTCTTCCTTTGTGAGAGAAAGTTTTGTCCATAGATCCGCCAATCCGTCGGCCATAGTAAGACAGAGATATTGAAAATTTATAAGTGAATCGCCTAGTGAATGATTAGAGAAAAAAATGCCTCCCACTAGGGGTAGATATAGCCAGGGTCGGCAATTTGCACACCTAGTGGCGGCGCCATAGACCACTTTTTTGTTTCATTAGTTCCTCGCAAATTCTCTGCAACAAACTTGGTTCTTAGACAATATGTGTGTATATATATACATGACGTGGATATACTTATATCTATATAAATAAATAATAAGAATAAAACTCTTTAATTTAATTATATAGATTTAAATTTAAATTTAATAAATTTTAATGAGAGTGCACGATTTTAAAACGAAATAATCTGGTTGCGCAGACTTACGTGATTTCACTTAATTAGGTTTACTAATATATAGAACTCATATTACTTAATTTATCAAATTATAAAAATTGATATGGACAAAAAATAAGAAACTCATTCATAATCAATTTAGAACTCAAATTCTTACCTTAACATTCCATGCAATGTAAAAACAAAATCAAATTAACATTCATTAAATTAGAAGAATCGTTATGAAAAAAAAATTAGAGCTTATATTACTTACCACAATACTCCATTCAATATATAAAATGTTGGGAGATGAATTTAATAAAGATTTGATTAGATCCCAAAACCCCTGAGTATGACATGTATCAGGACATATTGGTAGTATATGATCAGGTTTCAATAGATATTAAGACTCAGGATTATCTGCACTCTGTATAGTCAGCAGATATAGATCAGAGAGAAATAGGTTTGTTTTGATTGTGCCTGAAGGACTCAGATGTTCCTGAGTAGCTCAGACGAATCCTGAAGACCAAAAGTCCCTGAAGGAGAAAAGTCCTGAAGACTGAAGATCCTGAAGTCCAAAAGACCCTGAAGACTGTTTTGTACTGATCCAGAAAGATCCTGAACAAGCTACTTCGAGTTGAATAGTGTTTTGTTCATTCTTAGTACAAACAAACAAAATGTTATACATTCGTGGACATTAAGGAACATATCAGATCAGTGTGGTTGACCAAAATAGAGCCGTTTTGTTTGTCTCTGTTCAAAGGAAGATTTCGGCCAATGAGGAGGCGACAACCACGTACTATACTGACACTGAAAGCGACATATCTCTGAAGAAATGTCAGGGCTGATATCTTCCAGTTCACAGAGTTGGTGATTAGCTACGTGGCTGCATATTTCTTAAATGAAACTTTGCCTTTGACCTAATAGGAGTAATAGATTTTTAATAAAAATTGTATTAAACAACATTCAAATAGAATTAATGATTATTCCCATTCTTTTTTAATCTTTTTTTTCCAAACTTCAGTTTTTTAATCAAATAATTCCTTGTAAAATATCATCACAAAATTAATTATAAATATGTTCATAAGATACTTTGGAATGAGATTTGGAAGGAATTAATTTTTTGCTAAAAGTATATATAATTTCCTAAATAGAAAAAAAAAAGATTATGTTATGATGTTATTCTTATATTTGTAGATATATTAAAATCAACGCATGACATAAATTTAACGGGTGTAACAGGAGATGTAACATTATTGTGTAACAGGAGATCCTGACCGTAAATATACATAAGAAAAATGAGAAGATTTCTTGGAGAGAAAGATTGAAATTTCAATCTCTTGTATACTTTGTAAAGATGTGATTAAAAAGTTGGAAGATAATTTTGTATTTTGATAACAATATCTTGTGTAAATATTGAAAGATTGATTTGAATTTCAAAATTATTGAAAAAAAAATATCTTAGGGACGTTTTAATAAAAACATAATTAACTTTGAGATTTTCGGGGTGTTACATCCCTACCCCTAAAATATTTTCATCCTGATAAATTATGTATGCATGTGTAAAATTTTGAAATAGTCATGTAGTGAATTTACTTTATGGCATGATTATAGTGAGTTTTTTTTATTTGGTGAACAAACTTAATTTTGTTTTCAAATTATGCTCAAAATTTTGAATCATCGACCATATTTACAAAATTCCGATATCTAATTATTATTATTTATTTTTTTTTGACTTTGATATCTCAATAATCTCAAGATATGAGTATATGTGTCCACCTTTTAATATATATAAAAAATTTGTTATATA
This sequence comes from Stenogyne calaminthoides, assembly GCA_037126765.1. NCBI lineage: Eukaryota > Viridiplantae > Streptophyta > Magnoliopsida > Lamiales > Lamiaceae > Stenogyne > Stenogyne calaminthoides. The sequence continues at coordinate 29,091,417 of JBBCBC010000021.1, forward strand.
CTAAAAGGAAGTTATCAGAATAAACCTGATGCGAGTGGGTAAAGGACTGCCTGAAGATTCTTTGAGTTGCTCTCGAAGCTTCGGGTGCCTATGCAATTTTTCTTTTATTCCATCATTGAGAGAAGACTCATCGAGTGGACAATTTGTTATTGCTCCAAATTAACCTCGCACAATATATGAACTTACATTAGATTCTCTATTGGCATATCAATTAGATTACACTCTTCAGCTCCACCATGTCTATAGAACTAAGTTTCCAATCTATAAATTCTTATGCCTTTTCTCCCATTTTAAACCTCCTAATCCAGCCCCAATCCGTTCCGAGTAACACATCAACATCAAGCTGCAGGTTGTAATAAGGAAATATACAGGGAAAAACCAAATTAACCTGGTATAATAAGAAGAAAACATCATGTATGCCTATTGTATTTCATGTCATATATCGAACTCGAGAAGGTATTGTATGCACCACTTTCACCGTACACCACTATTACTATTGTTGGTAAGGATCAACACTTTAATTGTAAAATATTGATCCTTACCAATAATAGTAACAATAGTAGTAGTGGTGTACGATAAAAGTGGTGCACACAATATTTGTCATATTCTTACATTTGCTTCAAAAAACTAATTCCTCAAAAACATATAAGCACATACCTTAGTAAATGATAGTCCTCAAGAACGAAATGTTCAATCATCAATGTTCTAATTAAGTGAGCAATTTCTCATAGGGGAGTGAAGCCAAGCATGGTTCTATAGAAATGTAAAAATCTGTGTTAATGAATCAGATTACACTCGGTGCCTCTTTTATAGAGGAATGTACGTTGCTTGGTCAACAGAATTATATACAATGATACAACAAATTAATGCCTAAGATATTGGAAGCAAATAAGTTTGATTTGGTCTTCAAAATTAATGATTCGGTCAAATATCCGATCCTTTCCTATTAGGTTCTCTTAAGCATTTCATCGAGCAGGTGGTGTGTGCGGTATTATACACTAATCAGAGAGATGAATGTTCATATATGATGTTAAATTATCAATCAGGAGAGAGAGTTCGCAGTTTATCACTTAATCAGAGAGGGAGGAATGACTTATCGAGTTGACACTGAGCGTATCATTCATGGTTATTCTTCCATCAGAAAAATCACCCTTCAATTGATGTGTGAGTGCTATTCCGACCTTCTTATTTCCGATCGGGGTTTGCCTGGCCATTCAGCGGCGACGGCTTGTATCGAGCAGCGGATTTCGTGCAATTCGAACTAAGCGAAGCGCCGCGTGATGTGCAATGATTCTTAGAGACGTTGGATTTGGCCGGAGATGCAAAGGCAAAAAGGGGGCGGCGCTGTGGCCGTGCTCGATTGGGTGAGGCGGCGCGGCCTTAAGCGACGAATTGACGCCGTGGATTGCAGCGACAGAGGCAGCGCGACTTCGGGCTTCGGCGATGGTAGCTTTCTGGCGATAGCTTGCGCAGTGGCACGAGTCGGGTTCAGAGACGTTGGACCTGGCCGGAGACGAAGGCAATGTGGTGGGGGCAGGGGCGGACACAGAAATTAAACTCAGGAGGGCACAATTTAAATTGTATAACATAATAAAAAGAAAAAAAATTAATATAAAAATAAAATTATAATTAATTTCAGATTCAATAGTAAAAACCAATTATAATAATGTATAGCAACCCTACGTGAGACAGAATATAATTTGAGAATGATGTTGTAACATTTTAAAAGACGTTTTAATTTGTACTGGTTTGTGAAATGTTTCACAATATAACCTTCTCTTACATAATTTTGCATATAATCTATGTTTTTTTTTTATTTTATAAATTTAAGTAATACACGTGGTTAAAAAAAGTATGTATAAAACCAAATATAAAAATTTACAATATTGTTAAAAATATTACACAAGTGGGAATTGAACCCCGGATGCTATGGATGAAGTACACAAAACTTCCCACTGCACCAAACATCACACTAGTTAACTATATGACATAGAAATTATATAGAAGATCACAGAAATCCAGGCAGGACATTTGCCACCCCTTGCCTTAAGGTGGATCTGCCCCTGGGTGGGGGAAAATTTGAGCGGCGTGAAAGTGTATTTTTTTTTGGTTGGCGGAAAAAGAGGCAGAATAATTTGGGACTTCTTCGAAGGTTTTAGGGATGAAGGTTCTAGTAATAGTGCATTGAATCTTAGGATAAATTTTGTATGCATTCAGATGCATTTGCACTCATAGTGCATTTTAGAACCGTGTAATTTATTATACTGAAAGATGCAAGTTATTTATACTGAACCGTTGTATCTTTCAATATAATAAGTTATACATTTCTAAAATGCATTAAGATAACCGTGCACTGGATGCACATGAGACTCATTCTGAATTTTAATAAGATCCTTCTTTTACTGTCAATTGTTGTTGTCTAAAAATTATGTTAAGGGCAACAAACACGTAATAAATAATAACTCAAGCAAGAACATAAGAACACACAGAAATATAATCATTTGGGGTTTATTGTATTAACTAAAATGTAGTCCCGCATATTATACGATATGAAATGAATAAAAAAAACTAAATTATTATTTTTAAATTAAATATTTTAAAAATATTTGGTATTTTTTTAATTTAATTCAACTCTAGATGATTAAAAAATTACCTAATTAACATTGAAATATACCTTGTAACATAAAAACTTCTGAGTACGATTTTTTGGTAAAAGTGTCTATCGAATCTGAGCACATTGCCTTCAATAATATTTATGTGATTTAACATACGACTCTGACATTATTCATCAGATATAACATTCGTATGAAATACAAAAATTAAGAATTTTGTATGGAATACATATATTAAGAAAACCATATAGTATACCACAAATAAAAGATTGATATACTTGAATAATTCTCTCATCAGACCTTTTGATGTAAAATAATAACACTCAATTTAATCAACATGAACTATAAGATTGGTATACGTTAAATAATTATCTCACCAGACTGTTTGATGAAAACTAATAGCAATCGATTTAATCAACATGAACTATAAGATTACCATACTTTGAATAATTATCTTACCAGACCATTTGATGCAAAATAAGAATCTGCAAAATAAAAATCCTCAAAGCAACAAAATTGATGATATATAAATATAAAAAAAAAAAGGTTATATAGTATACCTTAAAATCTATAATATCTCATATTAGAGATTAAATCTATAATATCTCATATAAATATGTATGGTTGAGATTAATTTTAAAACTAGAGTTATTGAGATTAGAGAAATTTTCAAATAGAGTGATTTGGCTTTGTGTAAAAGTTTGTCTTTATATATAGTGTAGGTCCCGAACGGGTTTTGTGAGGGTAGAAGTCTAGAGGGGAGAGGTGAATAGACTTCTAAAACTTTTGTGAGATTTGTTGGGGAATTAATTGCCCGGATCTATTCCGGATGAATATTTAAATACAAATTTAATTCTAACAATTATTACTAGCATGAATTAATCCTATATTAATTCAAATAATAATTCAACAACAAATCATGCATATAAACAGTTCACATAAATCCTACGCATGCGGAATTGCTACGGGTTTATGTGAACTAACCTCTCGGAGTGACAACCGTTGAGAAGATGGATCCCGTTCACACGAACACACCAAAAGACCTTCTGAAGTATTCCCTTATCCTTGTTCAACAATCCGGTGGTAGGAACTCGCGAACAATTTAACAAAAGGGAAAAATGAAATTATGTTGCACCACCTTTGTGGATTTCTAATTTTTCCAACACATGAAATTGCTCTTGGGGATGAAAAAAACATCCCCTATTTATAAGAGGGTGGTGGCCGATTTTTTTGCTAGGAAAAAGGGAGAGAAAATCTCTTTCTTGATCTCCAAGAAATCCTGAATATATATCCCATATATTATTTTCTCCTTAATTAAAATTTTTCATAAAATCCCACTCTCTTATTGTTATGGAATTTCGAAAAAAATGAGGATAAAGATTCCAAGATTTTGATCTTCTTGAATTTATGAGACATACTTGTACCAAGAATACATATCTTCCATAATATCTTTTCAAGAAAATCAAGAAAATCTTTCTTTTCCTTTTTTTTTTTCTTAATTTTCGAAAATCCCCATATAAATAACCAAGTGGGAGACTTCTTGAATTTAATGAGATATTATTGTCTTCCAAGAATACATATCTTCATTCCATAACAAAATTCAAAGAAAATCTGTCTCCCTTTTTTATTTATAATTTTCGAAAAAATTGGAAAAAATAAATAAGCAACCATAATTTATTTTATTTTAAACACCTTTTTCAGTTATTGGACATTATGCTTGGGCTACTTGAGGGGCCTTTAGGAGAATTAAGACTGAACCTTCTAATGGACTTTGAATATCTAATATTGAGCCACAATATTATTCAAGCCCATAAATATTAATTAATCACACTACATAATTAATATTGCACTATCCATCTTAACCCATATTACTGTTAATATGGCTGCCGGTTATTATTTCCCGTGTTTACGATTATTCAGCCCATTAATTAATTCAAGCCACTGAAACAACTTTCCTTTAATTAATATATTTTGTCCTTGGTCAAGGAACGGTTCAACATTATTATCCATACCGGAAACTAATTCCACTTGCAAGATTTGGTATGATAAATCTTATGAACCTCTTAAGGGGGCAAATTGAACAAGCGTACTTGCACACGATTCTTCGTATTAAATCTTAGCAATCGCATGTGACCAATAATATTGCCCTATATATAAAGTATTGAATTTCATTGATTCTCTACCCGTCATAAGTCAAAGCAATAATTACTAACCACACACGATCCTATTTAGGGGACGAAGATTAAGAAATAACGAACCACTGAGGTCTAATTCTTCCTAATTCAGTGCTGAAGAATTTATCCTCCTGTAGGTCCTATGCAGTGCATCAGTCATGCACTAATGTAATCTCTTGGTCAAGACAAGCTAATCTGAGCCTTACACTTCAACCTTTCACGATGGATTGTTCATTTCCATTTAGGTCGTGAACAACGTACTTTTAGTTACAAGGGACTGTTAATTTAATCTTCTGTGATCTGGTACCACTAAATTAACTACAATGTAACACGTACTATTTATTGAACAGTTATGCAGTAAATATATGTAACATTCAATGATATTTAAAGCATCAGTGATAAATAATTTATTTCAGTAAATAAGACACAAATTCAGTTTGGTTATACAAAGTAAAAGCATACTTTCCAGTATAACCCCAACAAGATCAGGTGTGGATATGCAAGTGTGCCTGATCAGAGTGCGAGTGAAGCAGTACGGACTGATATCCGACTTACTGACAGCTTGGAAGCAGATTAGTTCGGCGTCTATCAGCTCAACTGTTTGTGCAAAAGATAAGTTAACTCGTGTGAAAAATCAGTTTGCTCAAACCAGATTCTGAGTAATCTGTTTTAGATCAGATGAAAAAAGTGTCAAACTGATCAGATCAGCTGCTTGGTGCAAATCTGATCCAGACTCGGAACATGCATGGAATATAAAGCAAGTAGTGTGCTAATAGTGTAAAGCAGATAAATCACACAATATTTATAGTGGTTCGGACAACTCGTCCTACGTCCACTCTTCCCTATCAACAGGGGCACACACTTAACCAATCTGGACTTAGATTAATGTGTTAGTCCAACACAATACAACAGATGTTTCAAGAGTTCTCACTCAACAATCCCAAAAATGAGAAACTAGAAACCCTAGTCTGAAATCTTACTTAACAAACTTAACCTAACTTTGTAGGTTTGGGTATAAGATTTGTATGTTCCAACTGGAATTCTATCCTAGTATTTAAGTAGCCTACAACTAGAGGATAAGAATTCTATGCTAAAAACTTTATGGGATGAACACTTAGAATAAATCTTGAGTTGTGTTCTTCATGTGGAAATCTTGCTTGAGCTTGTGCTTGTATAATTTCCGTAACCTTAATATGAAGGTTGATTCCATATATATAGGCACAAAATCAAACAAGCCGTTGGAGAGCAATTCGAATTTCGGTCTATTTGAGGTAGGTTTGCAGGCTTGATTTGACGTGCTCAGAGGCGGCATGGCCGAAAGCATGTAAGCTTGTCCTTTGTAGCCGTTGGACTCTGAAGCACTAATCTTGCAAGTGTCAGTTCCATACGTGCGTGTCTTCTTCTCATTGGTTCACAAGTACACAAATTCAGCACTTGATTTACTAACAAGATTGCATTCTTCTTGTCTGATTGACTTTGGCTCGTACTAGGTAACTTGATGTAGTCACCTGATGGATCTGACCAGATCAGGTAAGGAATGATCTGTCTACCTAGTTTGAATCTTTTGATGTAAGTTGTCTTAACACAATTACTGATTCTTCTTTGTGTTATGTGATGTAGGTCTTCTGGTCTTGATGTCTTCTGATCTTCGGCTCTTCTGATCTTCTTATCTTCAGGTCTTCTGATCTTCAGCTTATCTGATCATCTGATCTTTAGCTTATCTGATCATCTGATCTTCAGCTTATCTGATCATCAAGACTTAGCCTATACATATTGAGTTCCCCCTCAATATGTGACATATCTTTTACATCAGCTGTCTATACAAATCAGCTGGTCATCATATCTGATATCTAATTCATCAATCAGCTAACAGGCCTGACTTGTCCTATTACAATCTGTTTTGGAACTTCTATCGAAACTACAAATTTCCCAACAATTTCCCCCTTTTTGATGGAACCAAAACAGTTAATCAAAAAAATAGATAACTAGAATATAAATGACAAAAATAACACACAATTCAGAAGACAATGAGAAATTGTCTTAGAATCAGAAAGATAGAGTATTTCATTAAGGATATAAAAGTTTACAAGTACAAAAATACCTATCAGCTGATCCTAAACTAGTCTTCTGAGCTGTTTGTCTTCAATACTTGAACTTCTGGAGCTCTACAGGAATATCAAAAACTTTGTACACCCTCTGCATTAGAGCAGCCAGTCGTTCTTTCTTAATAATCCCTTTTTTCTTGGCAAAATCATAGTACAACTTCTTAAAGGCAATGGGATCAAGAGTCTTGTTTGGTCTGAGAGGTGGCAAGAGGATTTAGAATGGAGGAGACTCAGGAATTAGATTCATCGTCTTGCCCTCTTTCATTACGATCTTGGAGAATTCTGGATATTTGGTTTCCAACCAGCTTCTGAATTCATCATCGATTTCTCCTTGATCATCTGCAATTAGAATCTTCTCTAGAATGTAGACATCGCATAGCCAATCTCCTTGAATCTTGTTCCATTCTGGTATCAAATCTTCCCGGGCAACCAAGATGTCTTTCACCGATGCAGGTAAGGCCCTTTCTTCCCAGACAATGTCCTCAGCAACAACAACCTTCTTCCTTTCTCTTCTGACATAGCTTATGTGAAGACCCTTAGCTTCAGCCATTTTCTTCTTCTTGATGGCAGCATTGATCACTCTCTGCCTGACTTTCTGCTCTTCTGACTCTGCTGGGGTTATCTGAGACCTCGATCTTGTCTCAATCTACTTCTGGGTCTAAGTGGGTACCTTGACCTGCTTGCCCTTTCCTTTCTCTCTCTTCTTGGCTTCTGCCTCAGCTGCTTTCTCTTCTTCCAGCAACTGTTTTGCCAGCTCAAGGTTCTTTGCCCGATCTTCAGATTCATACCTTTTCTAAATGTTTGGTGAGAAATCTTCTATCTTATCTACTCTGGTAACAACATCAAATACGATAGACGTATGGTCAGAAATGGCCTTCCCTTGAGCTTCAATGTCTTGCCCATTCTTTTCAACTGTTTGATAGATTTTCATCAGTTCGGTGTCAGACACAGCAACAGTTGGGACAAATTCTGGCATGGCAGGCATGTCAGCAGTTGGTGCAGATGGAGTTGGCACAGATGGTTTAGCAGATGGCAATGTACCCGCAACGATTAACTTTATCTATTTTTCTGCCTTCTCTTCCCCCTTTTTGGTTGCATCAAAAAGGTTTGTTAGCCTGAGGTTAAGAGCTCTGAACTGATTCAACATTTCATCCTTGAGTTCCTCAACAGCTAAAGGGGTAATCTGCACAGTGGAAGATGAGGGTTCAAGGCCCAACAATCTGTTCAGACCATCTTCAAGTGTTTCTTGGCCCTGAGAAGTGATCCCTCAAATCTCTTCCATCCAGCATCTAGACAAGTATTTGTCCTCTCCAAAGAAGACCAGACACTTTCCAACAAGATTCCCAAATCAGAGAGCATTGAAACCTGTAGAGTTATCTTCTCTGTGACTGGATCAACTTTCTTCAGCATAGAGGCAGTAATATTATCGTGCATGCTCATCGGCTTGGCTAAAGTCAGTTTCCTCTCTGCATCAACTAGAGCTTGCTTCTCTTCTCTAAATCTCTTCATCAGGTCAGTTGTCAGAGTGTTGAATTGAGTTTCCATAATTGCCTTTACCCCATCTTGAATATTCTTTGAAAGGCGATTTAGGGTATCATCATCTAAGGCAACAGCCCTGTCAGATGTTGAAGCCTCGCCAGATAGGGTCACATCTGCAGCACCCAAACCTGGTTCATCGACAGCTTTCTCATCATCATGAGCCCAGTATGCTTCCTCCTCTACTTCAGCAATCCCAAACCTTTCGTGAATCAACCATCTGATGTCATCATCAGAGGCTAATTCAGCTGCATTACTCAAACCAGCATTCTCCATACACCTCGTCTCCAGATCCATAAAATACTCAGAACTGAGGCTTCCATCAGAATCAAGAATTCTTCAATAGCCTTCAGACGGATATCCCTCCAGAAAACAATCTCTTCAATCTTTAGAGGGAGGCCTGGATGGTTGATCAGATCCGGGCAAATCTTGTCAAGATAAGCCTTAACCTGTTGCTTCAGTATGAACAGAGTGGGATCCTCGGTGTCTGATTCTGGGGACTCCAGAACAATCCTGGTGTTGAACGGATTGTGGGTAAGAGAGACATAGAGGTCCTATCTTGGAACAACTTCTTCAGCAATCGGTTCCTCAACCCTCTCTGGTTCATGTGTAGTCGGTTCTGATGGCTGGGGAGTGGGAATTTGGGGTTCTGGTTGAGCTGGTGCACTGGGTGGGGTAGGTTCTAGTTGAGTTGGAGTTAGCTCAGATTGGGGTTGAATCTGGGTTTAGGGGCAGTTTGGGGTTGTTCTGGGGCAGATGGGGTTGGGGTTGGAGATGGTGGTTTGGCAGACGAGCTTTTCGAGCCGAAAAACCCTACTAGCACTTTTCGAGTTTTTATCCGTAAAACATGCCCATTGATAATGTCATAAATTTAAAGAATTCAAAAAATGAGAAAGGGGAACTTCAAATTAAAATCTAAAAATCGTGAGAGTTTAACGGTACGTTTAAAACAATTTTCGGAACAAAAAACCGAACCGAAAAATATCAAAAATACACCGTCGGAGCCGAAATCATGTCTAGAACCGGGACTACCATAATGGCAGCCCAAAATTTAGACCAAGTGCCGCCCCCTTGCAAGAGTTTAAGAGATGGGATTGGCCTTGTGATGTCTTGTAACTAGCTCCCTATAATCCCATCTCATTAAACCCATTTCATCATCACACTTCATTAAACCCATTTCATCATCACACTTCATTAAACCCATTTTCATCATCACACTTCATTAAACCATTGCCAACTCTCCCTTCCCTCTCTCCCCCTTATATTTCGGCCATCTCCCCTCCCCATTCCCAGATTTTCATAACACTCCCCCACCCCCAAAGTCTTGTTCCTTTTCCCTTCAAAGAGAGAAAAGAAAGATGGAGAAGCTTGAGAAGTAGAAGAAGAAGAACACCTTTTTTCCCCCTCCCTTCAATCTTGATCGACCACCACCACCACCATCACCATTCTTGGAGCCAAGAGCTGTTAAGGGTTGGGTTCTTTATCACCTTGAGTCCTAAGCCATCCATACCGAGAAGGAAACTATAAGGGCAAGTCCAAATTACCAAAGGTTCGTATATGCTACTACTCATCTTTTGATGTCTTTTTTTCGAAGCCTTTTTGATGTTTTAAAATTGTGGAAACCTTTCTAGATGTAGTATTTGAAGTTTAGAACAACATACTAAAAATTAGTGGTCATCTGATCTGTCTGCATGGAGAATAAATTCGTGGAAATTTGTGTGTCTGAGACTATGAGAAACTGGGAGCAGTGACTCTTTCGTATTGTTTTACTTATTTAAAAAGATGGGAAATTTCTAGGAAAATTTGGGAATATTTCTCTTGATGTCTTTTAAATCATATCCAAAAAATGATATTGTTTTGTTTAGAGAATCATGAGATATGCCTATTTGAAATTGTTGTGACAAATGATTGACGAAGGTTGAAACTGTGAGTTAAACAATTTATTTATCCTTGTTTCCTTAGTATAAAAATCATGGGAAAAGGTTTATGTTCTCTTACGTGAATGTAGAATGGCATATTTAAGTTTGGTGATTTTTTGTTAAGTTTCCAATGGGTTACGAATTTTCATATGAACCATGTACTGTATGGCGTACCCTGTTACAAACCCATATTTACTCAAAATCCTGGTACCGACCCTTAGCTCAAATGTCTTAGGTTTCTAAATTAAAGTTTCTTATTTTTAAGTTTTGTATAGCATATTTTAATTTCGTAATTTTTAGATATTTTTCCAGTGAGTTATGATTTTTAGTTTAAAGTGTGCACTGTTTTGACGAACCTTTCAATACTCTGCCTTAAATCGCATATGTACCTTGTTTCCTTAGCTCAAATGGATTTGTGCCCTTGATTAACTATGTTCCTTTTCAAAATATGTATAACATACTAAAATTTCATATTTTTCCAGTAAGTCTAAGTGCTCTTTTTCTTTTATGCATGATTACATGTCTTTATGCCAAAAGAGTAGTACTAGGGAGAAGGAATGGTAATACTTTTAGAACCAAGCATGTTTTAGGTTGTTGAATGTTTCATGTTCTTTGTGAATATATGTTTGGATGTTTTACTTGTATTATTATGTTTGAACCCTTTCACAAAATAGGGAAATCGTATCAATCCAATAATCAAGTTTCGAAGCCACGTCGAACTCGAAATGAACTCTTATAACTTTTAACCACTAAATGCGTTTTAATTGAAGAGCCCTTAAATCGATGTGAAACCATATATTAAATAAAAGAATGAACGATGACTAAACGAACGGACTGTGCTAGGTCCTTGGGATTAGCTCGGAAGCTTGGAAGTCGTCCCGTGTTCAAAAGCTTTCAAGAAGTTAAAACTTTTACTTGAAAAGTTGTCAGCTGGTTAACACTATCTTTATTAGCCGATAATTTTATATGGATTGTTGACAGTTTTCAAAGCAAACTAAATAAGCACTGTTAAAAGATATGTTTTTGAAACTTGTGCATTTGGTAAATAATGCACTGAAAATCATGTGAGTACGAATATGAGTTTTGTGAACATTGGAACGTGAACTATATGCATCGTTTAACTGTTGGACCTCGTGCCAATGATTTTTGGGATGAGTCCCGTGTGAATGAATTGGTGGTTTTGCGGGGAGATAAGGAAGCGTTGATATAAGGTAGCGTTGATATAAGGAAGCAAGGGGATATAAGGAAGCCATCGGGGGATTGGACGCGGTAGGGCGCCTACCGTTGCCACCCCATATTGTTTGAATGTTGCGGGATTGGACGTGGTAGACGCTACAAGTGCCACCCATATGCGTGATTGTTGAATGATATGATTGATGTTATAAATGTTGGATACTGTATGAACTATTAACAAGAAATCGTGTGTATGTTTTTGTGTTATAAAGAGAATGAGTAAAAGCTTCTACCCTTTTGAATTCCTGTCAATCTGCATCGCAGCGTACAGGTTGCCCGCTGAGATTTTATCTCACGCCCCTTAAACCCCCTTTTCAGGTTATGATGCTAAGGGCCGGGAGCTGCAGTAGACGACCCGCTTCCCCCACTGCCTTATTCAATAAACATATTGTTTTCTAAATTGGAATAATATGTCTAATTAATACTCCGTGGATCTTGTACTAATGATGTTTCTATACTAAGTATTGAACTTATCTACCCTACTATTTTTTAACTTGTGATAAATTTTATTCTGCTGCAACTCAATTTGTTTGTCCTACCTTTTAAAAGAAATTTTCTGGCTCAGTTTTACGGTTCACTAAGTGATGACTCGGGTTTAGGGCATTGTGACCTCGGAGGTCAACGTTCTGAATTCCGGGGCGTTATAGGTGGTATCAGAGCTTATGTTCAAAACTCCGGACCAAATGACTTACTTTCTTTTTACTTCAAAACTTTACTTAGGAAAGAAGATAATTTTCATAAATTCTATTAAATGTTACTAGTGGGAAGGTTGTCTACCTCAGCGTACCGGAAGAGCCTCGAGGTATGTGAATGACTTGTGAAAAATTGTATAATAAACGTTAACCCTTACAAACGAGAACAACAAAGAAGTAAAGAAAAAATACGAAAGTCTTAAAAGAGACGAGTAAAACCCCAAGAAAGAGAAGAATACGATATAGGAACTGATGCCTGATTTACATACCGTTTTGCGCATGCTACTTGATTTCTCGTAATACATGTGTTAACCTTATGTGACGATCTTTCTTGCGAGCAAAATTGTTTATGTGTTATGTACGACGACTATTTCTTCTTTTTCTTCTTTGTTACTGATCTTAGATCCTTTCTTTTTAGACGGGAACCTTAGAAGGATTGTATGGCTTTTATTCTCCGTCTCAGGAGCATGTACCAGTGTGAGCGCGAGTCTATCTATGACTTCACTGCCCGTTTCATCACCTTCAGAGGACGAGCTCTCCTAGAGGGCCTAGTTCAGACTGAGCAGGAGGCTGCAACCCTCCTGAGGGACGCAGTTCAGCCACGATGGCTAACGCGTGCGCAGGGAGTGTTCGACTCACTGTGGGCTACTGACGCCCAGACACTGGACCATTCTAGCCTCACCACTTTCATGGACGACCTGTCCGAGAGCATCAACGCAGCTACCAGGGCCTTTGAACGGTCCAACCTGGAGATCGCTAGGGCCGCCTTTCACGAGGCAGCAGCCGGGAGCATCGGCATGGATAGACGTGCCATGGAGCACAAGATCTTGTTCGTATGGGATCAGAAGAGGACACTAGAGGACAGGGAGGCCGGACTGGAGCTCGAGGCCATCCACCTGTTTGAGCGCGAGAGCGCTAGACTGGATGTAGCAAAGACCCACCGCCATCTGGGCGTGGATATCTGGCAGGAGACCGGGCTATTTGGAGGGCTCGTAGCATCAGACCCGGTTTGGGGCATACATCGATGTCGACCAGAACGACGATTCGACAGAGGACATTGACTATAGTCCCACTACGGGACCAGCTGCTAGAGCCAATGATGCTGAGGCAGGGCCGAGCCGCCACCCCGATGCTTGCTCTACCACAGATTGATCTGAAGCAGTAGATATGTTTTGTACATAGCTTTTGGGGATGAATTCTCGGGTGATGTAATAGAATTAGGAGACTTGTGGTCGACCTAGTTCGAACCCTTTTTCTACCGAACCGTTATTTTGTAGCGGCCTGTGCACCTACTTTTAGTTTGTCGAATATGTATATTACTCAACTTATTTTAATGATATGCTGATATATTTTCAGAGTCTCGCACCCTTTAAATTTTGTTGGAGACCCGTTTCTCTCCGTTTGACCTTGAGAACTTCTCTTTCTCTTTTCAATTGTATGCATACTATAGTCTCACGTGTTTTCTTTTGTGGGACATTCTATTCTATCCGTTATGTTTATCTCAATGTTTACAACATGTGTCATTGTTTCCCTAACATGCATCGTCGAGCCCGACTACCGTGCTACTGATCTAGACAGTACGTTCCGTTTTACGTGTGCTCCCATGCGTGATTGATTTAATACCATGTTGTTATATGCTGGATTCTCTTATTTTGAATTTTATCATACCTATATGAATTAATACTTTCTTCTCCTAAACTTTCCTTTAGGATGGCACCACCCAGGAGAAACCTACGTGCAAATAGGGAACCGTCTGAAGGTTCCATAGGACGCGAGGCTCCACCCGCCGCGTCCGGAGCCGACATGGCACGTGAGTTCTTCAACTCCCTACAGATGTTCATGCAGCAACAAGTATCACCCCCACCACCTGCTCATGCACCGCTCCATCACCCTCACGCAAACCCCACTGTCGAAACATTTCGACAGTTGCAGCCACCCCGCCTGAAGGGAAATGAAGGACCCATGGGGACCGAGGAATGGATAGCCGAGATGGAACGAATCTTCTGCCACATGACTGTGACGGAGGCCCATAAAGTGTCATGTGCCCAATTCCGGTTGGTGGAGGATGCTGCCTAGTGGTGGGAAGCCCACGAGAGTACCATAGCGCCCGACGAGAGGGAATCCTTCACTTAGGAGGATTTCAAGCAAGCAGTGACGAGGAGATACTTCCCACAGGCCCTTCGGGACCGAAAAGAGGTTGAATTTGTGAACCTCAAACAAGGAACTCTCTCAGTCACCGAGTACGAGAAGCAGTTCAACAATCTATCTCGTTATGCTCCACATCTGGTGGAGATAGACGAGAGGAAATCAAGGAGATTCGAAAGAGGCCTGAGGCCTGAGATCGGAGGAGTTGTAGCTGGGCTGAAGCTCCCCAGCTACGGTGAAGTGTTCGACCGCGCGCTGATTGTGTCCATCAGTTTAGGACTGGAGTTCAAGCAGACTCCACCTGCCTTAGCGGTGAACAGGAACTGGTCCCCAAATTTCAGAAAGGACTCGAACCAACCATAGAGGGGGAATAACTTTACTGTTCAGCCTAGAGCGAGGTGCCTGTCTTTCTGCTCGACCTGCAGAAGGTCACATGTGGGACCGTGCTTCAAAGGGACTGGCACGTGTTTCAGGTGCCACCATCCGGAACACAAGGCTCATGAGTGCCCCCAGCCTACTAATGGACCCACCCCTGCTTGAAATAAGGAATCAAAACCGCCAACAGCCGACAAACAACTTCCGTCTGTCGGGACCCCCGAACGGTAACTACCGCCCACCTGGGCCACCAAGAGGGAACTTCCCCACCCAGCCGCCGAGGGGACGTGGTCAGGTGAATGCAATAATTGAAGGGGAGGGCATGGAAGACCCTACTCTTAATGAGACGATGGGAGGTACGTTACTATTTCTTTGTTTGCCTGCTCACGTATTGTTTGATACTGGAGCATCACACTCCTTTATGTCTGAAAGGTTTAAGAAAAACCTTAAGTTGAAAAGTATTAATTGTGAAACTATGAATTTAAGTATTCCATCCGGTGATACAATAAACATTCAGGAACAAGTAAAGAGTGTGAACATAGAGATAGGCGAACACAAGATAAAAACCGATCTTCATGTTCTAAGGATGAAAGATTTTGACATAATCCTAGGGATAGATTGGTTAAGACGAAACAAGGCTATCATAAGGTCTTCGGAAAGGGAAATAAATTCCGAAACGATGGATGGCTAACGTTTCGCCTTTCAGGGAATGAAGACCAAGACTGGAGTGAGGGTAGTCTCCCCAACGCAAACTGCCAAGCTACTACAAAGGGAGAATTGCCAGGGATACCTAGTCAACATCTCCGCAACGACTAAGGACACAAAATCCCCAGTTGAAGTGCGAATCGTAAACGAATATCCCGACGTATTTCCTGAAGAACTGTCTGGATTACCCCCAGATCGCCAAGTAGAATTCACAATTGACTTGACACCTAGTGCTTCACCTGTGTCAAAGGCGCCGTACAGAATGGCACCCAAGGAGTTACAAGAATTAAAGGAGCAACTGCAGGAACGGATGGATAAGAAGTACATCTGTCCGAGCATATCACCTTGGGGAGCACCTGTACTCTTTGTGAAGAAGAAAGATGGATCACTTAGAATGTGTATCGATTACAGAGGGTTAAACTAGTTGACCATCAAGAACAAGTATCCTCTCCCTAGAATCGAGGACTTGTTCAACCAGTTGAAACACGTGGCAATGTTCTCAAAGAACGATCTAAGATCGCGCTATCACCAACTGAAAGTCAAGGGAAGTTATATTTCAAATACGGCCTTCAGGACAAGGTACGGACACTACGAATTCACGGTGATGCCTTTCGGAGTGACGAATGAACCCGCAGTTTTCATGGATTTGGCATCCACTGAGTATTCCACCAATACTTGGACCAATTCGTTATTGTATTCATCGATGATATACTGGTTTACTCAAAGGACCGAACGCAACACGAAGAGCACCTCAGGACTGTCTTGGAAACGCTGAAACGTAAAAAATTATACACCAAGTTCAGCAAGTGCGAATTGTGGATTGACCGAGTAATGTTCCTAGGTCACATAATCTTGGAAAAGGGTCGAAATGGATCCTGCAAAGTTGGAAGCCATAGTAGACTGGAGGGCCCCAATCAATGTCAATGAAATAAGAAGTTTCCTTAGATTGGCATGATACTACAGAGATTTATCCAGGATTTCTCACGCATTGCGAGATCGCTGACACACTTGACCAAGAAGAATGAAAAGTTTATCTGGACGTCTACCTGTGAGGAAAGTTTTCAAGAACTAAAAAAGAGATTAACCTCCTCCTCACCTGTACTGACTATTCCCGATTGGTCGGAAGGATTCGTGATCTACACCGATGCATCCTTATTAGGATTGGGTTGTGTCCTTATGCAGAATGGGAAGGTCTTTGCGTAAGCGTCCCGCCAACTAAAGACGCACGAACAGAACTATCCTACGCATGACTTGGAGTTAGAAGCCGTTGTTCACGCTCTGAAGATATGGAGACACTACCTGTATGGTGGTAAGTGTGAAATATACACGGACCACAAGAGCCTGAAGTACTTCTTCACGCAAAAGGAATTGAACATGCGACAGAGAAGATGGCTTGAACTGGTGAAAGACTATGATTGCACTATCCATTATCACCCGGGGAAAGCGAACGTTGTGGCTGACGCACTGAGCAGAAAGGGAAGTGCGACACTCAGTGCCATGGCCACTGAGCAAGAATCACTACTCAGAGATTTTTCCCAGTTGAAATTGGAATTCTCCAACTGTTGTTGTGCAAACGCGAGAATAATTGCACTCACAGTGCAACCAACGATACGAGAAAGAATCAAAGAAGCACAGGAGAGTGATAAATTCCTCGAGAAAATGAAGGAACGAGCAAAGAAAGGAACCATTCAAGGTTTCATCGTGTGTCCTGATGGAACTTTGATGTTCAGGAACAGGGTCTGTGTGCCGAAGACAGAGCAACTAACGAATGAGTTATTAAGAGAAGCCCACAATACCCCGTACACCGTACACCCTGGAGAGACAAAGATGTACGGGGAACTACGGGAGAACTTTTGGTGGAGAGGAATGAAAAGATCCATAGCTCATTTCGTGAGAAAATACTTGACTTGTCAGCAGGTTAAAGTAGATCACCCACGACCATCAGGATTACTGAATCCGCTGGAGATACCGGAATGGAAATGGGAGAATATCGCTATGGATTTTGTCACGGGCTTTCCCAAGACAATTAAAAATCACGATGCTATCTGGGTTGTGGTAGACAGACTCACAAACTCAGCCCATTTCATTCCTATCCGTATGACCTATTCGATGGATAAGCTTGCACAATTGTACATAGCAAAAGTAGTCCCACTGCATGGCGTACCAGTCTCAATCGTTTCAGATAGAGACCCCCGCTTCACCTCAAATTTCTGGAAAAGGTTACAACAAGCTTTGGGGACTGAGTTGAACTTCAGCACTTCATATCATCCTCAGACAGATGGTCAGTCAGAAAGGACAATACAAACCTTGGAGGATATGTTGAGGGCTTGCGCCCTAGATTTTGAAGGAAGTTGGAAAGCGAATCTCCCTCTAGTGGAATTTGCTTACAACAACACTAATCAAGCTACGATACAAATGGCACCGTTCGAGGCACTTTTTGGGAAAAAGTGCAGGTCGCCTATCTGTTGGGACGAAGTCGGAGTCCGAAAGATCTTAGGACCCGAACTTGTGGAGAAATCTGTGGAGACCATCTCCAGGATCAGAGAAAGAATAAAGATAGCTCAGGACCGTCAGAAGTCCTACGCCGACTCATGAAGAAAAGATCTACACTTTGAAGTCGGTGATAAGGTGTTCTTAAGAGTCGCACCAATGAAGGGACTAATTCGTTTTGGCAAGAGAGGTAAGTTGAAACCTCTCTTCGTAGGGCCTTTCGACATTTTGGATAGAGTCGGAGACTTAGCCTACCAAGTAGCCCTACCGCCAGAGCTATCACAAGTACATAAAGTATTTCATGTCTCTACTCTTAGGAAAAACCTAAGTGACCCGGACCATGTCGTCGATTTCAAAGATCTAAGTTTGAGTCGCGATTTGACTTACGAAGAAGTATCGTCGATTATTTTGGGGAGAAAGGTCCACATTCTAAGTAACCTGAAAAATACCTCTAGTACAAGTACAATGGAGCAGACATGGAAAGGAGGGAGCCACTTGGGAAAGAGAGGATGAGATCCTGGCTAAGTACCCCCGATGCCTTCAGGATAAGCAAGTAAATTTCGAGGACGAAATTTCTTTTAAGGGGTGTAGGATGTAACAACCCGAATCTGTTTTAGGACTTATTTGTTTATTTTTCCTAATGTGTTTAAATGTTATACTTGTTTTTAAAAAAAATTGTACAAGTTTCTAAATTTTTCAGGTGACAGACGAGCTTTTCGAGCTGAAAAACCCTACAGGCACTTTTTGGGTTTTTATCCGTAAAACAGGCCCGTTTGTAATGTCAAAATTTAAAGAATTCAAAATGAGAAAGGAGAACTTCAAATGAAATCCTAAAAATCGTGCGAGTTTGACGGTACGTTTAAAATAATTTTCGGAACTAAAAATTGAACCGAAAAATATCAAAAATACACCGTCGGAGCCGAAATCGTGTCTAGAACCGGGACTACCATAATGGCAGCCCCAAATTCAGACCAAGTGCCGCCCCCTTGCAAGAGTTTAATAGATGGGATTGGCCTTGTGATGTCTTGTAACTAGCTCCCTATAATCCCATCTCATTAAACCCATTTCATCATCACACTTCATTAAACCCATTTCATCATCACACTTCATTAAACTCATTTTCATCATCACACTTCATTAAACCGTTGCCAACTCTCCATTCCCTCTCTCCCCCTTATATTTTGGCCATCTCCCCTCCCCATTCCCAGATTTTCATAACACTCCCACACCCCCAAAGTTTTGTTCCTTTTCCCTTCAAAGAGAAAAAAGAAAGATGGAGAAGCTTGAGAAGTAGAAGAAGAAGAACACCTTTTTCCATCTTGATCGACCACCATCACCACCATCACCATTCTTGGAGCCAAGAGCTGTTAAGAGTTGGGTTCTTTACCAACTTGAGTCCTAAGCCATCCATACCAAGGAGGAAACTACAAGGGTAAGTCCAAATGACCTCTTTTTCTTAGTTTCATGATCACCCCTTGTCTTGAGCATGAAACCCATAGAAATGGCACGCTAAGAGCCCCCTCTAATATTGTTTAAACTGTTAGAATCATGTATAAAGGTTGTGTAGATTATCGCTTATGTGTTTGAGCATGTTTATTCGTTTTTGTGAAAGTTCGATAAAACTGAAAAAGGTTCGTATATGCTACTACCCAATTTTTTGATGCCTTTTGTTCGAAGCCTTTTTGATGTTTTAAAATCGTGGAAAAATTCCTAGATGCAATATTCGAAGTGTAGAACAACATACTAAAAATTGGTGGTCATCTGATCTGTCTCCATGGAGAATAAATTCGTGGACATTTGTGTGTCTGAGACTACGTGAAACTGGGAACAGTGACTCTTTCGTATTGTTTTACTTATTTACAAAGATGGGAAATTTCTAGGAAAATTTGGGGATATTCCTCTGGATGTCTTTTAAATCATATCCAAATGATTGTCGAAGGTTGAAACTGTGAGTTCAACAATTTATTTATCCTTGTTTCCTTAGCATAAAAATCATGGGAAAAATTGTATGTTCTCTTAGGTGAATCTATAATGGCATATTTAAGTTTAGTGATTTTTCGTTAAGTTTCCAGTGGGTTACGAATTTTCATATGAAGCATGTACTGTATGACATACCCTGTTACGAACCCGTTTTTACTCAAAATCCTGGTACCGACCCTTAGCTCAAATGTCTTAGGTTTCTAAATGAATTTTTCTTATTTTTAAGTTTTGTATAACATATTTTAATTTAGTAATTTTTAGGTGTTTTCCCAGTGAGTTATGAATTTTAGTTTAAAGTGTGCACTGTTTTGACGAACCTTTCAATACTCTGCCTTAAATCGCAAATGTACCTTGTTTCCTTAGCTCAAATGAATTTGTGCCCTTGATGAACTCTGTTCCTTTTCAAAATATGTATAACATACTAAAATTTCATATTTTTCCAGTAAGTGTAAGTGCTCTTTTTCTTTTATGCATGATTACATATCTTTATGCCAAAGGAGTAGTACTAGGGAGAAGGAATGGTAATACTTTTAGAACCAAGCATGTTTTAGGTTGTTGAATGTTTCATGTTTTCTTTTGTGAATATATGTTTGGATGTTTTATTTGTATTATTAAGTTTTTGAGTAGACTCGACCTTGATCTGTGAACCCTTTCACAAAATAGGGAAATCGTACCAATCCAATAATCGAGTTTCGACGCCACGTCGAACTCGAAATGAACTCTTATAACTTTTAACTACTAAATGTCTTTTAATCAAAAAGCCCTTAATTCGATGCAAATCCGTTTATTAAATTAAAGAATGAACGATGACTAAACGAACGGACTGTGCTAGGTCCTTGGGATTAGCTCGGAAGCTTGGAAGTCATCCCGTGTTCAAAAGCTTTCAAGAAGTTAAACTTTTAATTGAAAAGTTGTCAGGTAGGTAACACTATCTGTATTAGCCGATAATGTTATACGGACTGTTGACAGTTTTCAAAGCAAACTAAATAAGCACTGTTAAAAGATATGTTTTTGAAACTTGTGGTTTTTGTAAACAATGCACTGAAAATCAAGTGAGTACGAATATGAGTTTTGTTAACATTGGAACATGAACTATATGTGTCGTTTATCTTTTGGACATCGTGCCAATGATTTTTGGGATGAGTCCCGTGTGAATGAATTGGTGGTTTTGCGGATAGATAAGGAAGTGTTGATATAAGGTAGCGTTGATATAAGGAAGCAAGGGGATATAAGGAAGTCATCGGGGGATTGGACGCGGTAGGGCGCCTACCGGTGCCACCCCATATTGTTTGAATGTTGCGAGATTGGACGTGGTAGACGCTACCAGTGCCACCCATATGCGTCATTGTTGAATGATATGATTGATGTTATAAATGTTGGATACTGTATGAAGTATTAACAAGAAATCGTGAGTAAGTTTTTTTGTTATAAAGAGAATGAGTAAAAGCTTCTACCTTTTTGAATTCCTGTCAATCTGTATCGCAGCGTACAGGTTGCCCGCTGAGATTTTATCTCACGCCCCTTAAACCCCCTTTTCAGGTTATGATGCTGAGGGCCGGGAGCTGCAGTAGACGACCCGCTTCCCCCACTGCCTTATTCAATAAACAAACTGTTTTCTAAATTCGAATAATATATCTAATTAATACTCTATGAATCTTGTACTAATGATGTTTTTGTATTAAGTATTGAACCTATCTACCCTACTATTTTTTAACTTGTGATAAGTTTTTTTCCGCTGCAACTGAACTTGTTTGTCCTACCTTTTAAAAGAAATTTTCTGGCTCAGTTTTACGGTTCACTAAGTGATGACTCGGGTTTAGGGCGTTGTGACCTCGGAGGTCAACGTTCTGAATTCTGGTGCGTTACAGAGGGTGATTTGGAAGTGGGTGTAGGTGATCTGTCCCTTCTGAACACTGTAATAAGGGGCACAGAATCTGAGGGTGACTGCTCCCAAGTCGGCTCAACATCTACTCCTTCTCCTTCTGCCTCTCCTTCTCCTTCTCCCATCTGTTCAATCTGCTCCTCCCTGCCAGTACTCGTAGTTTGTTTAGAACAGGCAGCAACTTCCTCCTCTGATTCAACGTGAATCAGCTCCACAGTTCTCTCAACTACTTGAGCTGGTCCAGGGGCCTCTTCAGAAGAGTGGTAATCCTCTTCTGACGCTTCTCTAGCTCATCTGGTTTCTTGGCCAGTGCCTTGCGCTTGAACTTCTTCTTGGGTGCGGCCTTTTCCTGCATTTCTGACTGGACAGAAGACACAGTTACCTTGGTTTCTTTCCCTTTGCCCTCTCCTCGTTGTTTGGGCACATATGGAGCAGGATCATCATCTGATTGGCTAGGTAGGGGTTCATCTCTTCCCAGAATGGCCTTGAATTTTGCCAAATAAACTTTCTTCCCATCTTCATTCCACTGGAAGTTATCGGACAGCTTATCCACAAGGATTATAGAAAACTTGTGGATAAATTAGCATTTTGAGGTCAGAAAGACTTCATTCCTCTCGTTCAGAGAAAACTTCCCATTTTCCTTCAACAACCTTGCTTTGAACATCCCTAGCCAGTCAACATCCTTGACTTTCTTGATGATAGCAGTCATGACACACTACTTGTATGAAATGATGACATCAAGACTTTAGGTTAAACACATAATCACCTTGGAAACAATTTCGAACAAAAGAGTATATTTCCTTTTGAGATGGGGTGCACGAACATTCACAGTTTGTTCTCTATTTGCTGGTCTTAACAGCTCAGCCTGTAGAAACCCTTTCTCTCCCAATTCAGACGTGACGTCTCTGGGTCAATACTTCCTTGGCAGAGACCAAATATCCTCCGTAGATCATTATCAGTCACAACAGCCTCCGTTCCTCCAACGTATGAAACCAGCTTCTCCTCATCATCCTCTTCTCTCTTCAGGGTATAGAAACTCCAGAGCTTCATATGTGTACACTACGTCCTGGTGATAACAATACTGATCAAGTCCACAGGCACGAAGATAGTCTAGAATTTCAATCGACTTAGGGTCTGAGGTGACTGAGAACATAACAAATTTCTCATCAATGATGTCCTTTTTCATTGATGTGAAATTGCATATCTTTTTGCCTTGTCCTGTGCGGGCAATGAGTTGTGCCATTTCTATGAAAAACAAGCGATTTTAGAGATGAGGTTGAATAAATTATTTCAATAGGTATAGTCAAACAAGCAACCCTAATTCACCAATCAAGTATTTCAAGCACAGACTCATATTGATACAAGTATGCATTTAGAACAAGTCAAGAACAATACATTATCGCAACAAGATCCATTTCCAGAAAAATCAATTTGACAAACAGTGATACCAAAAAGATAGTTAAGTAAAGCATATTCAGAAATTTACCAGATATTGATTCAAAGCTTTGAAGATGAAAGATGAATCAATTGAGAGTTTGAAATAGTTTGCACATAAAATTTATCTCTCAAGAATTTGGTAAATTTAGATGTGTAAAAGTTTTCTAGGAAACTGAGTTAGGGTTCTATATAGTGCGAGGGAAAACATTTTGCACAATTCCCCGTAAATACTCAAGTAACTGTGTTTTGAAATCAACAGCTGAGATAGGCGGTCGTAAAGTATTTTAATCGTGCGGTTGAGAAAATGTACCCGCTTGTATTTTGGACGCGAAAATTGCAATAAATACCATTAAATACATATTCCCCACGTCCGCATTTAATGCTTTGCAGGGCGTGCATCATAAAGTAAAGCAAACTATAATTATAACATTTAAAAAGATAAGCTCAGACAATATGAATCAGATAAGGTAAAGTAGATAATGTAAATCTGAAAACGTATCTGACTGATTGATATCGTAATCAATCAGTTGCCACTCGATCTGATCTGACTTCTATGATTATTATCGATCTTACTGTGTAGTTTAAACCTTAGCAAATTTTCCCAACAATGTTTTGTCCCTCAGATCAGGTTCCTTCTGATATAAAAACCCTTAGTAAGTTGAAGTTCCCCCTTCAACTGATATTCCTTTCTGATCAGTACCCAACTGATCCTATCTGATCAGTTGAAGTTTCCTTCTTCAACTGACATTCTTCCTTGGTCAAGCACGTAACCAACTGGTATTGGAGATTAAGCCACCGAAGTATTCTGGTGCATCTTCTCTAAGATCCAGAAGCCCTAGCTCATTGCATAGTACTCTGAATTTAACTTCAGCTAAAGGCTTGTTCAAAATATCAGTTTTATGCTTATCAGTATGAATCTTTTCCATTCTGATGTTCTTCTTTTCCACATGGTCTCTGATAAAGTGATGTCTGATGTCCACATGTTTGCATCTTGTATGCAGAACTGGGTTCTGTGTGCTTGCAATCGCACTATTACTGTCACAGAAGATCGGCACATTCGTAGTTATAATGTTATAATCCCTCAGCTGCTGACAAAGCCAGAGCAGTTGGGAGCAACAGCTTCCTGCGGCCATATATTCTGCTTCAGTAGTAGATGTGGCAACAGATGTCTGTTTCTTTGAAAACCACGAGATCAGTTTACTTCCCAGAAACTGACATGTACCTGAGGTTGATTTTCTGTCAATCCTACATCCTCCATAATCAGAATCAGAGTACCCAGTAAGCTCTAGATTATCATCTACAAGGTACCATAAACAGAGGTTGAGAGTTCCCTTCAGATACTTAAGAATCTGCTTAGCTGCTATCAGGTGGCTCTACTTTGGATTTGCCTGAAATCTGGCACATACACCTACTGCGGTTATATCAGGTCTACTGGCAGTAAGGTACAATAAGGATCCAATAAAAGCCCTATACTCCTTCTGATTAGTTTTCTGACCACTCTCATCTGGATCCATCTTGAAGGCAGTCATCACTGGAATCTTTGCAGCTTTGCAATTCTGGATTCCATACTTAGCCAATATATGCCTTGTATACTTGGCCTGACAGATAAAGATCCCAGTATGAACTTGCTTAACTTGAAGACCTAGAAAGTAGTTCATCTGACCCATCATGGATATCTCGAATTTTCCCTGCATCAGTTTACTAAACTTATCACATAAGTTCTTGTTGGGAGATCCGAAGATAATAAATATCGTCCACATAGATCTGAACCATCAGAATATCATCACCATCTTCTATTCTGAACAAGGTCCTATCAATCAGTCCCTTAGTGAAACCATTTTCTTCCAAGAACTGGGACAGTGTATCATACCAAGCTTTGGGAGCCTGTTTCAGGCCATAAAGAGCCTTCTTTAAACGGTATACCTGATTATTCATTTCAAAGTCAGGAGGTTGTTCAATATACACCTCTTCAGCTAGTATTCTGTTTAAAATGCACTCTTTACGTCCATTTGATACACAGTGAATCCCAATTGAGCAGCATAAGCCAGAAACAGCCGAATGGCTTCTAAGCGAGCAACAAGTGCGTAGGTTTCATCATAATCAATCCCTTCTGATTGTGAATACTCATTTGCAACCAGTCTTGCCTTATTTCTGGTTATCACATTGTGCTCATCTTTCTTGTTCTTGAAGACCCATCTGGTTCCAATAACACTTTGGTGAGTTGGTCTGTCTATAAGTTCCCAAACTTGATTCCTCTCAAACTGCTCTAGTTCTTCTTACATAGCTAGGATCCATCTTGCATCTTGAAGTGCTTCTTCAATGGTTAGAGTTTCCTTAAGAGACAGATAACAACAGTACATTGCACTCTCACCAATCTGATGTCTAGTCTGAACCCTATTGCTTGGATCTCCTATAATCTGATCAGTTGGATGATCTCTTAACCAGATTTTCTTTGCTTGAGTGGTTTCATCTTGGAGATCTTCTTCATCATCATTATCTGCAATAGAATCACTAGAAACTTGTATAGGGACATTAGTTGGGTCTACCTGACAGGGACAGATTTCAGCAGATGTTTGAATCATCTCAGGTTGCTGCATATCTGCCTAATTATCAGGTGTTCCCCCTGAACTGAATGGTTCTGTTGTTACTGTCTCAGCTGTACCAGCTTCTTCATTGACAGTTATACGTACCTTAGGGTCTGACTGACTTGGTGAATCATCAAGGTCAAAGTTGGGAATATACACAATGATGTGTTTTGAATCCTTTCCTTTGAGCCTCAACTGATCCATTTTCAGTGTTTCTGGTTCATCAGGTATGGCTTGTTCTGTGGCAGATTTCTCCTGATCAGATGTTGACTCATCAAAGACCACATGAGGTGTTTCTTCCACAACTAGGGTTCGTTTTGTTAAAAACCCTAAATGCTTTGCTGGTTGAGGAATATCCTAAGAATATACCCTCATCCGACTTAGCATCGAAAGTTCTCAACTGACTCTTCCCATTCTTGTGAATGAAACACTTGCAGCCGAACACATGAAAGTAGAAAACTAGAGGTTTTTTGCCCTTCCACAGTTCAGAAGGTGTTTTGAAGTGAATCTTAGTCAGAGAACATATGTTCTGTGTATACATGCAGTGTTGATTGCTTCTGCCCAGAAACGATTTGGTGTTGCATGTTCAGCTAACGAGGTGCGAGCAGCTTCTTTGAGTGTTTTGTTTCTCCTTTCTTCTACGCCATTTTATTGTGGTGTTCTGGCAGCTGATGTCTTATGTTGTATACCAAACTCAGAGCAAAAATCAGATATAAACTGGTTCAAGAATTTTGTATCTTTATCTGATCTGATTTTCACTATGTTGAGACCCTTTTCATTCTGAATCTTCTTGAGAAGTTCAGGTAGCTTTGTTGTAGTTTCATTCTTTTTATATAACAATACAACCCAGGTGAATTTGGAGTAATCATCCACGACCACTAGAGTGTATTTGCGTCCACTGAAACTAAGAGGCGTAACTGGTCCAAATAAATCCATATGGAGCAAATGCAATACTCTGCTGGATGGAGGAGAAGGAATCCCTTTGAATGAAGTTGTGACTTGCTTTCCCTTCTAACATGTGGCACATGTCTGATCCTTAGAGAAAACTTCATTCGGGAGACCTTCAACCAAGGACATCCTTGCTATCTTGTTAAGAGTCTTAAAGTTTAGATGACTCATTCTCTTGTGCCAGAGCCAACTGGCGCTTTTGGTACTCCTAACAATCAAGCATGCATTTCTTGGACAACTGTCTCAATCTGCAGTATAGATGGTTCCTTTTATGGAGCAAGTTAGCAAGATCTGCTGAGTAACTCGATTTCTTATTGTGCATTTATCTGTCGAGAACTCAACATTAAAACCATTGTTGCAGAATTGAGATACAGATAACAGGTTATGCCTTAAGCCATCAACATACGAAACATCTGTAACTCGTATATCATCATTCACTAAGGTTCCAACTCCTCTGGTAAAACCAGAGTTATCGTCACCAAAGAGAACTCGTGGGCCTGGTTTCTCAATGTAATTGCTGAGGAGATGTTGACTTCCTGTCATGTGCCTTGAGCCACTACAGGAAATTCGAGAAATCGCGACGAAAAAATTCGTCACTGGAACATCATTTTTCGTCATAATTGATAATTTGTGACGAATTTTTTTGTGGCATAGATCGTCATTGAATGTGCGTGGTATTATGAAAAATGTGACGTTATATTAATTCGTCATGAAAAGGGCATCATTTGGTGACGAAAAAGGTCGTTGTCACTATATGTTTCCATCTATTGTGACGCATAAATTGTCACTTTAGGCATAAAAAATTCGTCACTTAATATGACGTTTCGTCACTAAAGTTCAATTTTACGTGACGATATAAATAATTGTCACAAAAAAAGTTACTTTAGTGACGTTAATTTTGTCACAATTAGCTTGGTTATTTCGTCACATTTTCTATATTCGTCAAGAAAGAGTTGTTATTCGGTGACGAAATATTGATCGTCGTTATATGTGTACATATAAAATGACGATAAAATTTGTCACTAATTAGTGTGATTTAATGACAAATTTTTTATTGCCGCAAAATGATGTGGAAATTGTGACAAATTGTTTTTTGTCACTATAATATATTATTTAGTGACGAAAATAATAATCATCACTAAAAGTTCATATTTGGTGACAATATATTGTTCGTCATATTTCACATTATTCGTCATGAAAGAATTGCAAAAAATGACGAAAAAAATGATCGTGGTTATATATATAGATATAATGACAACTAAATTTCATCACAAAAAATTGAACTTTAGTGACAAAATATTCATCGTCGTTAAAAGATGTAAAAATGGTGACAAAATATTTTTTGTCATAAAAAAATATTATTCATCGACGATGATGATAATCGTCACTAAAGAAATTTATATAGTAACAACATATATCGTCATGATTAGTTAACATACCGTGGCAATTATTTCATCATAAAAATGATACATATTGTGACACTTTATTTCATCGTGAAATAATTACTTTTATTATCAATTTATTTGAATTTTTATATATATTAAATCAGTAATAATACTAAATAATAAATATTACAACAAAAACTAAATTAATTAAAGATAAAAAAATTAATTTCCATTAACAAAAAACTCCTTCAAACAACTAGAAACCAATCAACAATCTTTGTTATCAATACTACATGATACAATAAACTAAAAAAACCAATGTCTTATATGTCTCCAAAACTAATTTTCATGCTATTATTCCTTTTTGCACTTCAAACTACAATGATTAAATCTTCTCCTCTGTAGATATCACATATAAAAAAAATATCATGTTAGATGAATTTATAAGAAAGCATAACTCCGTAAAGTATCAAGAAAACGATAATCCTAAACTTTAAATGCACAAATACACTTACCATTCAAGAATGCATTGAAGGTGGAAATCATGCTTGCAGCTTGTAACCTACACGACAAACGGTTTCCCCAACAGTAAGAAACATCACAAACAATTAAACCAAAAACAAAACGTCCAAACGGAACACTATATTTTCACTTCACCATGGAAGGATCACTATCAGAAAAGCCCTCAAGGCATATGCTAAATATGGAACTTCACTGACACAATATTAGATAATGGAAGTATCACAATCACCATAATTGGCTGGATGGGTTAAACAAGAATCCCAAGCAGTTGATGAATCCAGAAAATAAAAGGAAAAATAAACAAAAAATACATAACTGTTCACAAAAATCAAAACCATCAGTTCCAAATTTCACTCAAGTTAACACAGATTGCCATAGCTTTACACACAAGCATGAAACAATTTCAGCTATACTAAATCTCGGGTCTCACAATAAAATCTTCACATAATCAAAATCTAAGATTGAGTAAATTATTTAGCATTCAAATCCAAGGCGTTAGGGGTCAAAACAGTAGCATGGTTGGGTTCAGAAACCATCCCCAAATTCAGACTAGAAGAACCATTAGCAGGTTTTATACTCAAAGCACCAGAATTCAAGTTTTCAATATATGCAGCATTCTGCAAACCAGAATCAGGCCCTAACTTCGAAAGTTCAAAACCAGATTTAGGCAAATCCCCAGAAATCACAGAAGGAATAAGCACTTTATCAGAAACGAAAGCCAAATTCAAACCAGAGAATGCACCATTCGGCATAACAATAGAATTAATCCTCGCACCATACCCAAATTTCGAAACGTTCGAATGCAATTCAGAAGGAATGAGTACACTAACTTCTGTTAATCATTACATCCTCGAACTAAGATGCAGCAATCTTTACTTAACACACCATAACTAGCACAATTTGATAGTGAAATATACAAAGTACAGTACTACCACTCTCTATATACACACAATACACATATATCTTGGCTAAAAATATAAATTGTATCACACATATCCACATTTATGTTTGAATCAAATCAGCGGTTGCAATGCTCCAAAAAATCAGCAATTGCAGCATCTACAAGACCTAATTGCACTTCGAAATAACATCTACAAGACCTAATCTCGAGAGCGAGAAACTAGAGAACCACATTCCCTTATCTGTTATACATGTTGAACACAAATAACTCATCATATATGTCCTCTCTAACACAGCCAGCTTTAAAGCTACACATATAAGTAGTACTATTAAAAGAAAAATGAAAATAATAAAGTAAAGGCTAAAGAAAAAACAACAAGAACCAAAAACTCATAAAAAAATAGAAGCTAACCTTAGTTATATGTCAATCCCTTTCTCCCTCATAAAAAGCCATTAGTTTGTTCATAGTTGCACTTTGCTCAAAGAGTTTTGCAGAGAGAATGTCATTTTGCTCAGAGAGTTTTGCAGTCAGATTTTCATTTTGTGTAGCCAGATCCTCTTTCAAGCTAGTTACTTGAGTTTGTAGTTCTTCCACTTGAGCTCTAGACTGTTGCAACTCTTCCATTGTTTCTCTTAGTTCATCTTTATATTCAGCAGAAGAATTGTACAATGAACTACATTTACTTGGAGGCTTTGAACCATAACCATAACCTTTGGTATATCCAGCCCCATGGCCCAACACCTCCAAATCTATGTCAGCTTCGGTCTTGTCTATTCCGAGCTCCAAATATTCCTCTCGCTTACGTTTCATCATTTCCTGGTATTTAAGCATAAATAAAGTAAATAAAATGCTCATCTGAATTGAAAAAGAAGTAAATTAACCTCAATAATAACATAATCAAATATCATAAATGTCTACACGACTTACCCAATTTTCTTTTGCCTTGTCAGATTTCCACCCATTTTTCTCTGTACTGTGGGTTTGCTCTCATACAAGTAAATCTGATCGCACGGTTCTTTAAGTTCAAGAGACACTACAAAAAATTATAAAAAATCAGCTACTTCATCACCATATCCAAGATTGAAATAAAAAATTCATAAAACCCATATATTAAAGATTATGATAACCATATTAGCAGTGCAAGCAAAAGCTAAGGAACCCACTA
Source organism: Stenogyne calaminthoides (assembly GCA_037126765.1). Lineage (NCBI taxonomy): Eukaryota > Viridiplantae > Streptophyta > Magnoliopsida > Lamiales > Lamiaceae > Stenogyne > Stenogyne calaminthoides. Next base: position 29,122,208 of record JBBCBC010000021.1, read on the forward strand.
ATCTTAAAGACTAAATTACAACAATCACGAATCAATTGCACCTTAAATACTAAATTACAGCAATTAGTAATCAACAAAGTATATATAATTATTGGCATAGGCCATATGTCTAGTCTAGCTAATCACATACACACGAATGGTTCAATCTTTGACAACTTAGAGTGCATTGAACACACTATTTATGTCAACTTTGTGCATTTTTTCATCAAAGGTCCACTTAAATAACAGAGACATATAAATTTGAAATAGTTGTAAAGCATTTATCAAACAAACTCTTTTAATCTACAAAATCCAGTGGTGAAACTGATATCACAAACATAACATCCCATAAGATTTTTTTTAATAAAAAGAAGGTTAACATAGAATGAACTAAAGTCATCCGTATTTTAGCCAACAAATAAGTACTATAAGATCTCCATCAGAAAATAAATATTATGGTAATTTGGTTCAAGTATTTTTGGTGTATTAGTCTAATGAGTGATTTCTTAATCGATTTTAACCCTAATGTAATTTTAGTAATGTCATTATAACTATACCATTCTCTAGTTTGAATTGGAAAAGTTGGCAACCTCCTAAATGCATAAACAACCTTTATTTCTAAAGTTTTTTTAATGCACTTACAGTTTGCACAGAATCCCTCATGAATCACTTGCATAGTTTACAACAATTAGTAATTACTTGCACCTTAAAGACTAAATTACTGCAATCATGAATCAGCAAAGTATATAGTAATCAACAAAGTATATATAATTATTGGTAAATTCAACTACAGTGGTTGATTTTGACTCCAGACAAACCATTATTTTTAGTGAAATTCATGTTTTATTACATCTAATGTGCAAGAGTTCAATGATTTATGAAAAAACAGTGAACTGAAAAAACAACAATCAAACACCACATATTATTATGAACAAGTAGCATAACAACTAGCAATTCAAGAACCACATATCTATGAACACAAAAAGGGGAATATTTACCAGAAACTCTGTTGATGAGAGGAGAGAGGAAACGATTGAAGAGAGGGTTGAAGATTCACGATATTAAAAAGAACGGTGAGTGGTTTTTGGTTTGATCGAGAATAAATAAGCGTACGTGAATATATCTGAATAAGAATGGAATATTTTCTAATCAAATTTGGAATAGGATATCGGTTAAGATTTTTCCACTAATTCACGCTCTCAAATCTCATTTAAAAAATTTTAAGACTCGCCAGTGGCCCTTTTTTGGCTCCAAACACAATTCATTGATAATTAATGGGCGGGCTTGACATCTTGCTCCCGACATAATTCCAAAATTACAAAGAATGTGGAAAAACTTACGATTTCAACCCTAGGTTTGTAAATCAAATTAATCACGTTCTTATAATTTATCAAGATCATCTATCCAATTCAATGAATAAATACCTAATTTGACTGAAAATACTCCACCGCAAAAAACCAATTACGCTTTCATAAAATCTTTTAATCGTATTCAATTAAGAGAAGAATAGAAAGAACACAAATTCATAATTACTACTAGATCAACTTAAATACCTGATGATATCATCGGAGAATAATTTCAGTATAGAATGTTCCTCAACGAATTGAGATCGTGGCCACAGCATTAATCGATTGGGCAGTAGGGGATGATCGAAACAACTCAGTACTCGTCTTTCGAAGCTGAATCGATTGTGATAATCATCACCATTGCTACTGCTTGTAGTCTTCATTTCGCCAAAGAAATGATGGTCCCAAGATTTATCGCCGCTGATCGCCTCATGATGATTTAGGGATTAAGGATAATTGGGGATGAACATCGGGGTGTTAGTTGTGAATGAATTAGGGATTTCTGGATTTTGGGGTTGAACGGATTGGAGAGATGAATGAATTGGGATGAAGTCACGATTTGGGAGATGAATGAATTTGGGGAAGATGAATAATTGGGGATCGATGAAGTCTCGATTTGTTATTTTTAATGATTTTTTTTTTTACTTATCATTTTATAAATACTAAATGCGTCTAGTTTTTTACATGAATTGCAGTATGCCCCAGTGGTGTAGGGTTCAACCCTCAATAGCTGCATTTTTTTATATTAAATAGGAGTTTATTTTATTCATACTACATTTGTATTAAATGAATTTTAAATAATTATTATGATTTGTTCTTTCGATTGTAATTTATTTTATTCATGCTACATTTGTATTAAATGAATTTTAGATAACTATTATGATTTGTTCTTTCGATTGTAATTTATTCTTTTATTGAGAAGGATGCATTTTAAAAAAGTCAATTCTAAAAGATTTTGATTATAATGTTATAGACCGCTTTAAAAAAATGATGAATTTTAAATAATTATTATGATTTGTTCTTTCAATTGTAATTTATTTTATTCATGCTACATTTGTATTAAATGAATTTTAAATAATTATTATGATTTGTTCTTTTGATTGTAATTTATTCTTTTATTGAGAAGGATGCATTTTAAAAAAGTCAATTCTAAAAGATTTTGATTATAATGTTATCGACCGCTTTAAAAAAATGAAGATTCGATACACTTAATTGTAATTATAATTTAATTTAAATACTATATACACATTCTTTATTTAGTTTGCAACGAGTTTCTTGATTTTTTAAGTATTAATTTTTTTATTTAGGTTTTCAAGAGAAAGGGTATCTCACCAAATTAATTGTGATACTAATACTTTTACAAACGGTATTAGTTGTGATACTAAAGGGTATAACTTATATTATAAAATGGTATTAGTCATGATACTGAAGAGTATGACTTATATTACAAAAGAGTATTAGTCGTGATACTAAAGAGTGTAACTTATACTACAAAACGGTATTATTCGTGATAACTGAAGGGTATGACTTATATTACAAAGGGGTATTAGTCGTGATACTGAACAGTATGACTAATATCACAAAAGGGTATTAGTCGTGATAACTAAAGGGTATGACTTACATTACAAAAGAGTATTAGTTGTGATATAATTTCTTTATAGGATCCTACATCCGTGAAACTTGTTCAGAGGATACTTTGTCTTAAATTTTTTATATATGGAAAATAAGAGACATAATCAAACTAAGTCGAACGTTAAGTGTTGAATTTATTTGTCTCTCATCGAGTCGAGGAAATTTGAAAGTTACATAATTTTTTTTTAAATCATGGTAGTCGAATATTTACGAGCTTTTTCAAACTTAATCGAGTTTATAGGAGCCCAAACGAGCTTAATAATGTCAATTTTAAATTAAATTATGCATCAATAATTATAAAAATAAAATTTTATATTTCAAACATCATATACATATCTACTAAGTTTTATATCTAAATTGACAAATGAAATAACTATATTGTCATACCAATAGGAAAATGACCTATTAATATATATATATATATATATATATATATATATAAAGATGCATGCACCTAGCTGTTAGGAATTTATATAAATTCTCATCGCATTTTTCTGTGAAACTTGTTCATATTATTTAAATCGATATCATTCTGACTTATAAATTGATATTACTATTCTTATAAACTAATAACATATTTTCAATAACATCTAATATTATGATCCGTCCTGGACGTAGGAATCGCTAGCTAAACATAGTTTATAAGTTTAATTGTATCAGTTGATAAGTGTAGTGGTATTAATTTGCAAGTGTAGTGGTATTAATTTAGTTTTTATAAATATTTTTAAAATATTAATAATAAATTTATTCTATCATAATCTTAAAATGCAAATAATAGTATATAATAATTGAATAATTAATTATTTGCAGTATTCAAATTATCATTTAATTAGTCATTGTTCATAATTTATCAAGAAAATTGAATATTATAGTACAGGAGCATTTTAGAGTTCTATTTAATTTATTTATGGATCTCATATTTGGATTGAGCAGAACATGAGATGCATGCTATATTTAGTAGCCCAAACTCAAAACCAGATAGTGCTTTTGCATCTAAAAATAGCAAAGTAAATTGTTTCATGTAGATTCAGTGTACACTCTAACTAATTTACAAAACTGTAACCCTTATACATTGTCATCTTAAGATGATAATGTTTTAAGACTTATAAATTAAACATCAAAATTTCAGGAAAAGAAGAAGTCTTCAACAATTGAGCTTTTATAACCCTTTACTATGCTTCGAAAATTAACAACAATCTACAAGCATCTTACAATCCAAACTGCAAACTATTTATACTCTGGAATTTTTGTTATATGCATGATTCCATATACCCAAGATTACTTTCTTTTATCAACTACCAGAAAATGACTCTCCTACAAAACCAAATGCCAACACAAACCAGATAAGACTATTGCATCTGAAAATGACTCAAAAATAATTCATGTATATTCATATACTCTCTATGTCTTTGCAAGAATACGATGTCGCTCCGCCTAATGTTTTCATGGACTCCTCCTCTTTTTAAATAACCATCTAAATTATAGAAACCTATAACGAAAAAAAGTTAGGGAGTTAGACATATATACATAGTGACCTTTTATGGGGATATAACATTAAACAACAATGCTATCATTGAAAAAATAAATAATCAGCAGTAGTTAAATAAAAGTGGGTGGAACAAGAAACAGAGCATTCAAAAATAACTATATTTAGGAATTATCCCAAAAAACAAACCATAGAAACATAATTAGAAATTGTAGAGAACATCAAAAAATTTTATGTTGCCCATTGTGTTATCTAACATCAAAATCTTACAGCTATTGCAATCAGCATCAATGGAACAGTAATCCTGATTAAATGCAGGAAAAGAAAACCACTAAGTTTATAAATATCTTGATATAAAAACAGTAATACATAAAGCCTGTTTTGCAAGAAACCTTGCTATCAAGAACTCAACAAGATTCAATATTTATCCATTAACATAGTCAGCTTTAATGGTGTTTTGACAGTGAAGTCATTAATCAATACTTCCATCCTAATAACCAATTAATTAGCAGTAGCCAAATACAAATGGACAGAACAAGAAACAAAGCTTTCTAAATAAGCATATTTATAACTGGATTCGTCACAAAATCAGAACTTAACAAAGAACAAACTAAAAATTGCACAAAACATAAATAATCTCCATTATTCGGATACTAATTGTGATCGAGTTTTTTGATACCCAGAAACATCTTATGGTTTTTATGGCTACCTATATAATTAAGCAAGACAACAACTAAGTTTTAACAGACATATGTTATGCAAAAACACAGCTTCATTATCAGACAACAAATCATATATTTCTGATGTATTCAGAGTAATAAAGCATAATGGTCCTAAAATAGGCATTAGAATATAGAAGTTTCAAAAACATAAATAAGATGAGTTTGAAGATGCTAGATACCAACAACTCAGCAGGAAGTGACTCGAGTCTTGACTCTGTCTCAGACTCGCATTCTTAAGTTCGAGGCGTCATGTTCTTCAGTCCCATGTTCAAGCCAAAATCTGAGATGATAGATTGTCTGTTCAAGCCAATTTCTGACACTAGGGATGAAGGGATTTTCAGGTAACCTACAGCAGAATTCATCCTATACAAAAACTCTTTTTATGCCAAAAGTGAACTCATGTTTTCACCATTGATCTAGAGTTATTGAAGGAGTTGTACGTCTGTTCTGGCTATAAACCTGAACAAATAATTATATGTAGGTATGCTAATATTCAGCAAAGCAACCAACTGACCTATTTCTTGTCAAATACTAGTAATTAATCTTGTCCTTATATATTTTTGATGAAGTGGAATTACTTTTTAAAGATGGGGTGGGGGAGTCCCAATTCACTCGAGTGTTAAACATGGTATTGGACCAAATTATCCAGGTATTTTTTTCTTAAACTGTTGATTTAGAGTGTTAAACATGGAGTTCGACCAAATTATCTAGCTCAAAAGCAATAGAAATCTAAAGCAATGCTCAAAATCAAATGCTCACTTGACTTAAGGTAAGGTATTGGACAAAAACTATATAATCAATTAAATTAAAGATCTAAAAGCAAAAATTATTGAGATTATAAGATAACTAACAAAGCCTCACGTAAAAAGATGAGAGAATCAAAGAAAAAACCACCCTCTCACACTAATTACATTATGTTGAATGGCTAAGAACTATACCATGAACCAATGCCTGCTTAAACCACCCAATTGACAGATATTCATCCATTCATCACATAAATATCAGAAAACTCATATCATCACATTAGTATGCAGCAGTAAGAGAGAAATCCTTCATCCAGCATTTTCCTTTTAAACATCAAACTTCACAAATTTCTAACATAAATAGAGAAATCCCATCAATGAACATGTAGGCAGGGCTAAAATTATGGACAGCTTATCATAACTCCACATTAATAGCAAAAAAAAGAATATGCCGATTATCAAATTCTTAACTAACACAAAAAATGGTAGGCATTCAAGGCCAAGTTTAGCAGTCTATAAAACTATACAGTAATTTGCAGAATAAAGTATAATCATCACAAGTAGGAATAGCAGCCCAAAAATGTAGGTTCATTTAAATACATTCAAGTGCAGCAGAAACGGTGTTAATGCTTTTGCAAGTGTTATTTAAATTATTTTATATTACTTTCAACACAAGTTCCCAACAATGAAAACACAAATAGAAGCATTCTCTTTCATCCAGGCAAGCTCAAGGCATCTAATCTTCTAACAAAAATGAGCTGTGAATTCAATGGCATAATATAATTCATAAAAAAAGACGTCATAGGCTCATACAAATTAAGTATCTGACATGAATTAGATTATCCTGGACTTCCTTTATACCATCGCATCCACATTTTAATAGATGATTTGGGGTTTACATAAGAAGCCAAAGGAAGATTACAAAGTTTTCTAGTAATTTCTTTGATCATTAAAAGACAAGTTTTGAGTAGAACTGCCCTTATTGTATTTGGAGATAATCATATGTAAACATCATCTTAGAGAATCAACTGAGATGAGAAAACACAACACAACAGGTATATAATTACGAGAAAATTGTTCATAAAAAATTAACCAATTGAAGAGAGATGTACCTATTGGCCGTCACCAAAGGGGATTTTGGACATTACAGGAAAATCGCAGCTCAAAAAAGACGGGCACCCCAGCAAGTACAACGAGTTCAAAGGTATGGACTGCTTGCAGGCTTCTGTACACCGAACTCACGATTCTTGACTCGCAATTCCAAACTTCAAGAACCAATTGAGAGAGAAGAACCAATTGAAAATATTCGTCACCAAAGGGGATTTTGGACAGTTGTTGTATAGGGTTGGCGGCAAATTCTGGTGAAGCGCAAGTTAATTTAACGCCAAATCCTGGTAGCTAGGGCAATGGAAAATCGAAATTGAGTTTTCTGTTTGATACTGTATTCCAAAATTGGGGAATACACACGCCAGTATTTTTCCCTATTTTATTATTTTTTTTTTTTATAAATTGAGAGAAATTGGTGGTTCTATTTTATTTTATTTTTTTTGGAAGAAATTCTTAGAGTAAAAAAGAATATAATTTCGTATTCAATAAACAAGTTTTGCCTAGCTTAGTTGGGGATATGCATATTATTTGTTGGAAAGATCATAGGTTCAATTCTCATTGATGTATTTATTTTTTATACTACATAAGACAAATTTTTACAAAGTATTTTTCCGATAAAAAAAAAAAAAAATACATAAGACAAATGTAGTGTTTGGTCTAGTGGTGTAGTTATCCTCTTAAGGTAAAAGGGTCCCGTGTTCGAACCCTGATGGATGAAAAATTTTATTTTTTGATTTTATTCAATATAATTTATATTTTATACGGAAAAATTAATTAATGGCAAAAAGATAATACATAATAAACATCAAAATAAAATAAAAAGTTATCTAGCTTATTTGGTGGTTACTAGTCAAGTTTAATTGAAAGGTTTTGTGTTCGAATCTTAATAAACACATTTTTATAATAAATTTTATATTTGCATTTTTATTTAATAAAATCTATATTTTATATGGAAAAATTTATTAATCGTCGTCATATATAAATATTAGTGACGAAATACTATGTCACTAAATACTATGAACAATTAATGACAAAACATAAAATTGTCATGAAAATTTTATATTATAGGACCAATATTGATCGTCACTAATTAAAATGAAGTTCGTCGCCGAATAATATTGTGACGAAATAAGCGTGTCATTAAAAAATGATTATTAGTCGTTACTATATATAAATATTGGTGACAAAAGAATATCTCACTAATTACTATGAACAATTAACGACGAAACATAAAATTGTTATGAAAATTTTATATTATATGACCAATATTGATCGTCACTAATTAAAATGAAGTTCGTCGCCGAATAATATTATGACGAAATAAGTGTGTCATTAAAAAATAATTATTAATCGTCACTATATATTAATATTGGTGACGAAATAATATGTCCCTAATTACTATGAACAATTAGCGACGAAACATAAAATTGTCATGAAAATTTATTATTATATGACGACTATGATCGTCACTAATTACAATGACGATCGTTACCAAATAAAATTGTGACGAATTAAGTGTGTCACCAATTCTTTTGAATAATTAATGACAAAACATATAGTTGTCACAAAAATACTATTTTTCATGACGTTGAATATCGTCACTAAATATTATGAATATCGTCACCCAAGTTTATTGTGATGAATTTCTTGTTTTTGTCGTGAAAATTTTGAATTAGTGACGAAAAAAATATCAGTGGTGACAAAAACAAAATTTGTCACGAATTCTCACTTTTTAGTGACGAAAATTAAATTTGTCACCTTTAGATAACATATTGTGACGAATTTTGTGTCGTCACAAAAAAATTCGTCACGGAATGTGGGATTTCCTATAGTGAGCATCCACTATCTATGTACGAGATAGTTCCTTGTACACCTCCTTTATTGGTCAATCCCATGCGAACCTGCGAGCAAATCATATTTTAGGTACCCCAGTAGAATTGGGTCCTGGGGGGTTAGCTGTACCTTTCGGGATCCAGACAAACAAGTCATTTCTATTATAATCATCAAGATTAGAAGGCCTTATTTGTCTCTCATATGCATCTGCATAATCATACATCTCATGATGTGCGTTTTGACCAGTATGATTATTAGTGTGAGCCTTGGATGAATCTGAAGACTTAGGATTTTTCTTGTTAGCTGGTCTTCTTTTAATCCAGTGGGGCTCAGGTGCAGCAGTCCTAGGTTTCTAATTGTAAGGGAAGGTACGACTGGTACCATCAAAAGATTTGTATCTTTTCTGCACAGATGGCTTGATCAGTTTACCCTTAGCTTGCTGGTTAGGCATCTTAGACTGAGTCGACTTCAGTTGGGACTCTCCCTTGCGAGATGGTCCAGGCTGAGGCCTACTCTGCTGATTGGGCTAAGGTCTCTTCAGAAGAACATGATTCTTCTATTGATTTCTCGGCTAGTGTCTGATCAGATGGGGTCCATTTATGTTCCCTTTCTTATCAGGCACTCGCCTTGCCTAGTCAGCTTGTCCTTTTCCCTTATCTGATATAGATTTGGCATAGTTTGTATCTTTATCAGAAACTCGTTTGGTTACAATTTTCTGATGTGAACTAGACTGGACTTTTGAGGATCCAGAAGGGTTCTCGTACCCAATTCCCTTCTTATCAGCTGGCGCACGAAAATAGTTGTTCAAATTCTGAACAGTTTTAGATGATGTCGTGAAAACCTCTATTTTCTTACGCAAACTGTGGTCAGTGGCTTTTAGATTTTCATGCATTTGAAGAGTTCATCAAATTTAGCCTGAAGGACTTTGAGATCTCCTGCTTGTTTTAGATTGGTAGCTTGTTGTTCATTAATCAATCTTCCCTGATCAGAAGAGCCAACTTTTAGAACATCCAGTTCAATGGTCATCTTCTGAACAGTTTCAATCAATTTTTGTTCAGCAGTTCTACTCTCCTTACATTCTTTTACAAGCCGGACATTCTATGCCCTTAGGTTATCATTCTCCACTTCCACTCTTGTATAAGTAACTAATGCATTAGAGAGATCATCATGCAAATGGTCATTATAGACTGCAGGTTAATCTGTACAGCAGATATGCTCAGCACAACAGAGGTGGAACAAGAAAACACAGAAGGTTTAGAGATTACCTCAGATTGGTCAGATTCTCTGGCCATCAGATAGATGTCGTCATCAGATGAGAAGTTCAGATCGTTGACATCGTCAGTGTTGGTTATTAGACAGAAATCTTCAACAGATGAGTCTCCAGAGTCATCTGATGGCAGGTAAGAGTCATCAATACCAGATGTGTCTGCTATCATAGCTTTTATGTCTCTGTATCGTTGATCTCTTCTGTTTTGCTTCTTTTCTCTTTCTTTAGGATTCAGGTCGGGGCAGTCTGTGCTGTAGTGACCTGGTTTGTGGCAGTTGAAACAAGTTCTAGATTCTCCAGATCCTCTTCTGTTAGGTGAATCATTTCTTCGATAATTTATGTCAAGTGACTTTCCACCTTGCTTGTAATCAGAACTTCTTCTTTCTGATTTGTCACCACGTCTGTCTCCTTTGTGATCATCCCTTCGATCATCCTTTCTGTCATCTCTTCAGTCATCTCTCTGATCTTCTCTTCGATCGTCTCTTCTGTCATCAGAATGATCTCGTTCTGGTGATCTGTCAGTATATATCCTATCTCTTCCTCTACTTTGTCTATAGTCTTTGTAGAACTTTCTGTACTTACCCATTTGAACGTTTGATCGTTCAAGCATTCTGGTCAGCAGAGCAATCTGTTCATCTTTGTTGATAATGTTCCCCATTGTTTCAACAGATCGTGAACTGCTACTGGTTGCCTGAAATGCAACATTTTTTGTAGAGTTTGTGGTAGCTTCAGAAGGAACATCATCTGATTCTCTGCTTTCAAACTGAAAAACAGATCGTTCGGCTTCATGGTTCCAATATCTTAACAATCTTTGATCACTGTTACTTTAGTATCTCATTTCTTTGTCAGTGATCTCAGAATCTTGTAGTTGATATCCTTATCTGACATTACTCGACCTAAATCACGAAGTCTGTTGACTCCTCGAGTAATTCTTCCATCAAGCTGATCAATCGTCTCGTTTGGTAACATCTTCAATTTCTCAAAGTTTACCAGTTCAGCTTGTAATCTGCTATCTTTAATCAGAACATTACCTTTGCAGATTTTAGCAAGGGTATCCCATACCTCCTTAGCCGATTTCAAATACTTGACCTTCTCACGTGTGGTAGATTGTCTTCATGATCAGGTGTATGGCCACCGTATCCAGGTTGGACAATTTCCTCTCTTCTGCATCCATCAGCGAGGGACTCTTTCTGATTCTTGCTCTAACTGGTTGAATAGGATCTCCTCCTTCAGCTGGATTATAGTGATAGATGATGATTGGTCCTATCTCAAGAATCTCTTCCTGTTGCTGATGACTCCCAGATGGTCACTCATGTCGAGAGACCAGTCGGCGTATTCGTCAACAGAGAACTTGGGCAGATCATGATTCATTCCAGATGTGTTATCTATGCTTACGTGAGTTTGAAGATAATGAGTTTTAAAAATGGATTTTTCAAGATCAGTTCAAGTGACCACAAATATTCTTCCTCAAGAATCTATGATATTCAAAGCCAGTGGTCGGAAGAACTACTGCTCTGATACCACTTGTAGGTCCCGAATGGGTTTTGTGAGGGTAGAAGTCTAGAGGGGAGGGGTGAATATACTTCTAAAACTTTTGTGAGATCAAGTGTGGATATGCAAGCGTGCCTGATCAGAGTGCTAGTTAAGCAGTCCGGACTAATATCCGACTTAGTGACAGCTTGTAAGCAGATCAGTTCGGCGTCTATCATCTCAACTGTTTGTGCGGAAGATAAGTTAACCCGTGTGAAAAACCAGTTTGCTCAAACCAGATTCTGAGTAATCTGTTTTAGATCAAATGACAAAGGTGTCAAACTGATCAGATCAGCTGCTTGGTGCAAATCTGATCCAGACTCAGAACATGCATGGAATATAAAGGAGGTAGTGTGCTAAGAGTGTATAGCATATAAATCACACAAGATTTATATTGGTTCAGAAAACTCGTCCTATGTCCATTCTTCCCTATCAGCAGAGGCACACACTTAATCAATCTGGACTTAGATTAATGTGTTAGTCCAACACAATACAACAGATGTTTCAAGAATTCTCACTTAACAATCCCAGAAATCAGAAACTAGAAACACTAGTCTGAAATCTTGCTTAACAAACTTAACCTAACTTTGTGGGTTTGGGTATAAGATTTGTATGTTCCAACTGGAATTCTATCGTATTATTTAAGTAGCCTAAAGCTAGAGGATAAGAATTATATGCTAAGAACTTTTTGGGATGAACACTTAGAATAAATCTTGAGTTGTGTTCTTCGTGCGGAAATATTGCTTGAGCTTGTGCTTGTATAATTTCCGTAACCTTACTATGAAGGTTGATCCCATATATATAGACCCGTAATCGAACTAGCCATTGGAGAGCAATTTGAATTTCGGTCTATTTGAGGTAGGTTTGCAGGCTTGATTTGACGTGCTCAGAGGGGCTGAAAGCATGTGAGATTGTCCTTTGTAGCCGGTGGACTCTGAAGCGCTAATCCTGCAAGTGTCAGTTCCGTACGTGCGTGTCTTCTTCTCATTGATTCACAAGTACACAATTTCGGCACTTGATTTACTAACAAGATTGACATTCTTCTTGTCTGATTGACATTGGCTCGTACTAGGTAACTTGATGTAGTCACCTGATGGATCTGACCAGATCAGATAAGGATTGATCTGTCTACCTAGTTTGAATCTTCTGATGTAATTTGTCTTAGCAAAACTTACTGATTCTTCTTCGTGTTATCTGATGTAGGTCTTCTGGTCTTGATGTCTTCTGATCTTCGGCTCTTCTGATCTTCTGATCTTCAGCTTCTTCTGATCTACTGATCTTCAGCTTATCTGATTCGGATCTTCAACTTATCCGATCATCTGATCTTTAGCTTATCTGATCATCTGATCTTCAGCTTATCTGATCATCAAGACATAACCTATACATATTGAGTTCCCCCTCAATATGCGACCTATCTGTTACATCAGCTGTCTATACAACTCAGCTGGTCATCCTATTTGATATCTAATTAATCAGTCAGCTAACAGGTCTGACTGGTCCTATTACAATTTGTTTTGGAACTTCCATCGAAACTACAAATTTCCCAACATATAGTAGAGATGATTTCGAGTCCATTTTCTATTGGGGTTAACCCCTATTTATTACAAATCCTAATGGGCCGTTTTTCTTTATATATAGTTGAGATGATTTTGAGTCCTTTTTCTGTTGGGGTTAACCCTTATTTATTACAAATCCTAATGGGCCGTATAATGAGCCCTTTAAATCGGAAAATGTTAAATATACAAGATCGCTGCAATTCTTAATATCCGCCGTGAATCTTTCGTCTGATCTTCATTTCCTACTTTATCTTCTTTGCTTAAGTATAACGAGATCCTGGCTCCTCTTCTGGATACGGTGACCGACCTAATTCATAGTCGCAAGCTCGGCCCGTTCCCTGTATGTCATCGAGTTATTCTGGATATTACTTCTGTTTTGAGAGATGTCTCTGGTCTACCTTGCGATCGTGGACCAGAGGCGACCAACAATACTTGCATTTAATGTAATTGAGTGCTCTTTTAAATAACCATAACTACCACGTCATGGTCGGCGGCCTAGTTTTTGTTGGTCGACAACATGGATACAATAGGAATATACCACGTTTTGTCTGATGTTCGTAATGTTAACTGCTTCAAAGAAAGTAAAATAAAACAACGTAAAAAACTATAAATATAGATGAATGGGAGATTACCTCGATTCTTATGATAGTCGTCTCCGCTCAGAAGATATCGACTTGATTGTTGTGTGTGGATAAATAAAGAATGCACAACACCTTTTATAAGGTGTGTTAAGGTTGAATCAACGGGAAAGAAGAGAATTCATGGGATTATATGCTCATTAAAACTCCTAAGATTGAGAGAAAGACATGATTATGGGAGCTGAAAATCTGCAAAAATCATAGCACACACTATGAAGATTCAAACACACTTAGTGGGTTGCATAGAGCAACAGTTGTTGGGTCATTTATGTATATGTTATAAACCCAAATTAAAAGAAAAGAGGACTAAAACAATACTTGTTGAGCCAATTAAAAATTGATGGATTGTGGCAACCTAAAAAGTGGTTGTGAGTTCCTTTGGACATATTAAACGAAGTCCTTAAGGCTCAAATAAATAAAATGTGATTGGGTTTGAAGAAAATCAAATACCTGCTCAATTCTTCACATCCAAAAGATAAATGAACAAATTGAAATAAATTTCATGCTCTGTTCACTTCAAGTAAAAAAAAATGACTGTGAATGAATTTTCGTGTTTCATTCACTCCAAGTCCATAATTGACCGTGAATAAAACACGAGTGACTTTTGTAAGCAAATTAAATTTGCACCCAATTAAATGTCCATGTTCTTGAATTTTCTTTTCAACAAATTTATGGTCGCACTTTTGCAGGTCTTTCACAGGGGAAAAATAATATATCACGTAGATTCAGCCCCCGTGATCATGTCATCCTCTCTATTTCAGGGATTTTTCAACACAATGGAATCAATCCCTTTTGTTTTGCTTTTTCTTTTGCAGAAAATCTCTCTTTCTTCTCTAAATTCATCTTTAACTCACTCTATAAAAGGAGGTTGTATGTTGGATCATTTATCTTCACAGCAAATAGGAGGAGCACAAGAGGTAAGAAGTTTTAACATTGGCGGTGCAATGACATCGACGTGAGGCAGTGTTTGGTAAGAGGAGCGTGAGGTAATGGCTCAGCTTCAGAAATTGAGGCGACAATTCAAACGAGCAATTGGACTTAAATAGATATGGCGTTGACGATGCAACATCGAGCCAACGCTTCATAGATTTGCTTCAAATTAGTAATGACGAAGGCTTGGTGACACGAATTGAATCGCAACCACCCCGTTGATGTTGCTCGAAACAGTTACCTCTGATGTTCAATACACACCAAAAAACCTCACCAAGCTGACTCATCAAAATCCACTATTGTAGGGTCACCGTCTCCGCAGTGAATTCCGTGAGTCTGATGTCCAATGAAGGTTCTGCATTGTGTTGTCGCCTTCTTTGCCTCGAAGCTGGTTCTACGTTCTGTTTCTCCATCATCGAAGCACTGATGCCAAATCCCACCAGGCAAGCCAAAATTGTGAGTACAATCCGCGTGAATTTAATATAAAAACACTAAAGTGCTTTAAAATGTGAATTTCATTATATTTGAATGTTAAATTTAATAGGTTCAATCTCTAGCTTATCCATCTGATTCCTCTCTTTGTTGATGTTGACCTTGACTTGGATGGATTAATGGAGAAATCATTGTCTTGATCTTGTTTAAATTGAAGTTGGGGGATTTGACACGTTGATCCAAGGACTGAACGTCTTGTTTTGTATTGAACGTGGCTTTTGACGAACATCTTCGAGTTTGTTGAAGAACACCTTTGAATGTTTGAATGCTGGATAAAGATCTTCAAATTGTCGAAGGTGGAACGAAGAACGCCTATGGAGAAACGCCGAAGTGGAGGGGTTTCGAGCCTTAATCTCGGATCTTGTGTTGTTTCTGGACGATTTCTAAAAAGAACATTTTGAATCTGTTGAAGAATGTCTTTAAATCTTCAAGAGTCTTGAAAAAAAGATCTAATCGAAGGGATTTGGAGCCTTGATCTCTTATCCAACACCGTTTCTGAATGTTTTATACGAAGAATGCATGTTGCTTCGAGTCTTTAAGAAAGATTGCAGGGAAATTTGGACTCTTCTCGTCTTGCTCATTTAAAGATCACTGTCTGGAATTTTGGAACCCAATTTATAGGATAAGGGATGACAAATTTTCCCTACTTGAGGTGCCACATGGCGTCCTTTGGTTGGTTGAAAGGATTTAATAGGCGTAATTAAAGCAAATCATTAATTTGATTGATTTATCATTAATTCCCATCTATTATGACCAAATATCAGTCTGATTCACCAAACACGAGTATCCGGGCCCCCTAAAATTTGACTGACTTGAACCGTGTATATATTAAATATCAAATTTTGAGAATTAATTTACTAAATTCCCAATAAATATATAATTAATTTTATTTGATATTAATATATGATTTGAACACGTGTCATTTATTTGGGTGCAAATTTAATTTGTTTACAACGTCAAAATAATTTTAGTTGAAAAACTTTGTTGATAATCCGTCGATAAATAGTTACTATTGTGATTTATCTGGTTATGTTGCTATTACGTTAGTGTATACTAACTTGTTATATCCAAGTACTTATAAAGGGAATGACTATTAAGATTATAATACCAAGAAAAGCTTAATAGTATTATTACTTAGAAGGGATTTTCTACGGTCAGGAACGACTTCGATTTTCTTGACGTCAGACATCCAATAAAAATTTTTCACGTCATTTAATTTCGCCATGAGCGATATTGTTTCGCCACGAGACTAAATAATTAATTTTTAAATAAAAAAATAAAATTACTGAAATATCCTTATAACATTTTTTTTATAAAAAATACAAACTTTATAAATTTAAAAACATAAGTCCTATTAATGTTAAATTAACAAAAAATAATCGTTTGAAATTTTTCTTCACGAATCAAATATAAAAAAAAATCTTATTTATTTATTTCTTCTCCAAATCAAATGAAGAACCCTAGTTTTTGTTTTTCTTCTAAGAGATCAACAAGCACCTAGATTATGTCGTACTATCCCCATACACGAATTTATGGCGAAGACTGTAGTTCCGGTCGAGCGAGTTTGGATGATGGAGTTTTTCTCTACAATCCTGCAATTCCCCCAATATCTACATATGAAATCTGAGGAGTGCTTCGTTTAATAATTCACCCAACATCTACATATGAAATCTGAGGAGTGCTTCTTTTAATGGGGATTACCAGTTGTGGTGGTGATTTGTCAATTTGTTGAAAAATTAGAACATGAATTTAGAGAGAAAACCGTGGATGAAGAAGATGGCTTCTCACGACTGGGGGAGAAGGAAAGTATTTAGGATTCCTTTCTTTGCAAAATCCCGCTTTATCAATATTTAGCCGTAGGTAAGGAAAAGAACTTAGATTTTTTTATTTTTTTATTAAATGGTGCTTAATCAACATTAACATCGTTAGATTCAAGCTGTCAGGAGACTCAGGACTCAGCAGGAGTTTATGTGTTTGATTTTCTAGAGATGGAGGGCTTATTTGATCCAGGGAAAAGGGGAAAGGGGCTTATAAAATAAAATATTAATAAAAATATACATGTGTTACTCCCTCCGTCCTATTCTTTATGGTAAAGTAGCCCATAATTTTGTCTCAATCTTTATGGTAAAGTTACTTGCACACTTTATCACTTTATTACATAAAATATTTATAAACAACACTTTTTACCTCCAATTATCCATCACTTTATCACTTTATCATATAAAATACTAATAAACAACTCTTTTTACCCACTTTATCACTATTTCACTAAATCCTTATGAACAGTGAGAATCACATAAAGATTGGGACAGATGGAGTATTATTTTTACTGAAGGGATAATTTTGTTATTTTATAAATATTAATTTAATTTATTAGAAGAGCGATGGAGTGCGATTGCAGTATGCACATCGCAAACGCACTAGTGCAAAGTGCAACCATTTAAAATTTAAATTATACATTTGATTAATGATCCAATGGTAATAAAAGGATTTCCTGACGTCAGGAAGGATGAAGTCATTCCTCACTCATTCCTCACCGTAAAATATCCCTACTTAAAAATGGAACAAAATGTATTCCTCCTAACAATCCTTTGATCTATTTGGCTGGAGTTATTAATTGTACAAATAATCTGTGCCGTTCACTTAAACTTTACTCAAGATAAATGTATATAATTTAGTGATTGCCTTTATCATTCTATTGTAAAAAATCTAAGGAGCCTGTTAAATCAGCAATTAATTCTTGCGTCAAAAGAGATGGTCGAGCATATTTTTATATTATTTGAGTATTTGATTATTTGTCTATCACTTTAATTATTCCATCTTTATTTTTGTTTTATTCAATTCTTAATATTACAAAGTCACTATTTCAAGTTTTTCATTATAATTACAAGGCAACACATATCACTAGGGGAACACCACAATCCTAAATCTATTGCAATATAATTTATTTATTTTTTGAACCCCATTTGCAATATATTTTAAAGTGATATTGAATCTAAAGAATTTCATGATAGAAACTGGAAAAATTATTCATAGATTGCAAAAGTGATTTACAAAGTGAAATCTTCTAACCACTTCAATACCAAGCATGTATTAAGAATGCCTAAATCTTTAATAGTCAACTATTTATGCATATGGTCTTTGACAAAATTTTAGACATTGAATTTCATAAAATAATCATATCATCAACATAACATAGGACAACAGCAGTAAACAGAGAACCATTCATCTTAGTGAAAATAGAAGAATCTGCTTTAGATTGAACAAAACCTATTGTATTAAGAGATTCAGAGAGCTTTGTAAACCACTGTCTAGAAGTCTGTTTAGAACCATAGGCTTCTATTTAGTTTACAAACTCTCTTATCTCCATCTTTACAATATCCAGAAGGAGGCAACATGTAAACTTCTTCAATAAGATCGCCATGCAAGAAGGCATTATTGACATCACATTGATGGATAAACCAATTATTTGAAACAACAACACTTAGTAAAATTCTCACAGAAGTAATTTTAGCCACAGGTGAAAAAGTATCAAAGTAATCTGCTCCTTCTTGTTGAGTATAACCCTTTGCAACTAATCTGGCTTTGTATCTTTCAATAGTTCCATCATATTTATGTTTAATCTTATATACCCATTTGCATCCTATACAATTTTTCCATGAGCTAAATCAACTACAGACCACGTGTTTGTTCTTTCTAATGCCTCAATCTCTGCATTCATGACATTAACCCAGTCTTTATTATCTTTTGCATGCTTGTATGATTTTGGTTCAGTAACCTCAGATATAGCAGCAGTGAAACAAGTATGATTTTCAGAAAGTTTAGAAGTAGACAAATAATAAAAAAATTTGATATCTAGTTGGCTGTGATGCATGTGTAATGATAATATTTGCAAAATGATTGAGAGAAGGTGGCAAGTTTGTTTTATAAACATCCAGATAAGTGGGAACATGCCTAGTTATAGATGATCTCCTTAACTATGTATCATCACCAGTCAACATACTATAAGATGAAGAAAAAATATTACCTAAAGATGTGTTTGTGCTTATCTCAGAAAGTTCTTCTTGAAGGTCCTGATGGCCCATATCCATCTCTGCAACCACATCTGTATTATTTATAGGAACACTTCCATAATGTACAATGGTTAAGAAATACCTATAACCATTGTAAGATTCAATTGAAAATGGTCCCCATACATCACAATGTATTAATTCAAAAACACAAGTAGTGACAGAAGTACTAACAGGGAAAGGAAGCCTTTTCTGTTTTGACAAAGGACAAATCTCACAAATTTCATTCATAGTGTGATCCTTTACAACAATATTCTTCAAGAGACTAAGATTCTTTCCAGAAATATGGCATAGTCTAGCATGCCAAGTTCTAAAACTAACATCAATATTAGTTCTAACATCATAAGCACTATGATCAGAAACACTATGACTAACATAATTAGCATAGAAACCAGAATTCACCAGATACAACCCACTTCTCTACTCAGCAAAACCAATCACCTACTTGGTGTTGTTTTCCTGTAAAGCACAGTAAGAATTATAAAAAACAACACTCACATTTGAGTATCTTGTTAAATGGGATATAAAGAATAAGTTGAATGAGAAATCAGGAACAAATAAGACATTATAAAATGTTATGTAGTCACTTATCCTAATATTTCCAATGAAAGTAGCCACAACAAGATGATTGTTTGGTAAGTTGATCTTAATGTCTAAGGGTGCAGGGGTACTTATAAACAAAGATAAATCACAACACATATGATCAGTCGCCCCTCTATCCAATATCCATGTATGATTAACACTTGCAACATTGAAAAAAAATGGGAATGAATACCTGACTCATCCTGTTGAACAAAGGCACCAACAACACCAGCTGTGTAGGGCTCAAAAACACCAAGTATGTAAGGTTCCAATGACTTCTGGCCCTTATCACAAGACTTGTCAGGCTTCACAAAAGCACCAGCTATAGAATGGGAGTCTGATGTTTTTTGCATCTTGGATAAAGTCAAGAACTACTCAAAAAGTTCCCGATTAAACAGAGGATTGGTGGCAACAAACTCTTCCCTATGATTAGCATCAAGATTTGCACACTCAGCAATGGATTTGTAGGTCCCGAACGGGTTTCAGTGAGGGTTGAAATCTAGAGGGGAGGGGTGAATAGACTTCAAAAACTTTTCGTGGATTAGATGTGATTTGCACGTTTATCTGATCAGAGTGCGAAGTGGATCAGTTTGGACTGATATCCGACTTACTGATCTTACATGCATATCAATTTGGCATCTATCAGTTTAACTGATGGTGCGGAAGATTAGTTAACCCGTGTGAAAACCAGTTTTACTCAACAAAAGATTCTGACCAATCTGGTTTGAATCAGATAACTAAAGTGTTAATCTGATCAGATCAGTAGCTTGATGCTAGTCTAATCCTGGTACAGAATTGCATGCAGATAACAAGAGTAGTGTGCAAGTATGTGTAAAGCAGATTAAAGGCACAAAGATTTATAGTGGTTCGAACAACTTGTCCTACGTCCATTCTTCCCTATCAGCAGGGGCACCAACTTTACCAACTGGACTGCGTTTAGAAACCCTAGATAGAAATCTTGCTATAACAAACTTAACCTAACACAGTTTTGGTATAAGATTTGTTTTGTTCCAACTGGAATACTATCCTATCTTCTGATTAGCCTAAAGCTAGAGGATAAGTATTCTGCTACAACTAAGGGACGAACACTTAAGAATAACTCTTGTGATTGTGTTCTTCGTGCGGAAATCTTGAGAGCTTTTGCTTGTAGATAATTTCAGTAGCCTTACTCTAAAGGCTTGATCCCATATTTATAGGCACGAAATCGAACTAGCCGTTGGAGAGCAATTCAAATTTCGGTCTATTTAAGGTAGGTTTGCAGACGGATTTGACATGCTTCAGGAGCGGTATGGCCGAAAGCATGCAAGCTTGTCCTTTCTAGTCGTTTAACTCTAAAGCGCCTTGTCCTGCAATGTCAGCTCTGTACATACGTGTCTTTCTCTCATTGGTTATCAAGTACACTTATTCAGTGTTTGATTTACCAACTTAGTTTGATATTCTTCGTGTCTGATGACTTGTCTCGTAATGGGTAACATTGAAGTAGTCACCTGATGGATTTGACACAGATCAGTTCGAACACTGATCTGTCTTCCTGATTTAGGTTATCTGTTCGTAAGTTGTCTTAACACAACTTACTGACTGTTTCTTGTTGTTATCTGATGTAGGACTTCTGGTCTTGATGTCTTGACTTCTTCTCATCTGATTTTCAGCTTATCTGCTTAGATCTTCATCATCTGAACTTCAAGTTAGCTGATCTTCTGATCTTACAAGACTTAACCTATACATATTGAGTTCCCCCTCAATATGTGACCTATCTGTTACTTCAGCTGTCTACACACTTCAGCTGGTCATCTTATATGTTATCTAAATCATCAGTCAGCTAACAGGTCTGATTGGTCCTATTACATTATCTGTTTTGGAACTTCCATCGAAACTACAAATTTCCCAACAATTTCCCCCTTTTTGATGGAACCAAAACAGTTAATCAGAAAAACAGATAATTAAAAGTAATCAGCTGATAACAACATGTAGTTCAGAAGACAATGAGGTGTTGTCTTAGAATCAGAGAAAGATAAGGTATTTTATTAACATTGATGCATGATTACACAGTACAATAAAATACCTATCGGTTGATTCTAATTGTCTTCTAATCTTCTTAAGAGCGATAATGGAATTTCTGAAGCTCTGGAGGAATGTCGAAGACCTTGTACATTCTGTCCATCAAAGCAGCCAACCTGTCCTTCTCAATGATCCCACCCATCTTGGCAAATTCATAATACATCTGTTTGAAGCGCACTGGATCAAGAGACCTGTCTGATCGGAGAGGTGGAAGGATAGTCTCAAAAGGAGATGCTTCTGGAATCAGACTCATCTCTTCACCTTCAGACATCACCAAATCGTAGAACTGCGGGTGCTTTGTCTCGAGCCAGCTTCTGAATTCTTCATTGAATTCACCTTGATCATCTGTTGTAGGGATCTTCTCCAGAATGTATACATCAATCAGCCATTCACCTCTTATCTTGTCCCATTCTGGCAGTCATTTCTTCTTAGAAACCAGAATGTCCTTTACAGGAGCAGGTAAGGCTTTCTCTTCCCATGATACATCATTTGCTAAGGCGGCTTTCTTCCTCTTCCTTCTTACGTATCTAGTTGCCAGCCCTTTACTGTCAGCTAATTTCTTCTTCCTTTCTGCAGCCTCAATCACTGCCCTTCTCGCTTTCCTCTCTTCCTCCTCTGCTGCAGATAACTGAGTCCTTGACCTGGCATGTCTTGGTATTTTAACAGCTTGTTTTCCTCTCTTCCTCTCCTTCAGTTTGGTCTCTGCCTCAGCAGTTTCTTCCTCAGCTAGCTCAGCAACTTCTTCCACAGCTAGCTTCTTTACCAATTCCAGACTCTTGGATTGATCTTCTGCTTCTTGTCTTTTCTGGACCGAGGAAGAGAAATCTTCAATCTTATCAACTCTCTGAATCACCTCAGATAGAACAGACTTCTGTTCAGAGAGTTCTTTTCCCTGAGCTGCTATGGCTTCCCCATGCTGTTCAACTGTTTGAAATAATTCCACCAGTTCGGTGTCTGGAATATTCACAGCTGGTATAGAAGGTTCTGGCATGGCAGATGGTTCAGCAGCCTGTTCAGGATGAGCTTATGAGGTTTCAGCAAGTATCAACTGCATTTGTTTTTCTGGCTCTTGTCCTTTCCCCTTTTTGGTTTCATCAAAAAGTGGTGACAGCTTATTCGTCAGATTTCTCAGTTAATCTGAAATCTCCTCCTTGAGACTGGCAATATCCTTAGGCGTGGCAAACGAAGGTTCGAGGCTCAGAAGCCTGTTCAGAGCAGATTCAATTGCTTTCTTCGATTGATTGACTGAACCCTCAAAACGTTTCCACCCTAGATCCAAGCAGGTTTCTGTATGCTCCAGAGATCCCCAGACACTTTCTAGTAAAATCTGCGTGTTACCCAGCATGGAGGTCTGGAGACCTAGCTTCTCCAAGAACGGATCAACCCTTTTCATCAAAGATTCAAGAATCTGATCATGTATGAGTGTGATCTTGTCCGCAGTTAGCTTCCTTTTTGTCTCAATTAAACCGCTCTGTTCCCCCTCAAATCGCTTCATCAGAGCTGTTGTGAGAGATGTGAATTGGGCATCAATTGAAGCCTGGACCCCAGCCTGAATCTTCGAAGTTATGAGATCTAGATCGACACTCATCGTAGCAGTCTGATCAGATGTTGATGCCTCGCCAAGGTGGGTCTCATCTGCATCACCCAGTCTTGGTTCATCGGCAACTTGCTCAACATACTGATATTCTTGGTCCACCCATTATTCCATCTGTGGAATCTTGAACCTATCATGAATTAACCATCTGATATCATTATCAAAGGCCAATTCGACCACGCTTTTAATACCAGCACTGGCCAAGCATTTCGCCTCCAGATCGCGAAGTAGTCCTCTATTAGGGACTTCATTAGAATTAAGAACTCCTCCATCGTCTTCAGTCTTATGTCCCTCCAGAATACAATCTCCTCCAGCTTTTCCTGAGGACCTGGATGGTTTATGAGGTCAGGACAAATTTCAAACAGATATGCTTTTACCTGCTGCTTCAAGATGTAAACCACGGGATCTTCCTCCTCAGGAGTTCCCAGCTGAATCTTTGTATTGAAAGGATTGTGGGAAACTAAGACGTATCTGTCATCTGCGGGCTCAGATTCCACAATCGGCTGTTCCTCAGCCATTTCATCTTCTGCTTCAGTCGGCTCTTCAGTAGTGGGAACAACTGGTTCTGATGCAGTCAATGCTTCCGAAGCAGGAATTTGTTCCAGCTGTGGAGAGGAGGGAGGCAGATCAGAAGAAGACTCAGTCAGCTGGGGTGGGAGTGAGGGCGACTTGGATGTCGGAGTCGGAGATCTCTCCTTCCGGAATATAGAGCTAAGAGGCATGGAATTTGAAGGTGACTCTTCCTCAGATGGTGCAGTCTCTGCTTCCCTCACAGCTGAACTTTCAACAGCTCCCTCCTGCATGTGTTCCTCTTGAACAGCTTCCCTTTCCATGCTGATGGTTCGATCTGGACTCTCAGCAGCTTCCACATCTGATTCCAGATATATCCTTCCAGTTTCTTGTCCAATCTATTCAGGCTCTCCTATCTCCGGAATTGGCTCAGATGGGTCCGCCACTGCCTTTTGCAGAATTGAAGTAATCTTTCTCGCCTCTTCTCTGCTCCTTCTGGCTTTTTAGCCATGGTCTTTCTCTTCAATTTCTTAGGAGCAGTCTGAGTCTCAGATGACTCTGCAGCTCTGGAACCCTTGCCCTCTCCTCTTGGTCGGGGCACCTATGGTGTGGGGTCATCATCTGACTGCCCAGGTAAGGGTTCATCCTTCCCCAAAATGGCTTTAAACTTTGCCAAGTAGACTTTATTTCCTTCCACGTTCCACTCAAAGTTATCTGGCAGCTTGTCATCCAGCAGAATCGACACCTTGTGGATGTATGAGCATTTCAGAGTTAGATAAAATTTGTTCCTCTCGTTCAGCTTGAACTTAGTTGTTTCCTTCAGCAACCTTGACTTGAACGGTCAATCCGATTCGATTATCGGCCTTCTTGATTATGGTCATCATCACATTACGCTTCCGCAATGATAAAGAGCATCTCGGTTGTGCGTAATACACAGAATCACCTTCGACACTATCTCGAACAGAAGACGATATTTTCTTCTGAGATGTGGAACTTTGACATTGAAAACTTGCTCTATGTTGGCCGGTCTTAACAGGACATCCTTCAGATATGTTTTGTCGTCTACTCCTGTTGTGAATGAGGTTGGATCAACGGTTCCCGTTCGTAGTCCGAAGATTCGGAAAAGATCGTCATCAGTAATGAGGATGTCAAAACCGCCCACGGAAGATGTCAACCGTCCTTCACCATCCATCTCTAGATTGTACAGAAACTCAAGTGCTTCATACGTATGTACAATATCTAGATGTCTATAGCAGAACTGTTCAAACCCAACGGCACGGAGACAATCCAATATTTCCTTTGATTCAGCATCCGTCGTCGTGTTGAATATGACATATTTTTCATCGACAATGTCCTTCTTCATCGATAAGAAATTACACATCTTTTTACCCTGTCCTGGATTTGCTGTTAATTGTGCCATTTCTACATCAAAAATAATATTTGTGAGTAAATGTTTTTATATATATATATCAATACCAGCAAGAACAATTACCCAAAATATTCAATCATAGGACATGAATTTTTCACATGAATTTCATGATAGATATATGCGCATATTAGCACATATGTATTCAATCATTAATCTTACATAAAGCTTTAATTCACAAGATATGAAATAACACAGTGTATACAACATATATTATAAGTGATGTTCAACAAAGAAATGCACATACTATCAAATAACAATTACCAGAAATCGATTCGAATGAAGAAGAGTTTTGAAATAATTGATTTAAATTCTCTTAAGTGAAATGAGGTTTGCTTCGGAGAATTTGGGTAAAGGTTTTGAAAGTAAGAAGTTGAAAGACCTTTTAGGGTTTTAAGGTGCGGGGGAAAAATATTTTACACGACTTCCCACAAATACTTGAGTATTCGTGTTTAAAAAGAGTAGCTTAGATTAAGCGTCCGTAAAGTAGAATAATCGTGCGGTTGAGAAAAAGTACAGAATGTATTTGGACGTGAAAAATACGCATTAAATGTTATTAAATACACAATCCCCACGTCCGCATTTAATGAGTGCAAGTCTTTTTGATCATAAAGTAAGGTAAACAGTAATCATTACAGAAAAGTAAATAAGTTCAGATAATGTAAACAGAAAACGTATCTGACTGGTTGATGTTGTAATCAACCAGTTACCAGTTGTATTTGATCCAACTCTTCTGTTTTGATGATCTTACTATAGCCTGTGCCTTAGCAAATTTTCCCAACAATGTTTTTCTCAGATAGACCCTCTTTTTGCACCAACCTTATCAGTTGAAGTTCCTTCTTCAACTGTTCAGAATAATGATCGAGACCAATGATTCTTTTCCTCGATCGATTTATGTTGAACCAATCTGATCCAATCTGTTGATCAGATTTCTGTTAAGCCAAACTGATCCTATCCGGGTCTTGGAGTGTGCTCCCGCCAAAACCTAATTCTCGGGGAGTCGAACGGTCGCCTCGATTTCCTAAATCGGTGTGATGTGATATACCCACAATGATGGTCTGTCACTTTGTGACGTCAATTTCTTTGGGAGGGGTCTCAAAATTTTTAAAAATTGCATTTCCACCCCCGCTTATCCTCTATAAATAGAACTGAGTTTAGACAAACATTCATCAATTTTCGTTCTCAAGTTTGCACATGAGAAATTCTGGTGAGTCCTTGATTCCGGCAAGTCCTCCGCCAATAGGCTCTTCTATTCTACTCAAATGACCTCCGATTCTCAGTCCATCCCTATGCTTCCCTTGTTTCTGATCTCGTTTTAATCGGAAGATGACCAAACGGCCATTGCTAAGCTTCACTGCCACCCTGATTGCGGATTTTTCGCCTTTATCATGGAGGTGGCCGTCTATGCCTTGTGTTCCGATCGAGATGACGTGGTTAACATCGATGAGCAATTTCTGACATGTAATATGGATTTAGTATTATATATGCGAACTTGATCAAGCCAAGTCGCCCCTTTTCAATCCTTTATATGTTTTGCACCACATGTATGACACTTATGTTCATTTAAAGTGAGAAGGCTAATCGGTTTTAGGGTTTAGGATTTTTCTTTCGACCTCCGGGTCTATTGTAATGAAAAGTTTCGACCTCCGGGTCTATTGTAATGAAAAGTTTCGACCTCCGGGTCTTTATCAATGAAATTCTCTCTTAATTCCATTGTTGTGTTGATTTGATTTCATTATGCAATTTTTGCTTAGTTCCCCCTTAATCTAATATCCTTTATATTATCGATTCTAATCGATTTTTTCCGATCGATTGAGGTTTCTTACTCAACCCGATTCTATCCGGTCGATCTCTTAACCAACCGGGTGTTTGAGATCGCACCACCAAAATATTTCTGGGGCTGCATCTCCTAAATCCAGTAGACATAACTCGTTGCATAATTCTCTAAATCTGACTTTAGCTAGAGGCTTGGTTAAGATGTCAGCTCTTTGCTTATCAGTATGGATCTTTTCCATTCTGATGTTCCCTTTTTCTGCATGGTCTCTTATGAAGTGATGTCTGATGTCCACGTGTTTGCATCTTGTATGCGAATCCGGTTCTCGCGTGATAGCAATTGCACTATTATTGTCGCGAAGATAGGTACATTGGTAGCGATTATGTTGTAATCCCTCACCGCCGACAAAAGCGGAGGCGATTGGGAACAATACTACTACTGACCATATATTACCTTGATAGTAGATGTGGCAACAGACGTTTGCTTCAAAGAGAACCACGAGATCAGTTTGTTTCCCAGAAACTGACATGTACCTGATGTGGATTTCCTATCTATCCTACATCCACCATAATCAGAATCAGAGTACCCACTAAGATGTAGATTATCATCTGCTGGATACCATAAACCTAAGTTTACAGTACCCTTCAGATACTTAAGAATCCGCTTAGCTGCATCAAGGTGGCTTTGTTTGGGATTTGCCTGAAATCTGGCACATACACCTACTGCAAATGTTATATCTGGTCTGCTTGCAGTCAGGTATAGTAAAGATCCAATCAAAGCCCTATACTCTTTCTGATTAGTCTTCTTACCACCTTCATCTGGATCCATCTTGAATGCAGTTAACATTGGAATTCTGACTTCCTTGCAATTCTGAACTCCATACTTAGCCAACAAATTCCTTGTGTATTTTGCTTGGCAGATGAATATCCCAGTGTGAGCTTGCTTGACTTGATGACCTAGAAAGTAGCTCATCTGACCCATCATGGACATCTCAAATTTCCCTTGCATCAGCTTACTGAATTTCTCACATAGCTTCTGATTGGGAGAACCAAATATAATGTCGTCCACATAGATCTGAATCAAGAGAATGTCTTCTCCATCTTCTATTCTGAACAAGGTCCTATCAATCAAGCCCTTGGTAAATCCATTCTCTATCAAGAACTGGGACAATGTACCATACCAAGCTCTAGGAGCCTGTTTCAGTCCATAAAGAGTTTTTCTTAAACGGTACACTTGGTTGCTTATTTCAAAGCCAGGAGGTTGTTCAACATAAACTTCCTCAGCTAGCACCCCGTTTAAGAATGCACTCTTTACATCCATCTGATACACAGTAAACCCTCTATGAGCTGCATAAGCCAGAAACAGCCGAATGGCTTCCAGGCGGGCGACTGGTGCAAAGGTTTCATCATAATCAATCCCTTCTGATTGTGAATATCCCTTAGCAACAAGTCTTGCCTTATTTCTGGTTATTACATTGTGCTCATCCTTCTTGTTCTTGAATACCCACTTAGTACCAATCACATCTTGATGAGTTGGTCTGTCTACAAGTTCCCAAACTTGATTTCTTTCAAACTGTTCTAGTTCTTCTTACATGGCTAGAATCCAGCTTGCATCTTGAAGACCTTCCTCAACTGTGAGTGGTTCCTTCACAGACAGATAACAACAATACATTGCACTTTCACGAATCTGATGTCTAGTTCTAACTCTATCAGATGGGTCTGCGATGATCAGATCAGTTGGATGACTGGTTATCCAGGTCCTTCTGTCCTTGATTGTCATCTGTGGAGAACATCATCCTCTTCTGATAAAGATTCATCACTAGAGACTGGGAGAGGTACTTGAGTAGGATCCACTTGGCATGGACATGTCTCAGCTGATGTTGGACTCATCATGTGCTGAAGTCTGCCTGCCGGAACATTAGGTGTTCCCCCTGAACCAGATGGTTCAGTTGTTACTGTATCAGCTGTACCAGCTTCTTCACTGACAGTTGTACGTACCTTGGGGTCTTTCTGACCTGGTGAATCATCAAGGTCAAAATTAGGAACATATACTGTGACGTATTTTGGTTCCTTTCCTTTGAGCCTTAGCTGATCCATTTTCTGTGTATCTGGTTTGTCTGGTACATCCTGTTCTGCGACATATTTCTCTTGATCAGATGATGACACATCAAAGACCATATGAGGTGTTTCTTCCACAACTAGGGTTCGTCTGTTGAAGACCATAAATGCTTTGCTGGTTGAGGAATATCCTAAGAATATACCCTCATCTGACTTGGCATCGAAGGTTCTCAACTGACTCTTCCCATTGTTGTGTATGAAACACTTGCACCCAAAAACATGGAAGTAGGAAACACGAGGTTTTCTGCCCTTCCACAGTTCATAGGGTGTTTTAAAGTGAATCTTAGTCAGAGAACATCTGTTCTGCGTGTGACAAGCTATATTGATAGCTTCTGCCCAGAAACGACTTTGAGTTGCATGCTCAGCTAACATGGTGTGTGCAGCTTCTTTGAGTGTTCTGTTCCTTCTTTCTGCTAAGCCATTCTATTGTGGTGTTGTTGCAGCTGATGTATCATGCTGTATACCAAACTCAGAGCAAAAATCAGATATAAACTGGTTAAGGAATTCAGTACCTTTATCTGATCTGATTGTCACTATGCTGAGACCCTTTTCATTCTGAATTTTCTTGAGCAGTTCGGGTAGCTTGGTTGTAGTTTCACTCTTCTTATACAAGAATTTTACCCAGGTAAACTTGGAATAATCATCCACGACCACCAGAGTGTATTTGCGTCCACTGAGACTTAGAGGTGTAAATGGTCCAAATAAATCCATATGGAGCAGTTGCAGTACTCTGCTGGATGGAGGAGAAGGTATCCCTTTGAATGAAGCCTTGACTTGCTTTCCCTTCTGACATGATGAACATATCTGATCCTTAGAGAAAACTTCATTCGGGAGCCCTTCTACCAAAGACATCCTTGCTATCTTGTTAAGAGTCTTAAAGTTCAGATGGCTCATCCTCTTGTGCCAGAGCCAGCTGGAGCTCTTAGAACTCTTAACAATCAGGCATGCATTTCTTGGACAACTGTTCCAATCAATAGCGTATATCGTTCCTTTTCTTGAACCAATCAGCAAGATCTGTTGAGTAGCTCGATTCCTGACTGTGCATTTTTCTGTCGAGAACTCAACACTAAAACCATTATCGCAGAATTGTGAAACAGATAACAGATTGTGCTTTAATACATCAACATATGAAACTCCTGTGATCTGTACATCATCGTTCACTAAGGTTCCGACTCCTCTGGTTTGACCAAAGTTATCATCACCAAAGAGAACTTGTGAGGTCCCGATTAAAACCGATTTTGCGCGTGCGGAAGCAAACATTTCATTAAATGCATATAAAACAGGGGTGAGGGCAGAGTGATTCCAGATTTTTTGCTTTTAAGAACGATGTGTGTGTTTTGCTTATAATCAAATGCATATGGCAAGTAAGAACATAAAGTAGTAAAGAACACACGATTTTATAGTGGTTCGAGTCCAACTCCTACATCCACTCTTCCCTATCAACAGGGGCACCTATTTAACCAACTTGACTTAGTTTAACGTGTTAGTCCAACACCCAACAGATGTTTACCGAGTTCACACTCAAACAGGACTTATCACCCTCACGGGATTGCCTACCCTCCCTTTTGGGATTGCTAGATGTTTACCGAGTTCACACTCACCTACAAACTTAACCGACTGATTTGGGTAAGTTTGTTTGGTTTCCAACTAGGTTGAGATTTTCCCTTACATTTGTTTAGCCTCAATGCTAAGGATGGAAAAATCTCTCTAAGCTTAGGATATGGCATTTATGCTTAGATACAATGAAGAACACTCTTGGGTAAATTTGGATATTTAATGCTCTGTGTTCTTGAATGGAGTTGCTTGAATATTTGGCTTTAATTTCACTTTGCAGATCCTCCATTATCTTCTTTTGAAGATAGTGCAATGTATTTATAGTGTGGATTTAAATATTACCGTTGGAAAGTAATATTCAAATCCATACTAATAACTTCCAGCTTTTCTTTGTCCTTTTGCACTTTTCCTTGTAGCTTTATGTCACATCAATATGTGTGTTGTCTTCTTATTGGCCACCGCTTTTGTGTCTCTAACGGATCGATTTATTTCGTCTTATTCTTTGCTCAACTCTTCCGATTTTGGTCGTTTGATCGGGTATCTCGATTTCGTTCAGAGAAATTCGTCATCGGTCTGCAATTCACGGTTGTCCAATCTGGTCTGTGGATGGATCTGACGTACAGCAGATCGGATCCTAACATCAATTCAAGAAGATCTGTCAATCAGATCCGTGACATCGAAGGTTGGTCACCATCCCTCGACGACATCGGTCAATCGCGACCAAGGTCGACAATCGACCAGATTCCGTCACCTAAGACATCGGTCGGTTGATGTCACCAGAGATCACGTCAAGAACATCGTCACCAGACTGTCTAGAAGAAATTGTCACCAGATCTGTTAAGAAGATTAAAGAAACCCTTTCTCATTCCGATCTCGACGACTGTAACTTATCTCGATCATCTTAAATAATTTCGTGAGTTCCCCCGCAATTTGTTCTTTTCTTCCCCCTCAACTTGTTATCTGTAGATTAGCTTCAAAAATACAAGTTGATAATGTTTTGGCATAATTTATCAAAACTAAAATATCCCAACAGAACTCTTGGGCATGGTCTTTCAACATAATTGCTAAGGAGAAACTGACTTCCAGTCATGTGTCTTGAGCATCCACTATCTATGTACCAGATAGCTGCCTGTTCTCCACCCTTATTTACCAGTTCCAAGCGATTCTGCAAACAATTCAAACTTTAGGTACCCCAGTAGAATCGGGTCCTGGGGGGTTAGAAGTACCTTTCCGGATCCAAACATATCTGGCACCTCTGTTGAAAACAGAAGGCTTGATCTGTCTCCCATAAATATCTACATAATCATACGTTTCTTCATATGCAATCTGATCAGTATGATTATTAGTGTGAGCCTTGGACGAATCAGAAGACTTGAGATTTTTCATTGAAACTTGTCTTCTTTTAATCCATGGGGGGCTCGGTCGCGGCGACTAGGTTTACGATTGTAAGGGTAGGTACGACTGCTACCATTAAAAGATTCATATCTTTCTGGCATAATTGGTCTTAGCAGTTTACCCTTAGCTTGCTTGTTAGGCAGCTTGGACTGAGTCTGCATCAGCTGGGATTGTCCCTTTCGAGATGGTCCAGCCTGATACCTACTCTGCTGATTGGGTTGTGGTCTCCTCAGAAGAACTGGGTTCATCTGATGATACCTAGGCTGATGTCTGATCAGTTGGGGTTCATTTATGTTCCCTTTCTGATCTGACACTTGTCTAGCCTGATCAGCTGGTCCTTTTCCCTTACCAGATACAGATTTGGTATTTCGTGTATCTTGGTCAGAAACTCGTTTGGTTACACTTTTCTAATGTGAACCAGACGGGACTTTTGAGGATCCAGAAGGGATTTCATACCCAATTCCCTTCTTGTCTGTCGCCGCACAGAAAATAGTTGTTCAAGTCTTTGAACAGTTTTAGAAGATTTCGTGAAAACCTCTATTTTCTTCGTGAGACCGACCTCAAGAACTTTCGATTCTCATGCATCCGAAAAGAGTTCATCAAACTTAGCTTTGAAGAGATTTGAGTTCAACGGCTTGTTGTAGGTTGAGAGCCAATTTGTTCCTTAACCAACTTTCCTGATCGGAAAAATGACCTTGAAACTCCGATTCGTGGTCATCTTCAACATTTTCAATTGATTTTAGTTAAATTTCTTTGTATTTTTCAATTTATTTAACAAGCCTGATGTTCTCAGCTCTCAGGTTATCGTTCTCAACTTCCACTCGTGTATAAGTATCTATTGCATTGGAAAGATCATCAAGCAATTGGTCATTGTAGACCTGCAAGTTGACCTCTCCTGCAGATGTGCTCGGCACATGTGGTGTGGAAGAAAGAGGCACAGAAGAGTTAGAAAGTACCTCTGTTTGATCTGATTCTCTGGCCATGAGACAGATGTTGTCATCAGATAAGAAGCTCAGATCATCGACATCATCAGTTGTTGTTATCAAACAGAAGTCTTCGACAGATGAGTAACCAGAATCATCTGAGGGCAGGTATGAATCATCAATACCAGACGTATCTGCAACCATAGCTTTCCTATCCCTGTATCTCTGTTCTCTTCTGTTTCTTTTCTCCTCTCTTTCTTTGGAGGTCAAGTCAGGACAGTCAACACTGTAATGGCCTGGTTTCTGACAGTTATAGCACACTCTTGAATCCCCTGAGCTTCCTCTGCCTGGAGAATCGTGTCTTCTGTAATGCCTGTCAGGAGACTTCCCATTCTGTCAATAGTCAGAACCTTTCCTATCTGATCGATCATCACGTCTACTTTCTTTCCGGTCATCTCTTTGATCATCCTTCCTTTCATCAGAATGATCGTCCTGTCTTTCTTCTCTTCTGTTATCTCGATTGTCAGATGAACTATACCTCTCTTGCGATCTGTCAGATGAACGACGATCTCTTCCTCTATTCCTTCGATAGTCATCATAAAATTTCTTGTATTTGCCCATTTGAACATTTGTTCTTTCCAGCTTTCTTGTCAGTAAGGCAATTTGTTCAGCTTGACTGATGATGTTTCCAACTGGTTCCACAATTCGTGAACTACTACTTGCTGCCTGAAATGCAACAGATTTGGGATTGGGAGTAGTTTCAGCTGGGACATCATCAGATCCTTGTCCTCTCTCGATCAGGTCGAACTCATGAGCTTTCAAACTGAAGATTAAATCATTTGGTTTCATTGTAGCAATATCTTGACAGTCCTTAATCACAGTCACCTTCGTATCCCATTTCTTAGTCAGCGATCTGAGAATCTTGTAATTGATATCCTTGTTTGACATAACTCGTCCGAGATCACGAAGTCAGTTGACTCCTCGTGTGATCCTTCCATCAAATTGATCAACTGTTTCATTTGGCAACATCTTGAGTTTCTCAAATACAACTAGCTCAGCTTGTAGTATGTTGTCCTTGATCTGTTCATTTCCTCTGCAGATTTCAGCAAGCGTATCCCAGACTTCCTTAGCTGTCTTCAGGTACTTCACTTTCTCTCTTGTAGTAGCATCCATGGTTTTCATGATGAGATGCCTGGCAACAGTATCCAGGTTAGACAGTTTCCTCTCATCTGCATCCATTAGAGAGGGACTCTTTCTGATTCTTGCTTCAACTGGTTGTGTGGGATCTCGTCCTGCTTCAGCTGGGTTGTAGTGATAGATGATAATCGGTCCTATCTCAAGATCTCATCCATTCTGTTGCTAATCACTCCCAGATGGTCTCTCATGTCTATGGACCAATCTGCATACTCATCAATAGAAAACATGGGTAGATTATGATGCATACCTGAAGTATTATCCATGCTTGTGGTGATTTTGAAAGAATGAGTTTTGAAAACGGTTTTCAAAGATCAGTTCAATTGACCACAAAGGTTCTTCGTTAAGAACCAATGATATTCAAAGCCAACGGTCGGAAGAACCACTGCTCTAATACCACTTGTAGGTCCCGAACGGGTTTCAGTGAGGGTTGAAGTCTAGAGGGGAGGGGTGAATAGACTTTAAAAACTTTTCGTGGATCAGATGTGAGTTGCACGTTTATCTGATCAGAGTGCGAAGTGGATCAGTTTGGACTGATATCCGACTTACTGATCTTACAGACAGATCAATTTGGCGTCTATCAGTTTAACTGATGGTGCGGATGATTAGTTAACCCGTGTGAGAACCAGTTTTACTCAACAAAAGATTCTGACCAATCTGGTTTGAATCAGATAACTAAAGTGTTAATCTGATCAGATCAGTAGCTTGATGCTAGTCTAATCCTGGTACAGAATATGCATGCAGATAACAAGAGTACTGTGTAAGTATGTGTAAAGCAGATTAAAGGCACACAAATTTATAGTGGTTCGGACAACTTGTCCTACGTCCACTCTTCCCTATCAGCAGGGGCACCAACTTTACCAACTGGACTGAGTTTAATGTGTTAGTCCAACACAGTACAACCAACAGATATTTAACGAGTTCACACTCAACCAATTCCAGAAATCTAATCTAGAAACCCTAGATAGAAATCTTGCTATAACAAACTTAACCTAACACAGTTTTGGTATAAGATTTATTTTGTTCCAACTGGAATACTATCCTATCTTATGATTAGCCTAAAGCTAGAGGATAAGTATTCTGCTAAGAACTAAGGGATGAACACTTAAGAATAATCTTGTGATTGTGTTCTTCGTGCGGAAATCTTGAGAGCTTTTGCTTGTAGATAATTTTCGTAGCCTTACTCTGAAGGCTTGATCCCATATTTATAGGCACGAAATCGAACTAGCCGTTGGAGAGCAATTCGAATTTCGATCTATTTAAGGTAGGTTTGCAGATGGATTTGACGTGCTTCAGGAGCGGATGTGTCTGCTTTATGCTTTATATGCAGATGTGTCTGCTTTATGCTTAGCAGCTTTATTACTCTTCCACCCAGGAGAGGAAATCCTATCATCTGGTAGCATCTATCCACAATGTGACCAGGCAAGTCACAATGTGTACATTTCAGAGGTCTCTTTCTATCCTTAAACTCTTTAACATCCTGCCTAGCTAACATATCAACTGACTCAGGTTGAACAACATTAGAATGACTCAATAACCTCTGACACTCCTCTTGTAGCAACAATGAGTAAATCTTAGCAAGAGATGGTAAAGGAGATTGAAGTAAAATTTGACTCTTAATAGCAGAATAAGACTCATCTAACCCAATCATAAACTTCATAACAACATCTCTTTCTTGGGTTTGAGCAACTAACTGTGGAAGATTACAAGTACAATTCGCACCATAGGTGCATCTCAGAATTGGCCTAAAACTAACATATTTGTCCCACAGACTTTTGAAGTGATTATAGTAAACCACTAAAGTATTCGACCCTTTTGAAAAAGATGCTAAAGATTCTTCCAAGAAATAAACTCAGGTACCATCTGATTTCGCATACCTGGCGTGGCGTTCATCCCACGCTTCCCGAGTAGAAGTGAAGAATTCCAGCGTCCTTTTAATATCTGGACTGATGGATTTGAGGATCCAATTAATAACTAAGTCATTGGATCGAACCCACGCACGATGAATAACATCATCTTCATCAGCAGAAGGAGGCGCCAAAGAACCATCAATGAGAGGGATTTTATTCTTCACGCTCAGCGCCCTCTTAATGGAATGACTCCAAGAAACGAAGTTTGCCCTATTGAGGGGTTCAAGAACAATAGACACTGCAGGATTATCCTGAGGATGAAGTGCTAATGGGGAAAAAGGATTCAACGCCCGCTTCAACGAGGAAGAATCAGTAACAATTGCCATTCGCAACAAACAGACACAAATTACAAAAAAATTAGGTCAAAATCAAACGCAATCGAACGGCAACAAGCACAGAAAAAAAAACCAATCGATTGAACTCAACCGAAACCAAAATAATAATGAATCGATTCAAAATGATTCACAATAAAACCGAAAACAATATCGAATGGTTTCAAACAAAAATTGGATGAAAACCAAAACAAGAACAATGCGAGAACAATCGCAAATCACAGTGGAAACATAAAATCACCTAGCATAACCGAATCAGAAGGACTCATTAACAGATACCATATTGAATCTAAAGGATTTCATGATAGAAACTGGAAAATGAATTCATAGATTGCAAAAGTGATTTACAAAGTGAAGTCTTCTCTTATTAATAGAGAAGAAAAAAAGAAGAAAAGAAAGTAACTGAAACAACTATCTAACTAACTAAGTCAAGACAAGGTTGACTGACTAATAAAAGAACTAAAATGGCATTTAATACATTTATACAATACTGCTGGAATTTAGAGGCACATAAATACGTAATAAATGCGCAGCGGAAATAAACAGTTCACCAACAACGAACACGTAATTGCATAATTGAATACGTATAAACATAAAGAGAAACTTTATAGTAAATCATACGCATATTTCTCTACTATGGTATCCACGTAATCCCCAATCACGGACTTGCACAGATTTGTCAGCGTTGAATCCCGAGGTGAATTTGCTAGGAAAATTCTAACTCTAGATCTTAGGGAGAGAATAATGAATTAACGTTGTTTGTGAATTCCCAAGAGCTCATATATATAGGGGAGACCTAGCTTAAATCTTAAGCTAACCTGATTAGGAAATAATATCCCTAATCTTATAAAATAAATCTCTTAGATTTATTTCTCATATATAAAATCTCTACGGATTTAATTCCCATGTATATCAAATCTCTACGGATTTGATTCCATATATATTAAATCCTATAATAATATTCCATATATTATTATTGGGAATCCTATTTAATTAAACATTAATAATAATTAATTCTAAATTAATCTATTATTAATTAACTCTCCATAAATTAAATATTAAATCCAATTTAACATTTAATCAACTAACTATAATCCGTAAAAGGGAACTACTTGTTGTGTGACCCATAGGCCCTCATATATCGAGCGATTAGACAAACTAACGGTCTTAATTGAACCCTGGACAATAAATCAGACATTCTCAATATATGAGGTACGTTGCGAGAAATGTGTAACTACCTGTAACTGAAACATGGGCTATTACGATTTCCTCCTTTCATTCACGAATACTCGATTAAGTCTTGAACATGATGAAGTGTCTATTCAAATAACTTAATCATATTATCTCTAATCACTAATTGATTATGTATGTCACACTTAGCCACAAAGTTTAAGTTGACGTGCATCGACCGATGACTTTGATCCAATTATGATGAGAAGATGAGCATTCTCTCTAAATCCACATTGAGGAATGAATCTTATTCTTGGCTCAACTACGCACATGCACTTCGTGATGAACCCAATCAAAGTCATATCTACCCATAGACGGGTGCAAGCGTCGGTCATGGTCAAAGTTCATCACTCCACACATGTCGTGCGTATTGACCTCAAGTCAAAGGAGTATCGCATCGCTCCCACTAACCGAGACACCCGTAGACACATATAGTGGAAATACATCAAACGGTTTCTTGGGTGGGTATACCAATACCCTCTAAGGTATTTGTGCATCCATCATGAGATACCTAGTATCTCGTAGTAAATGAGATCTTACTACACTCTCTAAGAGTATGATGCAGATCGCACACCAATCTCCATTGCATCATCAATATCCCATTCTTGATGATCCTTGATCGGAGCTATTTGAGAATCATGCTTAAGTCATCTGAGTTCTCACAACCTCAACGACAACAATGACTCATGAGAACACTTGTATGAATAAATGCAAACAATCAAACATAATATTCAAACAAGTGTATTGTCATACATTAATATTAAGTGAACTATAATATTAAATTAAATTGAATATCATCGAGTATTATGTCCTTACAATAGATTATCTTTAGGACACTAACACTAACAAATACAACTGATACTGTGACTCAGTGCAACTAATACTATATCTAGTACCAACTAATACTATATACAGAAAAGTATGTAAAACTATGTAAAACTTATACGAGATCTTATTAAGTGATCACTTACTCATTATTGCAATCCTAATTCACCTGCACGCATTATTCCCTACGTGGGTTCTTACTTTCACCTGCACGCACTGGAGAAAATTTTAGAACTCTCATTTACTTTTTGAAGCTTTAACCCCATATGGTACCAAAATAAATGATAAAAATAGATCGGAGTTGTAATCACTCTATCTAGGTCAATACCACGTAGTCACAATATTTCATTTGGAACCACGACTCTAATATCCCAGCTTGCCAGGTACTAGAAGAACTTCAATTTTTGCATTAATATAATATTATCATTTTGGACCCAGTGTGCACAATTTTTTATTTTTTTTGGCTTCCACAAACTACTTTATGCCAATCGTGAATATATACCCGTTCAAATAATACTCCATAATCCTCTAATGTAAATTGGGTGTGTGGTATTATTTAACACTTTCATGTGAAAATGTGAGGGCAAACTATTCTTTGTTGCCTAATGAAAGGTTATTTCACATATATCTATAATCTCTATAATGCAAAACCTCCCTAAGATGATGTGTCAAGTAATAAAATAATGTGGCAGGTGAAGTGACAAAGCCTTATGCCTCTATTTTTAATCTCTCTAATCTCATTCATTTAGAGTGTTGTTTTTATCACAACCGTTGATTTTGTCTTCTAATCTCTATAAATTGCGATCTCTCTCATTCATTTGTTCCCATTCTCATTTGCCTGTGATTTCTCTTCATTTCCTCTCCTTCATTTGCTTTCCATACAGTATTCTCTCTAATCTTTGATTTTTTTTAATGATCGAATCTTTATTATTTCAACTATTAAATTGTTTTTATATCATTCTTATATTTTTTTTCTAGGTAATTGTTTGGTTTCATTATGTGTTTTATTGTTGTTCTTATTTCATTCTTTTTTTTTTCTTATTCATTATGTATTTTATTGTTGTTATTTACAAATTTCTTCTCACAATATTTCTTGATCAATTGAGTTTTTTGTCATAATATTTCATGATTTCTTATTTATCTTAGATTATCAATCTTATTTAATTTTTATATATACTTTTTGCAGGTTGAACAAAAATCGAGAATATTACATGTCGATAAGGATGAGATTATATGAAGATTATGTGTTTCTACTAAGAAGATGAGGGCAAGATTATGTTTATATCGATCTGAGGCAAAGATCATTGTAAAAGTTCCATAATTCATTGCTACATTTCGTTACAACTAATGTTAGATTGTAGATTCTTCCCATTGTATATTCAAATATATTTAATAAAATATTTATAAAATATTTTAATTGTTTCGCGTGTGAATATTTATCTAATGAAATTCATTATCTAATACTTTTGTATAGTGCATACTAATATTTTTCTTATTAATCATGTAATGAAATCTGCAATTCAAGAATGATTAATCAATTTTTAAATTTTAAATTTAATTTGATAATTAATTACATCCTTCTAATTATTTGGTAAATTCCATAAATGATGCATGAAGATAAAAATTATAATAAAAAATTAAATGATTTACCATTTAAAATTGATTCGATAATTAATTACATTTTTCTAATTATTTGACAAATTCTATAAATTATGCAAGAAGATAAAAAAAAAATTAAAAGGAAGAAGATATATTTACTATTCAAACATATATATGATTTCATTCAAAACATATATATGATTCGATAAAAAATATACAAGCAAGGTTTAGGGTAGTACTTAGAATATGATTTTATTCTAAAAAATTTACTATTCAAACATGTACTAGTGTTACACGAGTATTAACAAATAGCTATATGTCGGGTTATATTAAATGAATTAAATTGAGACAAAAAACAAATACGTATAATTTTTCTAATTTGCCATAATATAATTAAATTTCATTCAAAATATTTACTATTCAAACAATTTGACTTCATATATAAATTTTAAAATGCACGCAATCTAATTTTACCATAAAATTAGATCAAACTATTTTAATTTATTTGATTTTAATACTATATTTGATTGATTATAAATTAGATCTAACAATTTGATTTTAAAACTATTCAAACTATTTTCCAAACGCAAACAAATTAAAATAAATTTGGATCAATATTTTTAGTTGAAATCTAAATTTATTTTATAATGTGGCCAACCTAATTGATTTTATTTAAAATTTGATGAATCTAAAATTTTAAATGATTCATCCAAAAATTCTGTCAAATTAATTATATATATAGTTCACAGTCCTCCCTCAAATAATAATTTTATGATTTTTCGTGAATTTCAAACGTAATTTAAAGTCTTACTAATAATGTTCAAAAATTTAAATTAGAAATACATAATGCAGTCAATATTAGTCGTAAATTACACGCAAATCCATAAGATAAGATGCAATAGAGACACCCAACTTTCTGCATACACAAAAATTACAAGAAATTTTTTATATTATATTTTTTATCTTAAATTATAATTTAATTGTCTGCATTAGACATTCTACTTAACACTCAATTTATAGTAATGATGATTGATCATTATATTTTAATTAATGGAAATTAATGAAGATCTATAAAAAAATTATGTGTTTAAAAAGATAGTGTATTTTTTAGGAGAAGATTTGTTGCTATTAATTTATGGTCAACTATTAAAAAGGTAGTATATTTTTTAGGAGAAGATTTAAAAATATGTAACAACGTTTATATTATGTAAAAACTATTAATCTGATCAACTATTAATACATACAAAATTTAAATTACAAAATTTTATTTTTGAATTCTAGATAATATTATACTTTCTAAAATCACTCAATTAATAATTAATATGTCAACTAAAATAATTAATATAGATTGATTAATATATATATGTGTGTGTGTCAATATAATAGTTTTTTATCACAATCAAATTTTTATCATTACATTTTAAAAATTAAAAGATGATTATTCCATTGTCATATCTCGGTATCTCTATTTTGTGCAATTTCATTTATAAAAAAAATAAATATATATATATATATATATATATATATATATATATATATATATATATATATAAATATGGCTACATTACAGTAATTTTTTGACAATATATATAGTAAAAATGATTTTAGTTAACATATGACTTTAACCGGAAACGTAGTACCTTTCATTTAAATAGATTGTCTTCTTAACTTTTGAATATTTGAATTATTAAAAAAAATGAAAACAGTATTTGTATAGGTATTTGGTGAAACACACATATATATAGTAACATATTAATAGATATTTGATGTTAATTGTTTTATTTTCTATAAAGTCTCAGTCAAGCCTACACTAAAAGTATAAGAAAATGTGATGTTTAATCCAAAGCAAATCAATATCAAATTAATAATAAATTGAAATTTATTTTGAAAGAATATATATTGCACTTCATAATATTAAAAAATAATAAATATGAATATAATAAAATTAAATAAATATTTGAAGTATTTAAAATATATAATCTTTTCAAAATCCTGC
This sequence comes from Stenogyne calaminthoides, assembly GCA_037126765.1. Classification (NCBI taxonomy): domain Eukaryota; kingdom Viridiplantae; phylum Streptophyta; class Magnoliopsida; order Lamiales; family Lamiaceae; genus Stenogyne; species Stenogyne calaminthoides. The sequence continues at coordinate 29,164,558 of JBBCBC010000021.1, forward strand.
AAAATTGAGATTATTAATATATTTGACTTTGAAATAATATAGGTTTATATTATCGGATTATGAGATTTATTTAAATTTTATATAATGAAAAAATTATATAGGCTTATATTTAAATAGAACTATATTTCATGTTTAAATATAAGTATTTATTACTTAGAATAATATGATGATTTTTTTATGTGGGTTTTGTTTATAGAATGAACGAGATGGTGATTCGAGGTTCTTGTATGTTTTCTTATTGCACACGTAGTGACAACTGTAACATTTTATTGGACAATATGGAACATATTGTCATGTTGATTTAAAATGATATGCCTTAACCCTTTAATTTGTGCAAGTAGATAGTTTTCTCCATCAGAAAATTCTTTATTTGTATTTTTACAGTTGTGCTTTTACTAACATTTGCATAATCTTCTCCAAGGAAGAAAAAGAAAAGAGTTGGAAACCTAAAAAAGTATTTTTCTTTCAGAATAATTATGATGATCTATACCATGTGCACGCTTACTTAATTATGTAAAAAATAACAGCCAACTTAGATCCTTTAATATATATATATATATATATATATATATATATATATATATATATATATATTCAATTCTTCCTTTCGTTGTCTTAAAAAAATATAAGGAGAGATGTCTTTTGGTAGAATTCATGAAATATTCGGTTAGTTGCCTCTTTCTCGCCTAATGTTTTACCCTACTCATGATTTATGAGAACATCATTCTTTATCTTTTACTAACTCAATGTTTTTATTTATTATGGTGTCTTATTACTTTGTGCAATGATATGATGAACATGAAGTTTAATGCATGTATGTAGCCATTTAAGTGGTGAATTGATGTGTATATGTGTGACATTTGTTTTGTATTTGTGCAGGCGATATGAAGTTTCTAATGAACTCAGTCAGAAGCTCTAAAGATTTTTTTTAATGGGGGCGTCTTTCATGATCATTTTTTAGGACATCAGTGGCTTCTTGGAGAAGAAGAGAAAAATTATTGAGATCATATTTGAGATTTGTTGTTTGGTGGAGGTTGCAGAGTTAACAGCTAAATGAAATTTACTTCTCTTTATGGATTTAGAGTTGATTCATAGAGATATGGTGTTTAATGCATGCTTTTGATATTAACCTTATATAATTATTGCATGTTTTTTTATATACAAGTGAATTTTCATAGTGTTGATTAATACATTGAGATTGTGAAAAAAAAAATTTGCGATGATCTGAAATTTTTAGGTGAATTGTGAAAAATTTATTTTCAGGTATCATATCACCTTTCACATGATTTTAATACAAAAAGGTAAATTTTCTGCTATATATACAAATGAAGTTGTAGCTACCATTTAAAATCTATTTCATTGCAGAACTTAAGGTTTAACGTGAAATGATATGTACATACATTCATGAGAAAATGATTTTTGAAAATATGCTTAGATTCCCTCATTATTGACAGTAAATGAATACCTTTCCAAATATGGTTTTGCATAGGGTCAACTATGGGAAAATATTATTTTAAAGCCCGTAATTTAGGGGAGGTGGCAATTTAAGGACAATAAGCTTCCGCTCAGGAAAAATAGGATATTAGTTTTTTTTTTTTTTTGGCAGAAGTAGAACATTAACTTTTTTTTGGGCAAAATTAGGACATTAACATTTTCTCAACAAATGTAAAAATATAAATAAATTTTTTTTGGCAAAAATTGGACATTAACTTTTTTTTTTGGGGCAAATATAGGTCATTTTATTTGCTATTTAGTGTCAAAATACTCTATGTCAATATTAAAATAATATATGTCAGTACAAACATACACATTTTCTCTTATGTGGAAAAGTATATTTATTATATGTTTGAATCGATTACACAAAAAAAAAAAATTCAATCAAATGCACAACATAAAATTAGATAGTTTAACAGTACTACAAATTTTAACGTTAAAGTGTTAGCAAATTTTATGAACTAATGATTTTCCTTCAACTTAACTGAATATATTCAATTATTTAGTTTAGAATTACTTACATTGTCAGTTTTAATATATCTCTAATATTATTTGTTACAGTGTCCACTTAACGTAAGGACAATAAGTTTCAATTTTGGAAAGTAGGATATTAACTTTTCTTTTGACAAAAGTAGGATATGAATTTATTTATTTTGACAAATATAGACCATTTTTCTCATAAAGACGGGCCTAAATTTTCACACACTTAAAATTTACGATCCTACTTTGTGGAAACTCATAATTTATGGATCTGAATTTGCGGATTTTATTGCACTTTTGGTCCCACAGGACACGCCTCCTCACGCTTTTGGTCCCAAAGCCGAAAATTTTGACACTTTTGGTCCCAAATCGCGCGTCCTCTGGGACCAAAAGTGTAAGTTTTTGGACCAAAAGTGTCAAAATTTTCGGCTTTAATTGAGACCAAAAGTGTCAAAATTTTCGGCTTTGGGACCAAAAGTGTAAGCTTTGGGACCAAAAACGTGAGGAGGCGTGTCCTGTGGGACCAAAAGTGCAAAAAACTCAAATTTGCTCAAACTTAAAACTTACGGACATACTTTTATCAAATTGAAACTACCTAACCCACTTTTCTCAAACTGGAACTTATTATCCTTGAATTGTCACCTTCATAGTTACAAATACCAAAATAATTTTACCCCATTTTGCGTATTTTGCATATTCGAATTATTTTTTTATTACAAATATTTTATGAATTACAAATTATTTAACAATACACGAAAATATTAAAATATTATTAATTATTGTACATTAAAAAATTCTTCCAGTTCGCGAAGTTCGTGGGACTAACACTAGTATAACTATATAATCAAAAGAACGTACTAAGGGTGTGTTTACAATCCATGAAAAATGTGTTTACTTTCCTTATTTGTCCATCCACTAAAAGTGTGTTCATTCTCTTTATGGACATATTAATTTTATCGCCACCCTTCAAACACCACTTAATTACTCAAATTGTCATTGTAGTTTACTCATCAAAATCATTTTGTTCATAAATGGACCCAACAATACCATATAATACATTTTACTTTATCAATTTTTCTTAAAATTGTGTCCAAACAAATTCACATATTTTTTGGATAGAAAGATTACTTTTTAAAGTGAAAAACTGTGAGGGGCAGCTTTATAAAAAAGTGAACTTCCCCTAGTATCAGTTGCCAACACATCATGTGAGAAGTAGCTTTCAAAATTAATGATTTTAACAAGTTTCGTCGAATTTGCAATACTATCTAAATATGAAAGCAAACTTGGTAAATTAACTCTTAGAGCCTGTTTATTTCATGAGAAAATAATGGAAACAAAGAAAAAATAAATTATATCTCACATTTTTAAGAGTTTGTTATGATTGATGACTTTTCTCTTTGGCCCGAAAGTCCTACTTTTTTTTCCCATTTTGACTTAATTATTCATACCACCTCTAAGCTATAAAATATCAAGCATTATCCACTTATGTCAATTGATTAAATAAATCATGATTTAAACGAACACTTAAAAAATGTCAAATATATCACATGAGTAAGTAAAATATATCACATTATTTCACATCCCTCCAAATCTCATACAACTAAACAAACTGGTTCTTAGCATTTATTATGCAAATAGCAATACACAAACACTTCAACCAGCTTTGAAAAAGTTCTTCTCAATCAAGCTATCAACAGTTTCCTTGAGGCTTTGTTGGAGAGGATTGAATTCAACACCTATTCTTTCAGCTCTTTCTCTCGACACTTGATACTTGGCCTTAAATGGCTTCTCATCGGCACATCTACAACCACGTTATGTTGGAATTAATTAATTCTTTATATATGAAGTATGACATTACATTATTGGATTTCAAATTTTATGAAGTGAATTTCAGCATATATAAATTATTTATAATTTATAACCGAGTATAAATAATTTTTAAAGTGGTAGGATACATATAAATTTCGTTCAAACTATATCATGATGAATATTTCTCGGGATGTCTTGTTTTGAAAAGAATTGACAAAATCATAACCATTGGTACGATACAAATTTAAGGCGAGGTATCATGTGAAATTTGTCCCGGTTGAAATTAAGATTTTTTTTTTATTAAAACTCCAATCACCTATTTCAGGTTGAAATTAAGTTTTTTAAAAAAAAAACTCCAATCACCTATTTCATTAAATACTTGTTTTCACTAAATTATGTTTCCACTGGATTGTATTAGTTATTTTCAGAAAACAATGTCCCTATATTTTCACACCAATTTCATGAGTGGGTCATATATGCATTCAGGTGCACCGTGCACTTATAGTGCATTTTATAAACATGCAATCTATTACACTGAAAAATGCAACTTATTTACACCGAACAGTGCAACTATTAATATGGATTAACTGTTACACGGTTCACTGTAAACAACTTGCATCATTCAATATAACAAATTGCATGTTTATAAAATGCACTATAAATGCACAGTACATTTGGATGCATGAAAGATTTAGTCTTTACATTATGTAAATGAAAATTGCTAATACGGTTCAGTGAAATAAGTGATACTATAAGCAGATGATACGGTTATTAAAAAAAAAGCTTATATTTTGAAGGATACATGCTCCAAATTTATCTTCTCTTTTTAACACTTTACCATTCAAACTATGTATAATATTTTTGTCACTTCATTTTCGTAACTTTTGGAAAATTTACTCATGCAAACTATTGTTTTGATAACATTTTACCTAGTTAATAACATTTATTTTGCTACATTATATAACAAAGATGTATAGGCGTATAAGATGAAAAATAATACACACATACAAATATATTAAATGAGATTAAAACACTTACTTTTGAGGAAGTGAAAGGTGAGGATACAAGTGGTGGAGTATTTGGATGACGTCAGAAAGGTGAGCAACGCTCTCAGTCGCAATGTACCTTCCGTTGGCTGAAGGATTCTCAAAAGCGAGTATATGCGCCAAAGCAACATCTTTCACATTTACAAATCCATACGTAGCATTTGTGTACGTTTCTGCACCTACAAACATAAAATTAAAATTTAAAAAAATCAAGAGACAATATGATGTAAATTACACATTAAAACCTTCAAAATGAGGTTAAGCTAGAGAATTGACAACAAATTATCACGACTCTTAATCATACTGATTATATAAGATTTTAAGTAAAAATATTTGTAAAAGGTTTCACGTAATTTTAGAAATGTTCCAATATATTCTGCTGGATGCTTCAGTTAATTGCAGTTCTCATATTTAAGTGGATATATAGAGGAGTTAGCTCAGTCCCAATAAAACGGATTTTTTTTAAAATAGATTTTTAAAAAAATACTTTCACCATAATTTGAGTAGGCAATTTGAATCTATATATCCACTTCAAGAAGACATTATTAATATTGGTCAAAACATACAATAATATATATTTTAGCGTAAAACTAAACATGTTACTTAACAGAGTTAGGACGTGTTTTGAAACACTTAAAACACACCCTTAATATATTAATGATGGCGAAAGCAAATTAAAATGCATGGTCCAATCAAGAATGAGCATGTAAAGAGTTTGGTCCTGTATATTTTCATCGAATTTTTTTAAAATTAAAGAAAGAATGATCGATGCATAAAAGAAAAAATTAAGTAAAATTTCACCTATTTCATTTTTTTTTTGAATAAAAAAATTTAAAATTGAAACAGTCAAACACACTTAAAAATATATGTGGCAGTCCAGTCACAACATCCGCTGGAAAGCCCCAAATTGAAACGACAAAAAGATGTTGTTTTGAGTTTAAAATTGGACATTGTTTAAGTTATTGAGATTAAATCGACGACAAAAAAAAACTCATGAGATTGAGACTAAAGTTATGAGACCATTTGTTATTGAAACTCGAATTTTTGCAAGTCTAAACATACACAAATTAATTAATATAAATATCCATTAATTCACTTAATTGGAGAAGAAGGTACCATTCCATTAAGCAAATTGAGTATGATATCAGAACTGGTGTTAAGTGTGGGCTGCAATAGAGGTCCAATCACCATTGAAGGGTTTATAACCACCAAGTCTAAGCCCTTTTCTTTTGCAAACTTCCATACAGCATCCTCCGCCAGTGTCTTTGACAGCACATACCATTGCTGCTTCACCAAATTCAATTTTGTATATAATCGCATTTGAATGGATTTATTTGGAAATGAAAGAATGTACTCTTCTTTTTGAACTTATTAATAAATAGTGACATTAATATGTATGAACAAATAAGCATGCTAAATTATACTGTCAACTAGTATAGATATTGATTTGAAAAATAAGATACATTGAATATGGGCACAAATGAAAATGAAAAAGAATTTAAATATTATAGTACTAGTGGGACGGATAAAAATAAAAAATAATTTATTTGACACAGCACTATGTAAGAACACAAGATGTACAAATCCAACATGGAGTTTGAAAAATTTCCAGATGTTTTCTTCGTAATTCATAAACTGAAACATAATGGAACACAAAGTGACTATTAATTATAATAAGTACTAGGACAATAAATTTTTAATACCCTAAACTTGGATTGGGAGACTAAGGTAAAATATCTTATATAAATAATTAATGAACAATGAAATAAATTATAAAACACCTTAAATAATAAAAGATGAAATCCTTTTTCCATCACTATCTTCGTGGGTAAATTAATTATCTTATACTTTTTACAAATTGATTAAAGTTTATTTCCGATAATTTACGTCATAATTGAGACTTTTTGCTGCATTAGTGGTAATTATAAGTCACGAATTAATCATGTCTTGTTAAGCTATTTACTTTAATGTCCAAAAATAATGCATTTATCCACAAACATCCATTAGAACTTCGAAAATGTGTTGTCATATTATTTTCTTGCATATCGATTTAAATTGAACTCTGTCCATTAATAAGATATTAAAAGAAATGTACTAAGTAGAAGAGAGGTATGTAAAAAAGGAGCTGAGTGGGATTAAAAAAGATTACCGATAAAATTTGTTCATATATAATATGAAATTTTTATCATTACATTTGTAAAAATTAATACCACAATATTTATTACTCCCTCCGTCCCATAAAAGCGTGCACGTTTTTCTTTTTGGAACGTCCCAAAGAAACGTGCACGTTTCCTAAAATGGCAAAGCACTCAAAACTTACACTCTCACAATATCATTATAATTGATTTAAATAATACAATAAAGCAAGTTTTTTTATTTTGTGTGCCCGGCTAGGAGTGCACGTTTCTTTGGGACGAAGGGAGTAATTGATACTATTGTATTTATAAATTAATATTATATCATTAAATGATATGAGTATTGGTATATAAGCGCAGTGGTATCAATTTATAAGTATAATGATATAAATTTCATATTATGAAAAAAATTTACAATCGACTTCGCCAAAAAAAAAAAAAAAAAAAAAAAAAAAAAAAAAGAAGGGGAACCTGATTGCGTTTGCAGAAGTCCGGGTCAGACCACCAAGTCTCATCAACAATTACATCGGGTGTAAGTTGTGTGCCATTGAAATAAACTGCAACAACAGATGAGGTCAAAACCACCCTCTTAACGGATGCTGCTTTTGCACATGATTCCATTACATTCAGTGTTCCTCTCAATGCTGGATCTACCAATTCTGCCTGCACAACAAAATCAAACGCAAATTAATTAACTTATTTTTCATATTTTTTTTTATCTTTAAGTAAAACTTGTTGAGAAAAATAGTTTTGAACCAACTAATTAAATTAATTGGTATTTAATAAGAGTGTTGGACAATGTACACTCGTCTTTGGCCAATTAAATGAGGGCATAACATATAATTTTTGGAAAACTAAAGGGCATAGAAATGATCTCCTCCCGGAGAAGATGATCGTGTTGTATTTATAATCTCAAAATCGAATTTCGATTAGTGAGAAATTAAATCACTAAGTTTAGACGTCACAAGACACTTTATGGATTAAAGTGAAGTTGTAAAATGTGAAAAATTAATTACGTGTTAATTATCACACATTGAATATTTAGTGGATTTAACTACTCCTTATTAATAGAAGTGAGTCAGATTAATTCAAAACTATAGTGGTTAATGGGTAATCCCATAAGCCACACGCACACCCGACCCGCCCGTCACTTGAATGGCATTAAATGCCCAGTAGCTCCTCACCCGATGGAAATGTCTATAAATAGGACATGATAATTTTGTTGAAAAATCTTGCTATTATACCAGAAAAATTCATAGCATTTGCATTTCATTTAGAGTGCGTTTCATTTTCATGTATGTTTAGGTTGTCAGAGCTCTACACGTTGCGGTGCTGCTCATATAGAGACAAAGTCGTTTTACCATTGAAAATATTACGTTAAAACGCGAGCACTAGCTGAGACATATTTATTTTGCGGGCAAGTGATTTATTTTTGTCTCGACTTGCTGTTGTTTTCGTTTGTATTGTCACTATAAAAAAAATAGACGGTTTCCTACGAAATATTCCAAAAAATAGAGGATTGCCTAGGGGATATTTTAATTTGTCTAGACATTTTTATTCATAGGTAAATTTGCCTACGGAATGTAATTCGTAGGTAAATTTATTTGTAAGTCATTTCTAAACCACAAATATAATTGCCTACAAAAATGTAAGTTGCCTAGGGAATTATCTTTTGTAGGTAATTAGTTTGCCTACGGAATTTAGGAATGTGTAGGTAGTTTTCATGGTAGGTAATTTGTTTGCCTATTAAATTATTTGTGTAGGTAACTTTTCATAGATTTTTCTAAAAATTGGTAGGCAAATCTTAGTCAATAGTCACTTTTAAGGACCAAATTATTTTTGTAGGAAAATTTCATAGGCATTTGAAAATTTTGGTAGGCAATTCTTCATTTTCTTGTAGTGTGTTTCGATTATTTGTTCGTAATTTGATGATGTCGTATCTGCTTGAAGTGGAAATCTTTTTGGGGGAGAATCTGCTAATTGAAGAAACTTGTTGATTTCAGAAAAGTATTAGTTATTTAATTGAAAAGTATAAATTGTATTTTTCAAGTTTTTTCCTGTTGTTATTTATGTTAATATTGTACTCCGTCTCAACATTATTTGAACACTTGCCTTATTTGAACGTCTCAACATTACTTGAACATTCCCAAAATAAAATAAATATAATATTAATACACATACATCACCCTTATTTCATTCCACTCAAACTCATTAAAATCCACTTTACTTGATTTGCGTGCCATTTTTAGTGTTTAAGTCCTCATGGGAGGGAGGGAGTATATATATACAAGCTCAAATGTTTTCATACATATGAACTAATTGAAGTGTTTTAGTTTAAGTTGTAGTAATAAATTCCAATTCTGATTTTATGCTTCAAGTTGCACACTACAAAAAAACAGTGATTTAATGAGGGAAATTAGTGAGGGTATAGGAACCCTCGATATTTACCGAGGGATTTAACGAGGGACAAAATAAACAAGGGTTTTACCGAGGGCACAACCATCGGCCCATTCAACGAGGGCAAAGCCCTCGCTATTTTCGTCGCCTGAGTCAACGAGGGCTGCCAGACCCTCGTTAAAAACGCATGGCACTTTGCCGAGGGCTGTGATGAGCGCAGACCGCCCTCGCCAAACCGAATCTCTGATGCACCTACACCCACTGCCCGAGGTGCGTTTCACGAGGGCACCTACCCCTCTTAAAAGCCCTCGCCCCTTATATATATCACTCATTTTTTGCCCATTTCGCCAATTTCGCTCAGTTTGGAGAGGGAGGAGAGGAAGCAGATACAAGTTTGGGGAGGAGGCTGCACAGGTACATTTTTTTAAATTTTAATTGTGTATTTAATTAGTATGTATTATTTGTTTATATATCTAGTATTAGTTGTATTAGGTTACATTTTAATTTAATTTAGCATAATTAAATTTGATTGATAATTGGTTGCTTAGTGTAATATTTTTAATTTGGTTGTTTATTTATTTAGTATTAGCTAGTTGGTTTACTATTAATTAATTAGTATTAGTTTTTTTAATATTGTTTTCATATTATTTTAATTTTTAGTTGGACGTTTGAATGAAGGGGCGAAACTAGAGCAATTTCAACTCGTTTTTGGGAGTTAAGATATGTATTTTTTATTTTAATCATTATTATAGAAGTATTAGTTGTTTTGTTATTTAGTAATAGTTGTTTTAATATTGTTTAGTATTAATATTTTAAATTAATGTGTATATATATATTGTGTAGTATTAGTTGTTTAATTATTTAGTATTAAATATTAATAATGCATGTAGTATTATTTATTTATATTAATTTAATTTATTTAATCTAATTATGCATATATGCATGTAGTATTAATGTGTATATATATATAGTATTAATGAGTTATTTAATTATTTAGTATTATTTATAATTATATTAATTATGTTGGACGTTGGAGTGGAGGGATCGATATTGATGAATATTTATTGGTTATTGTTTCTTGTAGAACATGTGCGTTCCGACTTGATTGATTTTAATTGATTAAGTCGAAAATGGATGCACGTAGGATCTTGATTAATTGGGGAATACGATAAAATAAGACGAAACTCTGCCGAAGTTTTTAGAAAATATTAATTATTAGTTATTAATTAGGCTTTTGAATACTAATTAATTCGTAAATATTTTTAAACAGATAATTGATATGGATTATTCCATCCGTTTACGTTGGATGTATGGTCCTATATCTATTAGTGGCAACATATCTCCCGAATTCTACAATGGCCTTGAATCTTTTATAGATTTCGCCACTAGTAATGGGATGATTCAGGGAAAGATTAGGTGTCCTTGCAACAAATTTAGATGTCGGAACAATAATACGTATCATAAACCTGATGAGGTGAGAGCCCATTTGTACAGAAATGGGTTCATGCCCAATTATTGTAATTAGATTTATCACGGTGAGGAAATGTGGGGTCATGAATACAATGATCATGCGTCTGAGTCGACTTCACATGAGCCGATTGACGAGACTTTTGCATCTAGCTCGTACCACGATATGATGATGGACTTAACCTCTGGTCCTCACTTAAATGTGAATGATGAACCCCTAATGAGGAACCTCCTAATGAGCATGCTGCACATTTTTATAACATGCTTCATGCAGCGAATCGAGATATAATGCTTGGTTGCGAATCGCATTCACAATTGTCATACAATGCCCTATTGCTGAACATTAAAACTGAAAACAGACTTTCAAAAATGGGCTACAATCAAATGGTTGATGTGATTCGTGTTCTTTGTCCGAATTGTCTAGTGCCCAAGAAATTTTATGATAGCAAACAACTGATGAGTGAGATGGGTCTTCCAGTGGAGAGGATCCAGTGTTGTGCGGGTAATTGCATGTTATAGTGGGTGCAGATGGTGAACTTGAACACTGTAAGTTTTGTGGGAGGCCACGGTTCAAACTTGCTACTCGTGGTATTGATGGTCGACTTAGAGAGAAGCGTCCTTTCAAGGAGATGTTTTACTTTCCTATCATTCCGCGAATGCAAAGGTTGTATCAGTCGAATGCTACAACAAAGGATATGACATGGCATGCATGTTTCTCTAATGACCACTCAGGTGTCATGCGTCACCCTGCAGACTCACAGGCTTGGAAACACTTGGACCAGTTGCATCTTGAATTTGCTTCAGAAATTTAGAACGTGAGGTTGGGCTTGAGCACTGACGGTTTTCAACCGTTTGGGGAGCATGGGAAAAATATTCATCATGACCAGTGATAGTGACACCGTATAATCTACCCCCATAGTTGTGCATGAAGGATCAATTCATGTTTCTTACGGTTCTGGTGCCAGGCCCAAAGAATCCAAAGGATAAATTGTACGTGTTTTTGCAACCACTGATCCGTGATTTGATATTTTTGTGGGAACATGGTGTTGTAACGTATGATGTTGCTACAAAGTAGAATTTTATGATGCGTGCTGCACTAATCTGGACCATCAGTGGCTTTCTAGCTTACTCGATGTTGTCTGGATGGAGCACAGTTGGAAGACTTGCTTGTCCACATTATGCAGATTACACCGATGCTTTCTCTCTAAGGCTTAGTCGCAAGCAATCGTGGTTTGACAACCATCGAAAGTTCTTAGAGAGTGATCGTCCATACCGAAGGAATAAGACTGCATTCAGAAAGAATGTAGTAGTTCATGATGATCCACCTCTCATCTTGACAGGTGATCAGATCCTACAGCAAATTGATTGGATTGACTTGATGAAAGTAACAGAGTTGGGTGTTGATGATCACAACAAAGGTTTACAATGTGGTTAGAAGAAGAAGAGTGTTTTTTGGGATTTGCCGTATTGAAAATCCCTGTTGATCAGACACAATTTGGATGTGATGCACATCGAAAAAAATGTGTTTGATAATCTCTTCTACACGGTGATGAATGTGGAGGGAAAAACAAAGGACCCAACTAAATCAAGGGATGAACTTAATGAATACTGTCGTCGACCCTCGATGCAGAAATGTCCACACACAGGAAAATACCCCAAAGCTACTTATTCTCTCGATAAGAAGCAGAAAGATATGGTTTGCAAATGGGTCGATGAATTGAAATTCCCCGATGATTATGTGTCCAACTTGTCTCGGTGTGTAGACTGGACAAAATTGAAGATGTTTGGGATGAAGAGTCATGATTGTCACGTATTTATGCAGAGACTACTCCCAATTGCTTTTCGTGAGGTCCCCCCGGATGTAGACGAGTACGAGCGCGCTAAACAAGCTAGCCAGTTATACACACAGCACGTCTCGTACTCCCACGGGAAATTTACGGGATTGAGGCGAATGTCTGAAATGGGACGCATTCAGTCTGGACCAGGTGGGACATCTGGGGGCACATCTATCGGCGGCTACTCCCAGTTTGATCAAGAACGCTTTTTGGCTTAGGAGCGCACCCTCGAGAGGGAAAGACAACAAAGAGAGGAGCCCGACAGATGGCAGTGATGCAATCCCAAATGAACCAAATGTCCCAATTTTTCTCATAGTGGCAAGGATACGGTGGTTTCCAGCAGCCGTGGCAGGGAACATCTGGTCCCCAACAGGGGCCGTTGTATGGAACCGGTGGACCCCAACAGGGGCCGTTGCAGGGAACCAGTGGTCCCCAACAAGGACCGGCATGGCAGGGGTCGTGGCAAGGAACTAGTGGACCACAATTCGGTGGTTCCCAACAGTGGGGTAGTCCCCACCAGGCCGGTATTTTTACCCAGCCTTCCCAGCCGACCTGTGGTTATTCCAATCTCATACCACAGACTGGGCTTTATGTTCCTCCAATCCCTCAGTATCGTGCTCCTGTACATCCTAATGCCCCGGTAGGTCCCACTGGTTCCACCGCTCGTGTTCGACGTTGTTCCGTCGACTCTTCAGGGAGTACTCAAGCTGTACTTAGTGAAATCCTCAGAGGCGGTACATATGATCCCACTCTATTTCCCCAAGACAATGACAATGATGGTGATGGTGATGATGATGTGATGTGATGCATTAATTAAACATTTGTGTGTGTGTTATGCATTTATAAACATTCGACTGGATATTTTGTTATGTTTTTTGTTAATTTCTAAATATTTGAACGCCACATTTAAATTTTTTTATGAATATTTGTGATGAATATTGTTTGATTAATCTCTACTAATAGTTTATGAGAATAATTAAAATTTTTGTTTAAAACAATATTAATATAGGTATATATAATATTAATTTTCTAATTTTATTGAAAATATTACTATATATATAGGTATGTAATTATGATGATTGATCAAATTTTTTATTAAAAATAGTTTACTTCAAAAATATTCGAATTGCATTTACTGTACAAGTGTTAGTATAGTAAAAAAGAATATAAAAATAATTATTTGAAATTTTTATTATAAATATTTTAATAAAAATTATTAATATATATAAACATAAATGTATTCATAATAATAAATAGTTAAAAAAAATATAAAACTAATTATTTAATTTTTTTATTAATAATATTTTTTATAAAAATAATTAATAAGAATAAATATACTCATAATAATAAATGATGTATAAAAATATACATTATAAACTTTTATTATAAATATTTTTATTTAAGTCAAAGTATATATATATATGCATGTACAACAATTAAAGTAAATGATGGAAGAAAAAAAAATAATAAACAGAAATATATAATACCTATACAATTAAAGAGACAATCCAAACATATAACTCGTCTAGCCCAAACGGTTAGGCAGGACACGCAAGGCCTCCACGTACCGGGAGGTCGCGTGTTTGAATCTTAAGGGGGGCGAAATTTCGCCCATATGATGCGCTACAGTACCACGCCTCGCGTGGCCCAGTGGTTCCGCGGTGCACTCAGGAGCCTTGCAGCCCGGTCTCGAAATCCAGCTGTAACGTTTTTGGTATTTAAAAGACTTCACGAGGGCCGAATTCCCTCGGTAAAGTACTTCCCAAACTCGCGAGGGCCACATGGTCCTCGCTAAATACTTGTCGCCAGAAGGCGAGGGCCAGCTGGCCCTCGTTAAATATTCTGTGGGCTATGGCGAGCGTTCGCGGTCGGTAAATTGGCGAGGGTGGGAGGGCCCTCGCTAAACTGACATGTGTCAGTCCCTCGCTAAAGCCGTCTCAAATTAACGAGGGTTTTTGAAAACCCTCGTTAAATTATTAACGACAAGCATTTTAACGAGGGATGATTTCCCTCGTTAACACCCTCTCTAAACTTAATTCCCTCGTTAATACCCTCCTCAAAGCCCTCTTTAAATGTGATGTATTTTGTAGTGGCAGTAATTAACTTGTTCCCGTGCAACTTAAGAAAAAAAAAAAGACTTATTGCCCGTGCTACAAAAGTGAACACGGTGGAGAATGAGAAAGGAGAGGGAAAACTCAGAGAAAGAGGTAGGGGTTGAATGGTGCCCATCGAGAGAGAAGATAATGCTTATAATTTAACTACGTCAGACTCATATTAACAATAAGGTTTATGTGTTTGATTTTTAGGAAGTGGAGGACATATTTGTTCCAATTAAAAGCGTATGAATTTGGATAAAAAAAGAAAGAAAGATTAGGGGTTTATTTGATCATAAGACTTAAGACGAGGGTTCAATGTGACCCTTTTCCCGATTGAATTTTATCTCAGCAGTGAATGTAGAAAGTTTTTTTTTTATTCTCTATCGGAAGCCTGTTTTGTATCAATGATGAAGAAAATTTTGAATTCAAATAAAGAGTGTGTTTGTGTTTTTCATAAGATATAGTTAAAAAAAACTTGCATAGGTATATTTATTTTTTTGTTTTAGTTGACTAATTTTGAAAATTCTGGGATTTTTAAAATCATAACATGTGTTTCTTTTGGATTTTAGAGTAAAAGAGATTCAATTTTATATTAAATCAACATGTAAGTGTAAATTAAATTATATTATTATATTATTATTGAGGGTAACCTTTATGTCAAATCAATACGTAAGATTCAATAAAATTGTATTGTTATTTTATTATTGAATGAGATTGTAATAATTAAAATTTATAAATTGATAGAAGTGATTTTTATAAAGCGTTTTATAAAATTTTTAAAATAAAATCGATTTAAAAATTTTAAAATTCAAAATTCAAAATTCAAAGTAAAGATAACTCAAAATAAACATGGCAACACGTGTGTTGTAAACTGTGGCATCGATTAGGGTCCACGCCTCAACCAAATGCCGTTTGCTTTTCAATTGGGAAAGCGCTTATCCGTTCCGAATCTTAGCTTTATTCATTTTATTATATCTTTTGTGCAAATAATTTAAGCTTTATGCAAGTGGTCAGAAATTAAGCTCCTGAATTAAGCTTCTAAAAGTTTCAATGATTTTGGGTCATTTTATAGTCCGGTTAGAATTTTCCAACATTTTGCATGATTTAAGTTACCATTTGAATCGTTTCATAATGTTGTGGCGATTACCCAGTTTACGAGTTAATTGTTTTAAAATCAATATATATCTAAATTGAAAATTGAAAGAAATAATAAACGATTTGAATCGATAATATCGGCCTATTTTATTTGAATTATTTCAAAGAATAAAAATTATTCCAGTCCATTTAAATTCGAAACAAACGTACACCTTTTTTGATATTTCCCAACCATGGACGCACCCATTAGATGCTTTGTCGGTCAATTAGCTCTAACAGTATATAGTATTAATTTGAGGCATAAATTCGCATTCAGCCAAATATTTTATGTAAAGACAATTAAATTAAGTCTCATTTAAATTCAAATGTATTTTGGAATATTGATATAAATTGTTTTTACTGAAACATTAATTACTTTTGTTGAAAAATACTAAATCTATCCATAAATATTTGCACATTTATTTTATTAAGCATCCCATAATTGTTTTTTTTTTTTTTGAAAAAAGAAAACTTTTCATAAATTGCATTTTTACAATAATCACATTTTTATATAAAATGTCATTATTTTTTGGATCCACAATATGCTCAATTCAATCAATTTTTTATTTTATTTTTTATTTTATGAGAGGCGAGAAACTCTCCCATATCCGTATAAGTTGATAGGTTGATAGGTTGATTAAAGTAAAATAAGTAAGACTACAATGAATAGATGATTACATAAAATTTTACCAAATTACCTCTCATAGTTCTACTCATTACACATTTAAATTAAAAAGTATGCTCATTTTGTGGTGCAAACAATTATGACGGGTAGTATTAATTATTTACCATTATCATAACAAATATTGTGAAATATCAATGAAATACGAAAAATGGAACAGGGGAATCGAACCAGAATAAAAGTTTATATATTCTACCACTTAGAAAACAGGTTAATTACGATTTAAATAATATACACCTAATTAAATTAGTAAAATTTAGATTCAAATTAATTGTGAAGGAACTTACCTGGGGATCGTTGACGTTGGCGGCAGCAAGAAAAGGAGATGCAGTATGAAAAACAGCATCGCAGCCGTGGACTAAAGCATCAAAAGAGCCTTTTTCCAGCAGTTCTGCTTTCATCAAATGAAGCCTCTCCTTTGCTCCCTCCAGTTCCATTAGGTGCTTTGTCTTCTTTGGATCATCTGAATTACACCATCAATCATTTAATTTGAAACAGAAAAAGGGTAATTAATTATATATGGTGAAATGTACCGGGATTGCGGACGGAAGCTTTGACGGTGTAACTACGTTGGAGCAAGAATTTCACAAGCCACGAAGCAATGTAGCCTGATGCTCCCGTTACACACACAGTCTTCATACCTATGCTTTTTTGCTTTTCTTCACTCTACACTACTAGATATATTGTTAATATATATACATACACACACGTTTTTTGCATTGTTATATATATATATATATATATATATATATATATATATATTATAAGACAAAAATTCGTCCCGAAATACCTTTCACAGGTAAGAGGTACATTTTTTAAAATGTTGAGTCATGAGTAGAATGTTGAAGGGTAATTTAATAAACTCTTACGTATAAAATAAAGAAATGAGTTGGTTAAAATATCGTATTATATTTAAAATTATATTTTATCAATATATATGACCTAAAATATATAAATATATGAAGTTGGATTATTGTTTTTTTTTTATCGGAATGAAGTTGGATTATTGTTACTTACATGCAATATGTACTCATAAATATAAAAAATATAGTAATAAATTACATCTGAATATATTAAGAATGACTCCAAACATGAAAGGACGGTTCGGATCGGGGTAAGTCAGGTCAAGAGCGATACCCAGACCTGCCCCGGGGGATGGGATGACCCAAGCGCCGCGTGTCGAGGCGAGTCGGGGAATAACTGACATCCCTAAATGAATTGGATATTGTGTATGTGGTGGGCCCAAAAGCAACTGTATTTGTGTAGATTGTGAATATTGAGTGAGTGAATTTTATAGAGAGTTTTCCATTTTAAGGGTGTGAAAAGTATTATGAGAGAAAAGGAAAGTGCGAAAGATGTTTCGGACAGAAGGACTACATATATGGAATAATTGTTCTCCATTAGAATCTTGCACATCCTCTTACTCCCCACTACAATCAATTTTTTATTTATTTTTTAATTACACTTCACTATAAGAAATGCTCATATATATTTACCCTAAGCAAGAGTTTCCTTATATCTGACTTGTCTGTCTATCATCATCTCCCATTTTCAAAATATACCTTTTCACTCCCTAAAAAAATTTCAAGCGGTCTCAGACTAACGAACTCATGAGCCCAATCGTATGAATCCACGAACTCACATCTGCTAAAATCGTGAACATAGACCCAATAACCAGAAACAAGAACCCCACAATGTTGAGAGTTGCAAACCCATAGAAAATCGGATCAATGGAGCACACTATTCATGGCGCCTTCGACAAGGACCCATGAATCACGTTGGAAAAGCGTCGCCAAAAGCCCACAACCTGAGAAAATGTGCATGTAACAATAGATAGAGCGCGCAGTACGCTGAAATAGTAGATCGAGACCCAAATCGCAATAAGGGGATGATTGGTATGGTGGAATAGCCTAAGAATGGAATCATCATTCATGGATATATTTCTAATCCTATGATTGGTATGATTTTTTATTTGAAATTATGATTCCATAAAGAATGGTGATTCCAAAAAATAAAGGAATTGTCATTCCTTCCAACCCCTTGATTTTAGCTATTCCATCATTTGATGAACCAATTTTTAAAATAATAATAAATAATATACTACCTCCGTCCCATACACACCTACTTTATTGTCGAGTTTTTGTGAGCGAGTTGTTTATTAGTATTTCAAATGATAAAGTAATTTTTAAAGAGGGGTATTATAGATCTACCTCTCATCTATTGCATGCATCTTTAAAAATTATTTTATCATTTCAAATACTAATAAAAAACTCGCTCGCAAAAACACGCAAAAATAGTAAACGTGCATATATCTTTGGTACGGAGGGAGTATTTAATAATAAATATAAGACAACTATGTTTAATAAAATATAACTATAATAATCTCAATAATATAAATAACACTAAAAATAATTTTATAATATACCAAATTTAAAAAATATAAATAATAATATAATGATTTGAACAATAGAATATTTTTCAACAATGTTAATAAAAATTAAAAAAATATAAAAAATTGTATTTTTTATTTTCAATAATAATAATAATGTTTTTATAAAATATAATAACAATACAATAAATCTCAAAATTGTAAATAATCATATTATTATTTAAAAATAATAAAAATATTTAACAAAAAAATATATGAATATATTTTTTATTTTACATATGTTTTAATATCATATATAATAAAAACAATAAGATCAACAATAACATAAATATATATATCAATATTCAATAATAATAATAACGCTTCTATCCATAACTGTTGTTATTAAAATAAAACATTATTATTATATTTTTAATAGTACACGTAATAAATATAATAATATTATTATATTAAAATAAATTTACACAGTTATATTTCATTCTTTACCAATACCAATCATGAGAATGATCATTCATATGTTATTCCATTCACATCTTCATTCCATTCATAAACTCATTCTATTCAATCATAATTTCATTCAATCATACCAATCATGCCCTAAAGGACTTAATTGTAAGATATTGCAAACACATATGTTTTCAAAATTTAAATTTCACTCTGTTCCCAACTATGTAAGAGGGAAGAATAAATGCATCTAGGAAGCGGTTGAAAAATTCGACATCCATTATATTGGATCTGTATATGAATGATTGAATGGTTTGGATTACCCCTCTTACCCCCTAGAGTAATTTAGAAGCTGTAAAATATAATATTTTCTCTTGTTTAATTAAATGAAAATTCGAAGTTTGAATTAGCAAATAATTATTATTTATGAAAATTTGTTTATTGGAATGTTTGAATACTGCATATTTCTTTGTATTTTGATGATTTTCTACCAATTTGGTTTAATTATGGAATTATTTGATTTTCTGTAATTTTTCTACATGTGCATTTTTTCTTCTGTGTGTGCAGATTTTTTGTGCAGGGCCCAAAATTAGCAAAGAGGAACAACATATTGCACATGTTTAAAAAATTTCCTCCGAGTGTGTAATAAGAATCAAAGTGAGATTTTTCTTTGGGGACAAAATATCTTAAGTCATAACAACCATCCATTTATCTCAATCCTTACTAGAATTATCTTCTTTATAGTTTTGAGGCTCTTGGTACTCTAACTAGAGAATATGATACCATATCTGGTTGTCCAAATCTAGTGAGTGGGTTATTTTACCTCCTATGTCTATCTCTAGCTAAAGTGTAGTTTCTGAGATCAAGACCTTCTTCTGCAGTATCATGATCATCATGATTCTAATCCTGCTCCACCTCAGTATAATCTTTAGCTTAATTAGGGTCTTCATTGATATGAGCATCAACGTTACTGGGTTGAGTATCAGTATTTACTGAAATAGGCTCCACCTCAATAGAATAACCATCATGCTTGTATCCCATAACATTCTCATTAAATGTTAAATCCCTACTTATAATGCATTTTTCTGTCAAAAAGTAAAATGTACCATAATCTGTAGCCTTTAACACCATTTGGATACCCCACAAACACACATCTCTGAACAGTTGGTTCCAGATTGTCTTGCCTTACATGTGCAAAAGCCAACATCCAAATACTCGTAGATTGTTGTACACTAACAATTTTCCATACCACATCTCATCTGAGGTTTTAAAATTGATTGCAGCTAATGGGGATTTGTTTATCAGGAAACAAGTTGTTGTAACAACTTCTCCCCAGAAAACTTTTAGCACCTTTGCATTGACAAGCATATATCTCACCCTTTCAATTACGGATGACAATGCCCCCCCACCCCCCCTTTGAACCCGACGGGTTTAATCCGTCCCGCATTTCCAATTTTATTTTTTCCTATATTTTTTAATTCATACTCGTAACTTCATAAATATCATTTTTAAATATATATTGTTGGGAGATGAATTTAATAAAAGATTATATGATTTTGATTAAGATCCCAAAACCCCTGAGTATGACATGTTCAGAATGATCTTGATAATTGAATCGATTCGCCAGAGAGTATTCGTGATGTTATCTCGCAAAATGTATAGTCGCCAGATATAGTTCGTGATAGGTTCAAGAAGACTCAAGAACTCAAGATATGTTTCAAGAAACCGAAGTTTCAAATGAAATCAAGTCTCTCTCAAAGATGAAATCGAGAACTCAAGACTCAAGATGAAGACTCAAGATATCGGTCCAAGATAAATCTAAAGACTCTGAAGACTCAGAAGAATCTGAAGACTCAGAAGACCCTGAAAACTCAGAAGACCATGAAGACTCAGAAGACTCTGAAAACGCAAGATCAAGATCGAGAAATCAAGATCGAGAATATCGAAAGCAAGAATTATCAAGACTCAAGAATGTATCAATGCTCTCGATGAACCTCGAATGTTCCGAGGCAATCAATATATCTATCCGGATGCACATCGAGAGAAACGCGATGCCTTAGAAAGTTAGATATTGCCAAGACATTCAAATGCGCAAAAAGGAACTAAGTCGGAAGTGTTGTTAAGGTTATATCAAACTCGAGTTTGTAACCTAAAAAGAGCCGTTGAAGGTGTCTACCTTTAACCGGAGACAAAAGTCAAAAAGAGGAAGACGACATGATCAGCACCATATCGACAATCGATGAGGATGAAAGTCACCGAAAAAAAGGTGTCGGATGTACGAAAAGTTCCAGATCAAGAAAAAGTAAAGACCCGGCTACATGAAAGGCTATTGCCTAAAACATGTTAGGGAGTTTCAAACCCTAAATATAGCCGTTTCTTACACACCATAAGAGGAACTCACGGCTATCTCTCCAACGGATAGTTTTCAAGAGTGACCTTGGTGTATGCCTATAAATCTTGGTGACCCTCTACTTTGTAAGGTTACTGAAAAATTTATCACGCAACTCAAGAGCTCAAACTTATTCTTGCAAAAGTTAAAGCACTTTCGAAATACCTTGAATTTCCCAAGTGCTTCTATATTGAAGAGAGCTCACTTTACTAAGCCTAGCTTGATAAGATTTATCCAAAGCTTAGTCGAGATATCCTAACCCTTTGCATTGTGCTTCATTGTAAAGGATATCTCATCCTAGTTGAAACCAACCGAGAAACCCCAAACCCTTGAGAAGGTAGTTGGAGTGTGTTTGTTGGTGAGTAGAGTTGTAAAGAGTTAGTAAACTACGCGGAGTAGTCGAAAAACTCTAGAGGAGAAGTTAGTAAGCTCTGAGGGTAGTCTCAAAGCTTGTGTGTGATTGAGTAAGTAAACTACGGAGGTAGTCGAAAAACTCAAGGTCGGGTTGAGTAAGTAAACTACGTGGAGTAGTCGAAAAACTCGTACGAGTTGAGTAAGTAAACTACGAGGTAGTCAGAAAGCTCAGAAGTTGATAGTGAATTTCTCTGAAGAGTCAGAGAGAGTGGATGTAGGAGCTTGAGTCTCTAAACCACTATAACTGCTGTGTTCTATATTGCTTTCCTTATCTCATGGCTTAATCGTTACATTGACTTGATTTTGAAAGCATACTTTTCATCGATATTCATTTGGAATCAATCCACCAAGTTGCATAAGTGAATCACAGCCTAATCACTATTTCATAAAGGGAAGGTTTTTTTTAAAGCTTAAAATGAGTATAATCTAAGGGCCAACCATTCCGCGACTAAGTAAATTTAGAACGGATAGTTATCAAACCGAACTCTCTTATGAGGATTCAAGAAGCTAGTTATCGATCCAAGTAACTCGGGATCTCGACACTCGATTCGGTTGGGATTATCTCGAGGTATCTGAAAAGCATTTCAGGATCACTGCCTCGATGAGACTTTGACTCGGAGCGATCTGTGCTTCTCGAACCTAATCTTGAGGATTATCCGACCCAAGTGACCTCGAAGAAAAAAAAGTTTTAAATCCAACGAACACGTGTATTCACCCCCATACACGTGTAAGACTTCGTTTACACCGACCAACAAGTGGTATCAAAGCGGTGGTTCAACTTGACCACTTTTTTGTTGACCAAAGTTTTATTTTCAAAAATACTTGTGGTCTATCTGAAATCGATCTTATTTGGTTGAATTTTTTTTTTTCAAAAGATCGGAAAAATGTCTTCTAAAAACTTCCCATGTTCTCGATGAGAACTATGATCTATGGAGATCGAGAATGCAGGGCTCATCTCAGATTCCAAACATGAGCGTATGTGGAGAGTGGTTTCTCAAGGACCATTCAAATTTCTTGTGGTGAATCCCAAAATTACGAAAGAGGAGAGAATTGATCCTAGAGCGAGAATTTCCTAAGTCCGATGACCAACTAACTCCCCGGAGAGAAAGTTAGTCAATCTAGACTACATTGCAAAAGACACACTATACAAAGACAATTGATGATGGTGTGATGGGAATGATCTCTCACCGTAATATCTTGCTAAAAAGAGATATGGGATACACTAGTTTGTTATGTGCTAAGACACGGATCATATAAAAGAAAACAAACTTTCAAAGGCAATTGGAAAGTTTGACAGGTTTTGAAAAATGGATGATGGTGAATCAATAGACAAATTGGAAGTCGATTCACTAGCATCATGAATGATCTAAACGCACTTGGAAAGAAATATCCACAAAGAGAAGTGGCATTGAAAATTCTTAGAGGTCTTTCTAAGAAATGGGATATTCATGCAAAGGTGATTGAAAACACCAAGAACATTAGTTCAATGCCATACCAACAAGTCTTCTCTCGAAATTTGAAAGCCTATGAATTTGTAATTGATAAGAAATCCAAAAAGGCCGACAAAGAAAGATGATTCTTCATCGAGTAAGAATGTGGCTTTAAAAGCCAAAGATAAAACTCAGAAACTAGAGAGTTCGAGAACCCCCATGCCAAACATCGGGATGAGCTTGAGGAAAAGCTAAAGACTGATGGCAAGGAGATTTGATGAGACTTAATAGTAGATTTGGAAAATACAAAAGCTATTACAGGGAACCACAGTACCGGAAGAAACCCGAGGACGAGATCAACCGAGAAGAAGAAGGACTGAAAGTCAAGGATCTTCATCCGAAAGAAGGACTCCAAGTCCAAAGAAGAAAAAAATGATCGGGATGATGATGCCAACAGATGCTATAATTGCGGAAGAAAGGTCACTTCCAAAGATGATTGTCCGTGAGTTGAGTGCTAAGGAGAGAAGAGAAAGGCAAGCTAAAAAGAGACCGAAGTTCTCAAGCAAAAAGGCCATGGTTGCGGAAGAAGAACACTGAGGAGGATCTAGCTCTTCGATGAGATATTCTCGAGACAAAGAAAGTGATGACATCTGTCTGATGGCCATTGAGGAGGTAAACTCTTATGTCTCTGTTGTTGCTCCTACACTAGCACAAGAGTTTTCAAGTTCCACTGAAAACAATCATTTTGACCTGATGGATTCTTTTGAGAATCTGATGAAGGACTATCTGTTTTGCAAGGACTGCTAAATAAAACTCAAGAGCGAATATAAGGAACTAAATCTTTGAAAATCTAAAATGGAAAGACTCTAGCAAAACCGAGATCACTTCTCAATTAATGGGAGCTCTTGATGAACTGGATGTTACGAAAGTACAACTCTCGGAGAGAAAGAGAAGTTGATCATGTCCCTAATCGAAAAAGCTAGAGAAATCCATTTGAAGAAATTCACTAATCGTAATCGAAGTTCAATGACCTCTCTGAGAAGCATAAAACTCTACAGAACTGTGAGGATAGTGCACAGAAGAAGTTAACTCTATTGAATAAAGCATCTAATGTGATAGATGAAATTCAGAGTTACCAGAGATCTGCAACTATAAAAAAAACCGGATTGGGATACACTCGAGGGGGGAACCTCACAAGGTCATCTCGAATCTTTGCATCATGTAGCAAGAAGACTATCTTTGTAAAACCAAAGCACCTACACTTCAAGATGAAGTAATGCCCAAGGTTGTAGACAAGGAAAAGGACCTATGGTTTCAAAAAAACCAATGATCGGGTTAAAAGCCCAAACCTCGGTGAAGGCTAGAAAACCCGAAAGCGTCGATTGGAAAAAGTTTCGAGCAAGTACTTCAAAGCCTCAAAGCTAAGAATGCAAATCTGAAAGGCTCCACATTTGAACCATCGAGGGAATCCTCGGATGAGAAACACTTTCAACAGAGACATTCTCAATGAAGAGACCAAGTCCTCAAGACTGTTTGAAAAGACCCAAATTTCAAAGATGACAACCCGAACCTCACTTGCCTAAAGGTAAAGGTTATCTGAACCCGAAGTCAACAAAGATTTAGACCACCAAGCACAAAAGTCCAAGCATCCAAACAAAAGGCCTGAACCAAAGAAGAATTCAAAAGCCCATGTTCATGCTAAAAGCTAGCACACATACACGTAAAAGCTAAGGCACCCGTAGTAGATGTGTATGTTGATGTTTATGGAAGACAAATTAGCCACTCTAAAGTGATTAGAGTTGTCGAGCGATTTGGATTCCGAAAGGTACATCTAACCTTGTAGGACCCTACACAAATTGGGTACCTAAGATTTGATCTATTTTTTCAGAGAGGAAAACAAGGGCACTAAACCCACTAATGATCACATGGCACTGATGAGCGAGAGATGAAAAAAAGCTCCCGACATTTGGTATCTTGGACAAAGGATGTTCAAGACATATGACAGATACAAGAAGACACTTTCGAAAGGACTATGTTGAACAAAGAGGCCCACAGATCACTTTTGGAGATAATTCCAAGGGACGGATCAAGGATATGGAACTTTGGAAATCGACTCGATTCATATCCATGGTGTTTCATATGTATCTGGATTGAAGCATAATTTGCTTTCAATTAGCCAATTACTGTGATAAGGGTTTCAATGTTGAGTTCTCTAAGAACTTATGTTTTGTGAAAGATGATACATCACGTAAAAGTTTTACCTTGACCGGTACAAGAAAAGGGAATGTGTATCTTCTCGATTGGAGTTACGCTCCTAAAGATACATGTTTAGTTGCTAAAAGTTCCACAGATATACAGTTGGTTATGGCATAAAAGAATGAATCACCTAAATTTCAAAACCCTGAACAAGCTTACAAGATTAGCTCTTGTGAGAGGGTTGCCTAACGAAGTGTTCAGTAAGGAACATATTTGTGATGTGTGCCAGAAAGGAAAACAGATAAGAACATCATTTAAAAAGTAAAGTTGAGGTTTCTCTTTGAAAGAATACTTGATTACTACATATGGATCTTTTTGGTCCTATAACACCGTAGAAGCACTAATGGCGGGGAAATACACATTGGTAGTAGTTGATGACTACTCAAGATATACTTGGGTCATATTCTTACTTTCGAGAAGAAAGAGACTCGAGATAAAAGTCGCCAGAGTTCTTGAAAAGGCTCAGTATTGAGAAAAATCTGAGTGTGGTCAAAATCAGATCTGACAAAGGAATTGAATTCATAAATCATATCATATCTGATTATTGTGCAGAGAATGGAATTTCACATGAAACATCACCGCAAGGACCCCTCAATGTAATGGTGTTCTTTGAAAGGAGGAACAGGGACTCGAAAAGAAGTTCGCAAGGACTATGATAAATTGAAGTTTACATTCCTAAAAGATTTTGGGGTTTGAAGTCATCAACACTTTGATGCTACTCTCGAATCGCATCCATCTTGACCAAGAGTCAAGGCAAAACACCCTATGAGCTTTGGAATGAAAGGAAGCCTCTTGTTTCTTTCTTTTCGTGTGTTTTGGTTGCAAGTGTTTCATACACAATAATGGTAAAGATCGGGTTGAAAACTTTTGATAGTAAAGGCGATGAAGGAATATTCTTAGGATATTCGAAGTCAAGAAAGCTTTCGAGTTTACAACCTGTAGGACTCTTATTGTGGAGGAAACACCTCATGTTGTTTTTGATGAATCTATTTGTGTTCAGAAGAAACAGGAACATGATGCAGATGAACTGACTAAGAGGATCACCAGATTAAGCCTGAAACAGAAAGATAAATCATCCATTTAACTCCGAAAAAGAAGAAGTCACCACATTCTATGATTGGAGTGACTCGGACTCGAATAAGGAAGTTCGAATGGAACTCGGGATGGTGAGCCTCAAGAAAACCAACACTCCAAAGGTGACCAATCAACAGACACCGCCTGCGACTCGGTATGTGATGCCAATGAAGATGTGGTCACAGCTGAGGCAAATTCTGAATCTATCAACCAAAGGGGAACAAATGTCTCTGACAATGTTCTGAATAGAATCTCCACTGAGGAAGATGATTCTCTTTCTCCTTTTCTGTTGTTCCCTGAGTTTGCTGATTTAACTGAACCTAACATCTCAAATGTTGAGGATATTATTAAAGGGGGAACATCAAGAAGGAAATGGTTAGATAGTCATCCTACAAGTCAGATTGTGGGTGATCTAACTGAAGGTGTTAAGACAAGAAGGTTCCATGGTGAGAGTGCACTATCCTGCTGCTTCCTTTCAGAGAAAGAACCTGCTGAGATTGGTGAAGCTCTACAAGATTCTTATTGGATTATTTGCTATGCAAGATGAAATAATCAATTCTCAAGGAATGAAGTATGAGAGTTGGTAGATAGACCTGAAAGGCACAATGTCATTGGAACCAAGTGGGTTTTCAAGAATAAAAGAGATGAAAACAACAACATTGTAAGAAACAAGGCAAGGCTAGTTGCACAAGGTTATTCCCAAGAAGAAGGCTTGGATTATGATGAAACCTTTGCACCTGTTGCAAGACTAGAAGCCATCAGATTGTTTCTTGCATATGCTGCCCACATGAAGTTCACAGTCTATCAAATGGATGTGAAAAGAACATTTAACGCAGCGGTGTCTTAAAGAAGAGGTTTATATGGAACAACCTCCCGGATTCAAACAGAATGACCAAGTTTACAGGCTCAGAAAAGCTTTGTATGGTCTCAAGCAAGCACCCAGAGCATGGTATGATACTCTTTCTCAGTTTCTTACTGACCATGGTTTTGTCAAAGGGACTGTTGATAGAACTCTGTTCAGGATAGAGGATGGGGAAGAGATCTTACTAGTTCAGATATATGTTGATGACATCATTTTTGGATCTCCAAACCATCAGCTGTGTGAAAAGTTTTCAACACTGATGAAAGGCAAGTTTGAGATGTCAATGATGGGAGAGATGAATTTCTTTCTAGGTCTTCAAGTGAAACAATCAAAGGAAGGAATATTCATCAACCAGGCAAAATACACCAGAGATCTGATTGCCAAATATGGTGTACAAAATTGCAATGCAGTTAGGATTCCTATGAATACTAACTACAAGATGGATCCTGATTCAGAAGGTAAATCAGTGAATCATACTGATTATAGAGGAATCATTGGATCATTGCTCTATCTCACAGCAAGTAGGCCAGATATAACATTTGCTGTTGGGATATGTGCAAAGATACCAAGCTAATCCTAAGACTAGTCACATGGAGGTTGCCAAAAAGATACTAAGATATCTTAAGGGCACAGTGAATAGAGGATTATGGTATCCAGCTGATGATAACCTTGAATTAACTGGTTACTCAGATGCTGACTACGGAGGTTGTAGAATTGACAGGAAGTCCACAACAGGAACTTGTCAATTTCTAGGAAGCAAGCTGATATCTTGGTTTTCAAAGAAATAGACCTCGATGAGAACCAAGATCTTCTTCGTTTGAATACATGGGCTGCGAGGAAGGCTGCGTCTTTTCAGATTCTTTGGCTCAGACAACAATTAAGGGATTATAAAGTTGAAGCCAATGAAGTACCAATATTTTGTGACAACAATAGTGCCATTGCTATTTCACAAAATCCGGTATTGCACACGGATGCAAGCATGTGGATATCGGACATCACTTCATCGAGAGATCATGTCGAGAAAAAAAGGACATAAGGATGGAGAAAATTCATCTTGATAGGCAAAGAGGCGATATCTTGACTAAACCTTTGGTTGAATCAAGATTTCGTGAACTTTCGATTGAATTAGGGATGTTAGAACCGGTGTATAGAGTAAATCGAGAAATTGAAGATTTTCGGATGCATGAAGCTTTCTCGAAATTCTCTTGAGAAACTCGAGATAAAATGGAAATACCGAATCGAGTCTCGTGAAACTCAGATTCTTCAAGGTCAAGATTTCAAAGAGCATCTTGAACCCATTCAAGATTACAAGATTATAATCGACATTTTATCAAGGACGAGACTCAAGAAGACCGATAGAGGGAAATTAGTCCGAAGAAGTAAAGACTCATGCGACTCATTTATTGCTCAAGTAAAACTCAAGAATCATTCGCAATA
The DNA here is from genome assembly GCA_037126765.1 of Stenogyne calaminthoides. NCBI lineage: Eukaryota > Viridiplantae > Streptophyta > Magnoliopsida > Lamiales > Lamiaceae > Stenogyne > Stenogyne calaminthoides. Next base: position 29,193,828 of record JBBCBC010000021.1, read on the forward strand.
AATATAAAACACCGAGGAATGTTTTTTGAGCGGGATCGCTTTAAATTCGAAGAAGGTCAATAAATACTTAATGCTCGCCACATTATTGACCAATGAGGATATTTTGGCGGCTTACTTTTTAGAGATCGTTTGGTTCAGATAATTCGATTAATCGGAGATTAATCTCAACCGCTGCTTTTTCACCTAACCAACACGATTCTCCACGATCTCGGCTATATATACCCTTTAAGCCATTCAAGCCAAAATTTTATCAAACCCTTCGTTCCCCAAATCATCTGCGCAAATAAAAAAACCCCCCGTAAATCTCCAAACCCTAAAACTTCAAATTCTTAAATCAATCTCTAAAATGGCCCCAACCTTGTTCGAGAAATTAGCCATAACCAACAAGCCGTGGGTACGAGTTCGTTGTCTCACTTGAAAGCACAACCAACTCAAAGCCGTAAGAGGAGGCTCTGCGATATGATTCGACTAGCTAAAATCACCCATCTAGTCGCAGTTTCCCCGCACCGTGAGTTTGCAAAAGAAGTAATCGAATTCATCTCAGTAATTTGAGAATAGTTGAAGAAAAATGGTATGCATTCTTCGATTACCACATCACATTTAGAGCATTCATCAAAATACGCCGATTTTGAGAGGATTTGTGCATAATTCGAAAAAATCAATGATGTCTTTGAGCTCGTGATAGAGGAGAGGATCCCGCGATGTATATGTTTCGGTAGAGAGCAGGAGTACCTAGATACTATTGCTTTGAGAATCTCAAGTAAATTTGAGGCGACATTGCATAAAGGGGCATCTAAAGCCACAATATCGTGTCTTGATGGATATTGTGAGCAAGTGCATCATGAGTCTTCTGGGAGTTTTGAGCAGATTAGTACCCGAAGCTCGGTGATCGATGGCGGCGATCGAGGCATCTCCTACCACCGACTTCAACCGGCTAAAATTTTAATTCGGATGGTGACGAGCAAGCCAAGGTCATAAAAAGGGTCAATGGGACAATCACGATGAAAGGCAAGATCCACCATGCCACCAAAATTGCTTATATTTTGGAGATGTGCGAGAGAGGAGGAGGATATCTTCGCCAATTCAACCCCATTCCCTAAAACCAAAATTCTCTTCAAGCCCATCAGCTGGCGTGAAGAAGCGGTGCCATTCGAGGGAAAAGAGAAAAGAAGGTAGAATCACCTTCAGGGGTCGCCGAGAAAGAGACCCAACAAACCAGGGGGAAGGTTCATTGGAGGCAAAAATGGAACAAGGAGCAAAACTGTTGAAAGCGGAAGGATCTTGCTCCAAAGCGCAAAAGATTGGTGGTTCTCACCGACAAAAGGTAGCAAATGATTCCGGGGAGATACAACCCGAGGGCAAAACCGCCGTAGTTCGCCATTACAAGTGTTGGCTCAGTTATCTCTAGGACACAGGATCGGTGAGGAGCGTGTCTTCTACAGAGGTGCTCGAGACATCACTCAGGCTTCGGATAAAATTTCTCGGAAATTTTTAAAGGAGCTCGAGACCTCGAGATGCCTACCTCGGGATGTGCGAGGCTCGTGACGAAGAGCCAACTCGTAGTCGATCCAAGATGTGCAGTGCTCGGGGACCGACGAGCCAACTCGAGACTCAAACCGAGGATATGCCACCAAAGCCCTCGTAACCCACTCGGATGCAAACCGAGGACTGAATGCACAAACTTCGTGACACTTCCGAGGCTCGGGAGCAAAATATTCTTGATGAGCTCCAGAGTGATCTATCGCTGATTCATAGCGTAAGCTTCTCTTGAACCGTAGAGCCCGAGATGGAAGAAGGGGCGAGGCCGAAGAAGGCGAGTGGAGGAGCAAGGGGAACGGTTCATCCTGACCGCTACCCCGATCTCAAATTCATACCCCGATCCGCAAGATGTTTTCTTGATTAAGGACGACAAAGTATATCCTCAATCGACTCTTCCCCGAGATGCTTGACATTGCCGCATTTGAGGGGAAGACCGTGGAATGAGGAGACAACCTTCCCGACCGACTTCTCGGGGTTCGTAAGACAAAGCTTCGAGGATGAAAAATTCGATTTTGATGAGCTAGTTCAAAGGAAGCTAGCCGAGAAGAAAACAATCGAAGTTGGTGCCCCGAGCAGCGGAGACAAATCCAAAGATGGAGATGGGGACCAACAGGAGATCTTGAGGATCGCCTCAAATGAAAAAAGAGACTTCGTTGTCGATCAACCTCGATCGGGCTAGTACTCTTCAGTACCTTTTCGCACTATTAACAATTATGCCAAAGTTACCGAAAAGTACTATCTTTAATTCTCAATTGTCCGATAAACATGATCGAGGCTCAAATGGAGATCGAGCTCGTGATGAAGCTCAAGCTCAGATGATCAAACAAAGACGTAAGGTGCAGAAGTTCCCGATTGATCTCACCTCCGTAATGGAGAAACTTGAGAAGATTGAGCCAATGGCGATCAAAATTGCTCGAGATAGAAGAAACGCTGGCAATCAAGCTCGAATAATGGAAGGACTTAGCCATTCTTCTAATCGTGCGGATACAAAACACTCGACCACTCGATGACCTCCATGGAAGAAAAAGTTTGAATGAAAAGCCGGAGGAGTCAACGCAGAAAGTTAAGGTTTGAAATGAAACGAAGCACCGTGAATCGATCAATTTCTAGAGGTGAAACTAGCAGAGAAAAATGAGGTCTTGATCGATTCTGTTGAGGAAAATGAGCTCGGTTTCATGACCAAGATGACAGAGATGCTTAAAGATGCACTCTTCCGCGGTTGCCCACATATCTGAAGAACTTTCGTGGCTAAGAACCACATAAGGAGAATGGAAGATGAGCAAGATCGGTTAGCGGAGAGATCCATTTGTGTGAGCAAAGAGAAGTATCACATGGACACGCTCTCTCCGGACTTCTTCCAAATTACGGTGCGGGGAAGGGGGAAAAGGAAGGTGAAGATCTCGGGAAGTTCATGGCACGATTTTGGAGAAGAAGGCTCGTAAAGAGGGTCGAAATGTACAATCTAGCCAAAGCCTTAAAAAGAAGTTGAAGCTATCGATAAATTGAAATTCGCTCAAGTGGAGAAGTTTATCTACACTCGAAGTTTACGAGCAAACCATGCTTGAGGTTGCAAGAGAGAAACCGAAAGTGCTAGAACTAAGGTTGGAACAAGCCCGGTGGTCTTTGATCGCTTATGAAGAGGAAAGCCTTGGGCGTTGTTCAACTCAGAAGCAAAGCGTCTTAAGGCTTCTAAGCCAATCCAGAGAAAGCTGATTCGGATGATGAAGATCTGAAAGAATCTGAGTCTCAACCTCGGAAGAAAGTCTTCAACACGAGATGCTCAAGACACTCCGAAAAGAACAAGCTAAGAAAGCCGCCCGGTCTCGTGGAGCTTCGTGATCGTAAAGAAGATAGACGAAGAGCGTAAGCGAAGGAGTGACTTCGTGAAGTTTGCGAGCAAGAGGAAGGGAACATCGAAAAGCGCCTTGAAAGGGGCCCCACGTTGATAAATGGATGCCCATTAAACTCAACGACATGTGGGAAGAAGTGAAGAGAACCTTCCGGTTCAATTACGATGTTCTCGGGGAATGGAGAGGGGAAGGCTCGGATCGAATCTAAGCTTTTATTGAATATCTTCTAACCTTCTATCCAAAGTATCTCCAAGGTCGGATTAACCTTGCGGATGAAGGTGGAGTACGATAAAAGCCCCTAGTCCATATTCCTATTCTCCTCCAAGACTTGGTAATGGCTTGGTAAATGAGAAGGCCATTACGCAAGAAATTGCTCGAGATCTTTAGTCGGTTGGGATTAACGGAACAATTCGGACATCATCAAGGAGAGGAATGAGTCAAGAAAAGATTTTTTCTAATGTTCAACCCGGAGGTGCCGGTGATGAAGTCGAAAATGAAGCAAAATCAAGAGCCGAATCAAGATCAAGATCAAGAACTCGAAAGATTCTGTAATCTTTAAATTTTGTCTTTTTGATTTTGTTTGATAAACTCATTTAGTAATCAGAATGGTATACTTATCATCAATGAAGATTTATCATTTTGCTCAAAAGATAATATCTCATTATCTTATTTACATGTCTTTATTTTGATATCTTTGAATGAATGTCTCTCGAACCGATTGTATGATGATATATGGGAGAAATTGTTTAAGTATTTGGTAATGATCTATTTAAGAAAGATTCATTCTTGAAGAAATCTGAATGATTTAAATTGTTGGGAGATTATTTATTTAAAGAGATTCCTTCTTAAAGAAATTGTTGGGAGATTCTCTATTCAGAACCAATCTTGTAATAAAATAAATCAAAAACACAGTATAGGTTATTTTGTTTGAAAACAATATAGGTTTTGGCATCATCAAAAAAAGGGAAATTGTTGGGAGATGAATTTAATAAAAGATTATATGATTTTGATTAAGATCCCAAAACCCCCGAAAGTATGACATGTTCGTAATGATCTTGATAATTGAATCAGATTCATTTTTAGAGTATTCGTGATGTTATCTCGCAAAATGTATAGTCGCAGATATATTTCAGATAGGTTCAAGACTCAAGAACTCAAGATGTTTCTCAAGAAACCGAAGTTTCGATGAAATCAAGTCTCTGAAGACTCAAGATGAAACCGAGAACTCAAGACTCAAAGATGAAGACTCGAGATATCGGTCAAGATAAATCTAAAGACTCAAGACTCGGAAGAATCAAGACTCGAAGAAGACCACAAGACTCGAAGACCTCAAGACTCGAAAGACTCAAAACGCAAGATCAAGATCGAGAAATCAAGATCGAGAATATTGAAAACAACGAGAATTATCAAGACTCGATAATGTCTCAATGCTCGATATGAACTCAATGTTCCGAGGCAATCATATATCTATCTCAAGGATGCAATACTGAGAGAAACGCGATGCCTTAGAAAGTTAGATATTGCCAAGACATTCAAATGCAGACAAAAGGAACTAAGTCAGAAGTGTTGTTAAGGTTATATCAAACTCAGAGTTTGTAACCTAAAAGAGCCGTTGAAGATGTCTACCTTTAACTGGAGACAAAAGTCAAAAAGAGGAAGACGACATCATACCATACCGACAATCGACAAAGGACAAAGTCAAAAAAAGGTGTCAGATGTACGAAAGTTCCAGACTGCAAAAAGTAAAGACCGGCTACATGAAAGGCTATTGCCTAAAACATGTTAGGGAGTTTCAAACCCTAAATATAGCCGTTTCTTACACACCATAAGAGGGAACTCACAAAGCTATCTCTCCAACGGATAGTTTTCAAGAGTGACCTTGGTGTATGCCTATAAATACTGGTGACCCTCTACTTTGTAAGGTTACAGAAAATTTATACGCAACTCAAGAGCTCAAACTTATTCTTGCAAAAGTTAAAGCACTCGAAATACCTTGAATTTCCCAAGTGCTTCTATATTGAAGAGAGCTCACTTTACTAAGCCTAGCTTGATAAAATTTATCCAAAGCTTAGTCGAGATATCCTAACCCTTTGCATTGTGCTTCATTGTAAAGGATATCTCATCCTAGTTGGAAACCAACCGAGAAACCCCAAACCCTTGAGAAGGTAGTTGGAGTGTGTTTGTTGGTGAGTAGAGTTGTAAAGAGTTAGTAAACTATGCGAGTAGTCGAAAAAACTCTAGAGGAGAAGTTAGTAAGCTCTGGGGGTAGTCCAAAAGCTTGTGTGTGATTGAGTAAGTAAACTATGGAGGTAGTCGAAAAACTCAAGGTCGGGTTGAGTAAGTAAACTACATGGAGTAGTCGAAAAACTCGGGTACGAGTTGAGTAAGTAAACTACGAGGTAGTCGAAAGCTCGAAGTTGATAGTGAATTTCTCCAAAGAGTCGAGAGAGGGATGTAGGAGCTTGAGTCTCCGAACCACTATAATCGCCGTGTTCTTTATTGCTTTCCTTATCTTGCTTAATCGTTACATTGACTTGATTTTGAAAGCATACTTTTCACTTCGATATTCGAGTTGGAATCAATCCAATTTGAAGTTGCATAAGTGAATCACACCTAATCACTATTTCATAAAGGGAAGGTTTTTCAAAGAAAGCTTAAAACGAGTATAATCTAAGGGCCAACCATTCCGCACGACTGAGTAGCTAGAACAGATAGTTATCAAACCGAATTCTCTTCTGAGGATTCAGTAAGCTAGTTATCTGATCCAAGCAACTCAGGATCTCTCGACACTCGAGATTCGGTTGGGATTATCTCGAGGTATCCGAAAAGCGGTTTCGGGATCACCGCCTCGATGAGACTTTGACTCAGAGCGATTTGTGCTTCTCAGAACCTAATCTTCAGGATTATCTGACCCAAGCTGACCTCAGTAAGAAAAAGTTTTAAAATCACTGAACACGTGTATTCCCCCATACACGTGTAAGACTCGTTTACACCGGGACCAACATATATCATTCCAAAAAAATAACACATTAACTAGAATCATTCAAATTACAACAAACAAAATACCTAATTTCATAATCAATCTCACGTCATATGGAGCACAAAATTCAAAAGTTTTAATCAATCCCACATCAAAGAGGATTATATAATGGGGCAATCACTTAATTAGCTCCAGTTCCTTCTTCAGACTCCATCTATTTTAAAAAAGATAGATATGTTAGTATTTTAGTAAAACAGATAAGGATGAAAATAAATAAGCAGAAAAATAATTTATCTCTACCTCCAATTCATAAAATTATTTTGCACTCCTCCAATTCATACAATTAATACTTGAATTTGTATTATTTGGGTGAATTTGAAATTTGTTCTGAATTATATACATTAGATATCTACTTATTCTAAATTCTTCTTAATTTAAACAAAAGCACTTATTCGATATAAGAAACTAATAAAGAAAAGAAAGAAACAATTCAAACAATTTACCGTGAAAGAAAGAAACCGTAGATGGCTAGATACATAATACATTTAATTTAATAAAATTTATATAATTAATATATATTTATATATATACGGGGCGGGTCCGGGGATGGTTTGCCTAATACCATAACCCACCCCGTACCCGGCCAAAACCCATTTGACCGGGTTTTAACCAGCACCGGGACCCGTTTGACCAGGTTTTAACCCGTCCCCAAATTTGTGTCGCGTCCGAATTTTAACACGCCCCATTGCCATCCCTACTTTCAAGTATAATTTTGTTCATTCTCTCTGCTAATCCATTTTGTTGTGGGTTAGTAGGAATAGTTTAACGCCTTGTGATGTCTGTTTCTCTACAGAATTTTAGAAACTATTCATATATATATTCCAAGCCATTATCTGTTCTCAGGTGCTTCAGTGTTCTACCCTTCTTATTTTCTTGAGCTATGAGCCATTCTCTGAATTTCTCAAATGCCTCTAACTTATGTTTCATGATAATCACCCATGCTTTCCTGTTGTAATCATCAATTAAGGTCATGAAGTATTTACCTCCACTGTGTGTTTTTGTACTAGATGGCCCCTAAATATCAGAGTGAATGTAGTCAAGAGGTTGCTGTGTGTTATGCACCCCTTCTAGAAAGACTATTTTCTTGCCTTTTCTAACACACAGTGATCACAAAACTCCAATTTTACAGTCTCGTTTTCTCCAAACACTTCTTTTTGATAAGTCATTCATATCTCTTTCTCCTATATACGTAAGCCTTTTTTGTCAGAGCTCGGCATCTGAATGATGAAACCTCTATCCCGAGGTATCCTAGTAACTTAAGAATATATCTTAAGTTATTCTAGTCATCAACAAAAATACGCTAGAAATATTCACTTAAAAGTGTATTCTCATTCTTCAACCCCATAATTCTGTACAATCCTACGGTATTAATAAATCTGAAACCCTAAACCCTAAGCCCATGGGCTAGTATACGTGTAAAGAAGAAATAAATCATATCAACAATACTAAGCAAATTAAATCAAATAAGTAAACAAATCAAAACCTAAATCTATTTGATCCCCTACTTTATTTTCTTCCTTGGTTATACTTTTTTCAATAATTATCTTTATTAGAAAAGTTAGGCAAGTTCTCATCATCACCTCCGCCTTTGAATGAACCTTGTCCTCAAGGTTAAGGTCTGAAAATCGCGCCCACAGCTCCTCCACCAATTCCCAGATCTCATCTTTTTGACTAAGAGCTTTCTACTGACCCAAGGTTCCTCGTACATGTCTTCTCTTATCTTCTTTCCATCGTTAAACCTCTCCTCTAATGTTTTAGCAAGGAAGTTTTTACTCTCTTTTGCATTTATTACGTTTTCTCTCTGAATGTCATCTCGAAGAGCTTCAGATTAAATCATTGCATCCTTTAATAAGGAAAGAGCACAAACTATGATGCTTGAGAATCCATCTACATAATCAGACACAATGTCATCCTCAGACACAAATGGTATGTGCAGCTTTGACCCCTCATTTGAAATCACTTCATGAGGCATAGATTCTGCAATGTAGCTACTACATGATTCAAATTAGGGCAAATTTCCTCTCTAAAGATCCTTCATATATTCACATTTCATGTTTACAAACGAGGCCTAGACCCCATTGTTCTTGTTTTCCAAGTTAATGAAATTAGACAAAAGATGCTTCGGTCTAAGTTAATTGTTTGAATCATCAATAGCCCTTAAACATCTCTGGTTATCGGTATAATCTGACCCGATTGCAATTCTAATTCCAGTTCCATAGATGAATTGAAACTATCAAGTTGACCAAACTCAATCTTTACCTCCATTCTTCCCTCGGTTAGTTGCTCTTCCGGTTCTTCGTAGTATTAGGGAACCTCGTTAATCTGTTCGAACCACTCTTCTGGTTCGTCGTCATATTTAGGACCCTTGTTAATATGTTTGAACCACTTTTCCGATTCTTTGTCATGTTTAGGACCTTTGTCGTCCTACTCGCCACTCTCCTCGCCTTGTCCTTCCAATTCTGACCCGTCTCAGTAGAACAGATTGGGTCAAGTCACAAACAGATTTTCCCTATCACACGAATCATATCATGATCATAATTGTGATACCTGGTGCACATACATCTCTCTCCCGACGTCTATCCCGATGTCCCTCTTGCTCATTCGCACGTGACAAATTCTCGAGGTGGAACCAGACCTTTTCTTTCACATTTTTCAGGTTTTCAATGGACGTTTCAATACTTTCGAACCTTTGCCTATTTGAAACCATCCTCACAGACGTATGTGTGGATCAATAGTAAACCTTGGCTCTGATGCCAATTGATGAAACCTCTATCCCGAGGTATCCTAGTAACTTAATAATATATCTTAAGTTATTCTAGTAGTCAGCAAAAATACACTGGAAATATTCACTTAAAAGTGTATTCTCATTCTCCATCCCCGTAATTCTGTACAAACCTACGATATTAACAAATCTGAAATCCTAAACCCTAAGCCCATGGGCTGCTATACATGAAAAGAAGGAAATAAACCATATCTACAATACTAACCAAATCAAATCAAATAAGTTAATAAATCAAAATCAAAATCTTTTTGATCCCCTCCTTTATTTTCTTCCTTGGCTATACTTTTATCCATAATAATCTTTATTAGAAGAGTTAGGCAAGTTCTCATCATCCGAAGCGTGGTGGGCCTATAACCCATATATCCCAGGTTTACGATTTGATAACCCACACTTCCGCAAGATGGTTTCGAACAAGAAAATGTTCGAAAATATTGAAGCGTCCATCACTCATTCGAGCAACATGATGCAAAACATATCGCTATAGATGGAGAACCACTGGGACATGGATGGAGATGATAGTAAGCATCAGGACAGGCGCCGGGGATATCGTGCTCTAGGAATAATTGATCAGGGGCAAGGGATTCGACATTTCATATGTCGTGAACAAGGGGACGCATGCTTTGGCAACATGCGAAGAGGGCTGCAGCACGAGTGTGAGGATGGTCTCAACTGCAATCAACATTGGAATGAGGGACAGGGACTTCGACGGAGAACAAAAGGGCAGTAACGTCACGCCCGTGAACCACGAGGTGATTTGTGGGAGACATAAAATATGTTTGTGACTTATCTTGATCCGTTATATCAGTATGGGTCAGAATCGGAAGAAAAAGTGGAGAGAGTGATGAGTTGGACGGTGAAGGTCCTAAATACGATGAGGATCTAAAAGGGCAACTAACTGATGGCCCAATCAATTGGGTAGACAACGCTGAAAAGTACTTCGATTTGAAGGACTCTGTTCAAATTGCTTCAAATTACATGGATGAGGAAGTCATTGATTAGATTAACGAAGACCTAAATATGATGAGGAACCGAAAAAGCAACTAACTGAGGGAAATGAGGAGGGTGTTGAGTTTTCAGTAAAATTGAGTCCCTTGAGTTGCTATTGTGAGTGCTCACTATGTTTGAATGAGTTGGGAATTGATATGACTTTATTACCAGCTTCATCCATAAGGACTGCAAAACGTACCAGAACTTCGGGATTGGTTTGAAAAGTGTTGTTTAAACAAGAATCTGCCTCAGAACTTTTTGATGAGCTATTGTTCGAGTTCAGTGCATATTATATGAAATTCGATGGAGAGAATACAAGGAAAAATAGGTGTGAGGAACCTTGGATCATCGGAAGGTTTTGGGACATAAAGGTGAGACGTGGGAATCGGTGGAGAAGTTGCAGACGCAATTTTTAAATCATAACCTTCAGGACATGGTTCATTTCGAAGGCAGGGTGATGATGAGAACTTGTCTAACTTATTTAATGAAGATAAATATAGAAAAAATATATCAAAGGAAGAAAACAACAGAAGGGGATTGTATAGATTTAGAGTTTTAGTTATTAACTTATTTAATTTGATATGATTAGATTTGTAGGTTTCAGTAGATCTGATTTCTTTTTGCACAAGTAGGGAAGTCCATCGGCTTCAAGTTTTCGACTCTTATTTAATATGGTAGAGTTGTACAAAATTATAATGAATCAAATGAGAATACACTTTTGAGTGAATATTTCCAGCGTATTTTTGCTGACAACTAGAATAACTTAAAATTTATTCTTAAGTTACTAGGATACCTTGTGATAGAGGTTTCATCAATGGTTTAATCAATTGGTGCCAGAGCCAAGGTTTACGATTGATCCACACATACTTCGGCGAGGATGGTTTCGAATAGGCAAAGGTTCGAAAGTATTAAAGCGTCCATTAAAAACATGAAGAACACGATACAAAAGGTCTCGTTCCACCTCGGGAATATATCACGTGCAAATGAGCAAGAGGGACATCGGGATAAATGTACGAAGAGAGATGTACGTGCACAAGGTATCATTGATTGCAACAACGGTAGGCAAAGATATCACAACCGTGAACCTTGAGATGATTCACGGGAGAGGGAAAATCCGTTTGTAGCTTGCCCTGATCAGTTCTACCGAGATGGGTAAGAATAGGAAGGAGAAGGCGGGGAGAGTGGTGAATCGGATGACAAAGATCCTAAATGTGAGATGAACTGGAAGAGGCTTCGAACAGATTAATGAGAGTCCTAAATATGACGAAGAACCGGAAGAGCAACTAACCGAGGGAAGAACAGAAGTAGAGATTGAGTTTGGTCAACTAGATAGTTTCAATTCATCTATGGAATTGAAATTGGAATTGCAATCGGGTCGAATTATACCAATAACCAAAGATGTTGAAGTTTTTGGGCCTCGTTTCCAGACATCTGACGTGAATACATCAAGGATCTTCAGAGAGGAAATTTGCCAAAAATTGAATACTGTAGTAGCTACATTACATAATATATGCCTCATAAAGCGATTTTAGATAAGGGGTCAAGACTGGACATACTGTTGGGATATTTTAGTTTTGATGAATTATGCCAAAACATTATCAACTTGTGTTATTGAAGCTAATTTACAGATAACAAGTTGAGGGGGAACGAGAGAACAAATTGAGGGGGAACTCATGAAGTCAGACGAAGATGATCGAGATCAGACGAGGCTGCAGACGAGGCTGATCAAGATCAGATGAGAAGGATGAGTTCCGATCCAGATGCAGTGCGGATCTGATCAGGTGAGCTGATCAGATCAGGCGACCAGAAATCAGTTCGGATGAACAGTGATTTCAGCTCAGTGAAATCACTGATGAACAGTGATTTCAGCACTGATGAACAGTGATTTCAGCTCACCAGAAATCTACAGATCAGATTTCAGCGGACCAGATCAGGCGACCAGAATCAGAAGCAATGAACAGTAATCCGACGAGCTGATCAGATCCGTTAGACACACAAAAAGCAGCTGATCAATAAGAAGACAACACACATATTGATGTGACATAAAGCTGCAAGGAAAAGTGCAATAGGACAAAGAAAAGCTGGAAGACTATTAGTATGGATTTGAATATTACTCTCCAACGGTAATATTTAAATCCACACTATAAATACATTGCACTATCTTCAAAAGAAGATAATGGAGAATCTGCAAAGTGAAGATTAAAAGCCAAATATTCAAGCAACTCCATTCAAGAACACAGGGCATTAAATATCCAAATTTAACCAAGAGTGTTCTACCCTAGATCTAAGCACAAATGTCATATCCTAAGCTTAGAGAGATTTTCCCAACCTTAGCACTGAGGCTAAATCATTGTAAGGGAAAATCTCACCATAGTTGGAGACAACACCAAACCCAAACCCAGTGGTGAAGTGAGGTAGTTGTTAGGCAATCCCGTAGAGGGTGATAAGTCCCGTTGGAGTGTGAACTCGTTAAACATCTGTAGGCGATCCCGAGTGAGGGTGATAAGTCCCGAAGGAGTGTGAACTCGTTAAACATCTAAGAGTTGAGTAAGTAAACTACACGAGGTAGTCAGAAAGCTCAGAAGTTGATAAGGAATTTCCCTAGAGAGGGAGAGTGGATGTAGGACTGGTTGTCCGAACCACTATATATTGCTGTGTTGTTTACTGCTTTATGTTTATACTTGTCATATGCATCTAGTTATAAGCAAAACACAACACATGAGCTCCAAAGTTAAAAAAAAATTGGAAACACTCTGCCCTCACCCCTGTTTTATATGCATCGAACATAATGTTTTCGCTTCCGCACGCGCAAAATGGGTTTTCAACCGGGACCAACACATACCATTCGTGTCTAAGGACGACATTGTATCCGATTATGAAGATGGATTCTCAAGAATCATAGCTTGTTCTCTTGCCTATTAAACGATGCAATGATTTCATCTGAAGCTCTTCGAGATGTCACTCGGAGAGAAAACATGATAAATGCAAAAGAGAGTAAATACTTCTTTGCTAAAACACTAGAAGAGAGTTTTATCAATGGAAAGAAGATATGGGAAGACATGTACGAGGAACCTTGGGTCAGTGGAAAGCTCTTGGGGAAAAAGATGAGACGTGGGTCTTGGTGGAGGAGATGCGGGCGCGATTTTCAAACCTTAATCTTGAAGACAAATTAATCCCAAAATTTATCTACAAGTTACAACAGAGTTTGTCAAGTCTTCATTTTTTGTGATGGTCCAATAAAAGCACTTGAATTATCTTATCTAAATTATTTTCTTGGGTTTGGGGGAAAAGAAATGATTGGGATGAAGGAGACTCACTAAATGAGAATCAGTTATTCAGTTTGGTTTTTGTTTCTAGTGTTAAAAAATTCAGTATTTTGGTAGGGTTACGACTTTAAAGGCAAATAAAATTGAAATTGTCAAAAATCAAATCGAATTAAATGATTATATAAAGAGGAAATTTCTAGTATAATATTGTACCTGCAATATTAATGTAAATGGGAAGGAGTTAAAAATTCACGGATCCTGTGCGGTTTGGACCAGATTTTTTCGACAAATTTACCCAAAGGCAAAACAGGAAACTTGTTCACAGATTGTTTACTAAAAATACAAGTATCTGTTACAACGTGATGCTGTTTAAAAAAAAATCGATGGTGTAATCCGGTGGTTTGACATTTACTTGGCTGTTGGTCACAAGTCGGAAGGAAAAACAAAAAATATAGGAAGTGTTTTTTTGTTCATAGAGTAACACATTTCTCTTTACTGTAACACATTATTTTGTATATAGTAACACAATTTTCAATACCTTATACTCCGTTTGTCCTATTTTTGATTATCCGGTTACTGTAGACACAGAGATTAAGAAAAAATAGGAGATAATAGTATTAAATGGTGTAAAGCGGGTAAAGTGTGTTTGGTGGAGGGAAATAATAGTATTAAATGGTGTAAAGTGGGTTTGGTGGAGAGAAATAATAATATTAAATATTATTAAAAGTTGCTTTATTTCCTTTTTAGGAAATGTCCAAACAAAATTAAGATGACTATTTACAGAAAGTGGACAATCAAAATTAGGATAGAGGGAGTATGTGTTACTATAAATACACACACACACACACACACACACACACATATATATATATATATATATATATATATATATAAAAGAAACAAGTATGTGTTATTTGTCCTTGCAGTAACACATATTTGTATTTTAATTAATACATGTTGACCATGTATAATAACACGGCAAACATGTATTACTAAAAATACTATAATACATGGCAAACATGTATTACTAAAAATACACAGCTTCATTTGCTACTTTGAGTCTGAAACGCATCGCCAAGGCTTCAGCGAGATTGCAGTTACCGACTGTTTTAAATTTTCACTATAAAAAATGTGTGTTTTAACGATGATTTTTAGCGACGGAAAGAAACACCATCGCAATTTGCGAGGGTTTTTCCGACGGTAAAAGTCAAATGGTCAAAGTCGCTAACTTTAGCGACGATTTGATAAATCGTCTTAAATAGTGATGGTTTTGCTATGGTTTCATCGGTCCGGGTCAAAGCGGTTCATTTTTCAATAGGTAGAACCGTGGCTAAATTGCGACCCAGAGCAAGAAGCGCCTCGTCTCTTGGGCAACCACCGAAACCGCCTTTATCAACGATTTTTGAAGTTTTTGATGGTTTAAAATCATCGCAATAGCCTGGCCATAGCATTTGCAGTGTAATCACCAACAAATTCGACTATACATAGCCTGGCTGTAGCATTTGTAGCGCCTTTTCCGAAAAAAAAAACTTTGCCGTAATCGTCGTCGCCGACGTCCCACCGTAAAACGAAGTAGTAGAGCATTCAGTGCGGTAAAACGAAGTAGTAGAGCATTTCGTGCACGCCAAAGCCTTCAACTCTTTGACGATAATTTTTTTAATTTTCTACCGTTAATTTTTTGTTTTTTGTATATATATATATATATATATATATATATATATATATATAATATGCATGTTTCTACGTGTATATATATAATTTGATGTTAATTTTCATTTGTTTTGATAGATTGATGATATGTTTAGGTTTAAAAATTTGTAAGATATATTATGTTATAATAAATTGATTGACTTAATTAATTGTAATAGACGTTGATAAATTGATGTTAGATGTTAAAATTGTTAGATTGTTGATTGACTAGGAGATGAGCTTGACCTATTTTAGTTGAGATTCTGTCGAAATTTATTTATTTAATTAAGTATCTAGTGAAATATGTTTAGGAATTATCTTAGATATATTATGATTACGTAATATATTTTAGAATTGTTAGTTTGTTGGTTGACTAGGAGATGAGTTTGACCTATTTTAGTTGAGATTCTACCGAAATTTATTTATTTAATTAATTAATTATCTAGTAATATATGTTTAGAATTTCTTTTAGTTATATTATGATTACGTAATATATGTTAAAATTGTTAGATTGTTGGTTGACTAGGAGATGAGTTTGACCTATTTTAGTTTAAATTTTGTCAAAATTTATATAATTAATTAATTATCTATTGAAATATATTTAGGAATTCTTGTAGATATATTATGATTGCGTAATATGTGTTAGAATTGTTGGTTGATTAGGAGATGAGTTTGAATCAATATAGTTGAGATTCTACCGAAATGTCATAATGTTTAATTAATTATATAGTTGTATTATAGTTTAATTAATTAATAAATATAATATTTAATGCAGATGAGGGGTCAAGACGGTGAGTACGTCCCAGCTCGTATACTGAGCACTAGGAGGAAGAGGATACTCAAACCTCCTATCCAGATGCCCCCTCCATCACAGGCTCGAGGAGGATCGTCTCCGCAGGGCCATGGATCACCCTCGCAGGTCCCTACACCGTCATAGTCTCTAGTGGGACGTCGAGTTCGGGCTCAGCATAGACATCTTGTCATCCGGCTGGCATGGGCAAATAGGTGTTTACTTATCGATCTTAGTGGCGGGCAATAAGTATTTTTTTATTTAATTATAGAATTAATTTAATACTACCTCCGTCTCAAATCTTTGTTCACATTTACTGTTTTCTCAGGTTTTAGCGAGTGAGTTTTTTATTAGTATTTAAAATGATAATGTAATTTTTAAGGATACATATAATAGAGGAGTTGTAGACCTATCATATGTTAGTGTTAGTGTCCTAGAAACAATCCTATTGTGAGGACATAATACTAAGATAATATTCAGTTTTGGTTTTAATATTATAGCTTATTTAATATTAAATGTATGGCATTACACTTATTTGAATATTATGTTTGGTTGTTTGCATTTATTTTTATTTGTGTTCCCATGAGTCATTGTTGTCACCGAGGTTGTGAGAACTCAGATGACTTAAACATGATTCTCAAATAGCCCCGATCAAGAATCATCAAGAATTGGATATTGATGATGCAATTGAGATTGGTGTGCGATCTGCATCATACTCTTAGAGAGTGTAGTAAGATCTCACTTACTACGAGATACTAGGTATCTCATAGGATTCATTCCTCAACGTGTATTTAGAGAGAATACTCATCTTCTCATCATAATTGGATCAAAGTCATCGACCGATACACGTAAACTTAGACTTTATGGCCAAGTGTGACATACATGATCAATTAGTGATTAGAGATAATATGATTAAGTTATTTGAATAGACACTTCATCATGTTCAAGACTTAATCGAGTATTCGTGAATGAAGGGAAGATATCACAACAGCCTACATGTTACAGGTATTTGCCGAATTCCTCACAACGTACCTCGTATATTGAGAATGTCTGATTTATTGTCTAGGATTCAATTAAGACCGTTAGTTTGACTAATCGCTCGATATATGAGGGCCTATGAGTCACACAACTAGTAACAATTGTTTACCGATTATAGTTGGTTGATTAAATATTATATTGGATATTAATATTTAATTTATGGAGAATATAATAATAATTATACTTAGAATTAATTATTATAAATTTTTTAATTAGATTGGATTTAATTAAATAGGATTCCCAATAATAATATATGGAATATTATTGTAGGATTTGATATATATGGAAATCAAATCCGTAGGATTTTATATATAGAAAAATCAAATCTATGGGATTTGATTTGCAAGATTAGGGATTTTATTTCCTAATAAAGATAGCTTAAGATTTAAGCTGGGCTTCCCCTATATATATGAGTCCTTGGGAATTTATTATTAATACAATAAATTTATTTCTCCATAAAATCTCTAGTTAGAATTTTTCTAGCAAATTCATCTCGAGATTCAACACTGGCGAATCGGTGTGAGTTGGTAAATGACTATTACGTGGATACCGTAGTAGAGGAATCCGTATACGAATCATTGTAAGGATTCTGTTTATGTTTACCCGTATTTAATTATGCAATTATATATTCGTTGTTGGTGAACTGTTTAATTCCGCTGCGCATGTATTACGTGTTTACGTTCCTCTAAATTGCAACATCTTACCCCTCCTTAACAACAATTTTATCATTTCAAATACTAATAAACAACTCGATCGCTAAAACATGATAAAAGTAGGTGTGAACAAAGAGTTGGGACGGAGGAAGTATTTGTTTTTAATTATTTTTAATGTTTCAGGATAATACCCGATCACGAGGCGGCCGCTATAGTCAGTAACTTCATCTTGCGTGGAATAGGTACATTGGATGTAAGTTTCTACAGAATAAATAATGTGTATTGCCCATGTGTTGGACCTATTCTCCATTAAAAGATTAACCAGGTTGAGCCCAATATATTTTAACTCCCCAACCCAAACTTTAACATTTGAAATAGTTTTCTTTTAATTGCACAAACCAATTAAAAAGGTAAAAGGGTACATCAGTTCATGATTTTTGTAGGTCCCGAACGGGTTCTCGTGAGGGCAGAAGTCTAGAGGGGGTGGGTGAATAGACTTCTGAAAACTTTTGTGTGAGATCAGGTGTGATAAGCAAGTTACCTGATCAGAGTGCGTGTGAATCAGTTTGGACTGATATCCAACTTACAGATCGCCTGGGGGCAGACCAGTTCGGTGTCTATCAGTTTAACTGATGTGCGGAAGCTAAGTTTTATAGGTGTGAAAAACCAGTTTGATAAATCAGAATTCTAAGTTATCTGTTTTGAATCAGATGAAAAAATGGTCAAACTGATCAGATCAGTTGCTTGATGCAAACCTGATCTAGATTTAGAATATGCATGCAAATCTTAAACAAGTAGTGTGCAAAGTATAAAGCAGGTAAACAGATAAAGCACACCAGATTTTATAGTGGTTTGGACAACTTGTCCTACGTCCACTCTTTCCTATCAGTAGGGGCACCAACTAACCAACTGGACTTAGAATAATGTGTTAGTCCAACACAATACACCAGATGTTTCTAGAGTTCTCACTCAACCGAACCTAGAAATCAGAACTAGAAACCCTAGTCTGAAATCTTGCTAAACAAACTTAACCTAACTTTGATTTGGGTATAAGATTTGTTTTGTTCAAACTGGAATTCTATCCTAGTATATGAGTAGCCTAAAGCTAGATGATAAAAATTATATGCTAAGAACTTATGGGATGAACACTTTGAATATTTGCTTGATCTTGTGTTCTTGGTGCGGAAATGTAGCTTTGCTTGAGTTCGTGGATTATTTCTGTAACCTTACTATGAAGGTTGATCCCATATTTATAGGCACGAAATCGAACTAGCCATTGGAAAGCAATTCGAATTTCGGTCTATTTTATGTAGGTTTGCAGGCCCGATTTGATTGTTGGGATATTTTAGTTTTGATGAATTATGCCAAAACATTATCAACTTGTGTTTTTGAAGCTAATCTACAGATAACAAGTTGAGGGGGAACGAGAGAAGAAATTGAGGGGGAACTCACGGAATCAGACGTAGACTGATCGAGATCAGACGAGGCTGCAGACGAGAATGATCGAGATCAGATGAGTTAGATGAGTTCCGAGTCAACCGATGAGCTGTGCAAAATCAGAAGAGAAGAAAAGCTAAGCCAGCCGATCAGAAGATCAGATGATCAGAAGATCAGTCGAGCTGATCAGAAAGAAACTGACCAGAAGATCAGAAGAGAAGGTTGCAGATCAGAAAAGGAGCAGATGAGGCTGATCGAGATCAGACGTGATCGAGATCAGATATAAAGATGAGCAGATGATCAAGATCAGACGTGATTGAGATCAGATGTGCTAAACTGATATGCTAAACCTAATGAACTGACCTGATGCTATCCCGAGTTGTTGATCTGAAGATATGTTGATCTGATCAGTCGAGCTGATCAGATCAGGCAAAGAAGAAATCAGATAGCCTGAGTTAAAGTAACCTGAAGGTCAGGATGTCTGAATTCAGAGAACTGAACTCAGTCAGCCTAAGTGTCAGTATGCCTGATCAGACAAGGTCCTCTGAAGAGAAGTCAGCTGAAGACTCAGTATGTCTCTGAAGACACTGAGGCTCAGAGATCCTGAATGGTTCCAAGACGAGGAATCTGAGGAATATAGCCGTTGAATTAGCTGACGTGGACCAATGAGAGGAAGACAAACAGCCTGGAAAAGCTGCAGAACCTACAGAGAATAGTATGGATTTGAATGTGATTCTCTCCAACGGTAACATTCAAATCCACACTATAAATACAAGTTCTTCCTTCATTATCAGGTGTGGAAGTGAAAAGCGGAAATGAGAAGATAGCAACGATGCTACAGAGCCAAAGAGAGTTAAGCTTTCCCACCCTAGAACACAAGTCTATAGATATACAAATATATTCAAAGAGTGTTCTAGAACCCAACCTAAGCAACCCACGATGTATCTTAAGCTTAGAGAGATTTTCCCAACCTTAGCATTGAGGCTAAATCATTGTAAGGGAAAATCTCACCATAGTTGGAGACAACACCAAAACCAAACCCCATGGTGAAGTGAGGTAGTTGTTAGGCAATCCCGAGTGAGGGTGATAAGTCCCGTTGGAGTGTGAACTCGTTAAACATCTATAGGCAATCCCGTGGAGGGTGATAAGTCCCGAGGCGAACCCAAGAGAGGGTTATAAGTCCAGTTCGAGTGTGAGCTCGGTAAATATCTATAGGCAATCCCGTGGAGGGTGATAAGTCCCGTTGAAGGAATTTCCCTAGAGAGGGAGAGTGGATGTAGGATTGGTTGTCCGAACCACTATATATTGCTGTGTTGTTTACTGCTTTATGTTTACTTATCATATGCATTCGATTATAAGCAAAACACAACACACATGAGCTTAAAAGAGAAAAATCTGTAATCACTCTGCCCTCACCCATGTTTTATATGCATCGACATGAAAATGTTTGCTTCCGCACGCGCAAATGGGTTTTTCGACATTCAAAACGGGACCATCAAATTGTATAGAGGCGGCATGGCCGAAAGCATGTATGCTTGTCCTTTCTAGCCGTTTGACTCTGAAGCACTCGTCTTGCAATGTCAGGTCCGTACATACGTGTCTTGCTCTCATTGTTTATCAAGTACACTTATTCTGTGTTTGATTTACCAACTTGGGTTGACATTCTTCGTGTCTGATGAACTTGTATGACTTGATGAGCCTCTGGTTGTCACCAGTTCTGAGCTGACCTGATCAGTCCAAGCTGATCAGTCTACCTGATTGAGTCTTCTAATGCGGTTGTCATAGCACAACTTGCAGACTCTTCTTCACCTCTTCTGATGTATGTCATCTGGTCTTCTGAGTCTTGTCACCTGGTGAACATCTGATCACCTGATCTTCTAGTCTTCTGATCTTCTTCAAGACTTAACCTATACATATTGAGTTCCCCCTCAATATGTGATCTATCTACTACATCAGCTGTCTATACATCTCAGCTGGTCATCCTAACCTGATTTCTAATTCACCAGTCAGCTAACAGGTCTAACTGGTCCTATCAAAACTGTTTTGGAACTTTCATCAAAACTATAAAATTTCCAACAATTTTAATTCACCAAATTAAGTATTATTATTCTTATAATTTTGGAGTATGTATATAACTTATAAGATGAAAATAAAATATGAATACCTTAAAATTGTCTATTACTTAGTGTGTATTGAGAAACAAATTGCAAAATAAATATAAAAATTAGTAGTCTTAATTATGAACGATTTTCCCGATATGTAAAAGAGACATTCTAAGTTTTAATAGATTAGAGACACATTTATCTTTTGAGGCATTTTAACGATAAATTTTGGTATTTTTTTGCAACTAAAATTATCTAAATTTTATCGGACATATTAGTAAAAATTGAACAATATGTATCGATCCCCCCTCAACTAAAATCGTGGCTCCGCCGCTGCGCCTGTAGTTGGAGACACGTGTCAGTCGACCGATGCCAAATCTACTTCGCCGAGTTTAGGGTGCAATATTTATTTAATTATTTTATATTAATATATAAAAATATATATTGATTAAAATTTATGGTATTGATGACATGCAGAAACAGATGATGTGGAGGGACGATCTCCCGACCCAAAATCTCTTCAAGCCATTCTGCATACTTACTCGCGAACGGTACAAGACCTACTACACAACTGCAGATTGGTTGGAGGGTTGAATAGACAGACCTGACGGAACAACTGGGGCGAATGTATGGGGCTCCATTGTGGCGGTTTGGAGTGACCCTGTATACCAGAAGATGTATGAGAAGAACTGCCAGAACTACATGAGTCAGCCGGGAGGGAGTGGCGGCATAGCAACACATCTGGCTGGAATCCGTTTTTTATTTTGGAGCACAAACTTGCCCAAGTAAGTATAATTTATAAGTTTATTAATGTATACAATTTATATTTCCATACGTATATATTTATGTTTAAATCATTTATATTTTTTTGTATTTAAATATATTTAATATTCAATGAACATTATTACTTGTTTCAAAGAACGATATTACTTATTTCAATTAACAGTATTACTTGTTTCAATGAACAATATTATTTGTTTCAATTAATGGTATTACTTGTTAGTACTTAATAGTATTACTTGTTTCAAAGAACGATATTACTTGTTTCAATGAACAATATTACTTGTTTCAGAGAACGATATTACTCGTTTCAATGAACAATATTTCTTGTTTCAATGAACGATATTACTTGTTAGTACTTAACAGTATTACTTGTTTCAAAGAACGATATTACTTGTTTTAATTAATAATATTACTTGTTTCAAAGAACTATATTACTTGTTTCAATGAACAGTATTACTTGTTTCAAAGAACGATATTGCTTGCTTCAATGAACAATATTACTTGTTTCAATAAACGATGTTACTTATTTCAATGAACAATGATGATCATTGATCATGACGAGGATAATGAACAATAATTATATTGCCTTCATTAGTAATATTTCAATATAACATCATTTAATTATAATTTATAAAGTAAAAAAAACAAATTATAATTTCAAGATTTTATTAAATAATTAAATTAGTTATATGTGAAATAAACTAATTACAAAAATTACAAAAAAAAAACAAACCTATTTTTGATAACATCCTTTAAGAATACAATTTTAATATAATATGACATAATTTAATTAAAATTTATAAAGTAGAAAAAAATATAGTTATATTTAAAAAAAAATTAAATAATTAAATTTAACAAGTGGAATAAAGTAATTAAAAAAATAAATTTTTAGGACATATATAATTAATTTCATTAATAAGACGCAAAAAAAGCAAGTGCCCGAGCGGTTTGATGCCCGCCCGGGCGCTTAGTGGTCCCGTGTTCGGGTTACCCTTGGGAGCGAAAAATGCTTTATACATTGCAAGACTTGTGAAGGTTATATATAAGATGCTTGGTGGTTATGTTGAAGATGGTCCGTGGCTCGGGTGGTTCGGTGCCCGCTCAGGCATCATTGGAGCGCGGGTTCGAACCACCGTGAGCCATTTTTTTCCCGTAAATTGCTATTTAGCAATAGTATTTTCGACGGTTATTACCGTCGGGTTGCGACGATTACAAAAATCATCAAAGATTTCCATGGTTCTACCGCAGATACTACCGATGATAGAATTATCGTAACCTCCATCGGTTGATGACCTCATAGTCATCGCAAATTTAGTGATGGTTTTCCTGATCCAGATCCAGGCCAATTTGAGACGATTCGTACCGTCGCAGTTCTGCGATGAAAAGCGTCGTTAAATTTAGAGACGCCCATTTTAACGACTTTTTTTCAACCGTCGTCAAAACCATCGCTAAAGAGATTAGCGACGGTTTTTTCTATTCCTAAAACCGTCGGTAAAATCCGTCTTTTTTGTAGTGTTCCTTGAGCTGGAGAGAAGGACTAGACCGTCTGCATTCCGAATCACAAATCCTAGACCAATCATCCCATCCCTGAAAATGGCCGCATCCGTATTGAGTTTTTTCAAGTCATTTAGAGGTGCACGCCAGTGCGTGTTCTCCACATTGTGCTCTTATCTTTTTTTTCTATTCATTCTCGTTGCACCCCCCATTTTATCCAGTAGCCTTGTAACAATAAGTTTGGGATCATGAGGGCGTCCTTCAACTTAGTGTATCAAGTTTATGGATCTGGCGCCAACTGAAAGTGTGTGTGCGTGTATTTTCAGAGTGTTGTTGAAAATGTTATGCAACATGTAAAACAACATATGACAATGGAAGTATTAAAAACGCAGTGCAAAGGATTTCAAAATTGTGTATAGTCTGAATCCAGACTATACGAACGTCATGGTTCAAAACATCTTTATAACATGTAGTGAGATACACAAGAACCTCTTACAAGATCCTAAAAGGTGTAGTGAAAAATCACACACCAAAAATAATATATTCAATCAAGTAACTAGTGATCTTATTCAACCTAAAAGTTGATCTAATAAGATAAAATCAATATTGATGGGAATGATGGGATTCATTCGACCAGTACAAATAGAATAACATCGACCCTCACACTCCTAAAAATTACAAACACTCTTGGTTGTGTCTCGGATGTTACTCTCTAAATTTTGGAGTAGAGTAAATGGTATTTCACTTTTCCTCAAACTTGTATTTCGACCAATGTAGTGTATTTATAGACTTGAAGATCAACTGCATTGTCATATCCACTCGGCTTGGATATCCTTGAAACTCTCCACCATCAACTCCATGATCTTGGTATAACCACCCATGATCTTGGTATAACCACCCATGATCTTTCTATTCTCATTCATCCACTATGCAGCCGCCTGACAATATAACCCAATTGTCATCAACCTGCAATGTACGAAACATAGAAAAACACATCTATTAAAATGGAGTCAGTGTTAGAAGAAAAGAAAAATTTATAATGTTGCGTAGAACGTTGTCCAACATATGGAACAACATCTGTGCAACATCAACAAAATCAATTATGATCGGACTCTGTCCCCAACACTGTAGTGTGAGCAGGCATTGAAGCAAGAAATGTGCAATAGATTTAGTGCCCTACCCACACCTCGAGCACAACAACTCAACATTTAATCCCCTTCTTCCCAGATTATCCATAATAGATAGAGAATGTGAACATGCCCTCCAAAAAATGTGTCTAACCTTAGGAGGGATACCCAAAATCCATATTTTTATCCATGCCTTTTGGAGTGCGCTGGTTGTGGGCAGCTGCTTGCCACACTTTGAGAATTTTTTCAGTGCGAGGTGGTATATTGACTTGACCATGAATTTGCCATTTTTTTAAGGGCTCCGGATCCTTTTATTTGTTGGGAATATGTTGCTTAAGGGTATGCTGAGGATCATTTGGGCAACCTCCATATTAAAACAAGTGTTCTCCCGATCCATTCTCCAGGAAGCCAATTGCTCATCAATAATATTAAAAATTGAACTCCACTCCTCCCTTCTTCCCACATATGGTTTAGGCGTTGTCATGGCATCGAGTCTGATCCACATATCATTATAAGCATGGAACAAAGTGTTGGAATTTACAAGCACGTAATAGAATGATACACACTGCGTAATATGATTATTCACCAACAATGAACATACACAGATTGCATAATTGAAATACAATTAATAAAATGAAGTCTTTACAGTCATTCGTAAGCAGATCCCTTTACTATGGTATCCACGTAATTCTCGTCTACGAATTCGCAAAGATCTACCAGCCTTGGATTTCCAGTTCAATTTGCTTGGAAAATTCTAGTCTAGAAATCTTATACATAATTTTTTTATTTTTTTTGTATATTTTTGGATCCCCAAAGACCCATATATATATTGATGGTTTTTCTTTAGCCCTAAGGAATTTCCTAATAGGTCTTAAAGCTCAAATCCATCTTTAATTTGACCAATTCAAACTCCATAAAAATTCTAACATATATATATTTTCCTATAATAATATATCTAATATATTATTATATATTTACATTTAATTAAATAATAATTATTTCATAGAATTATTATACTTCTCTATAAATTTAAATATTATGATCAAATAAAATATTTAATCAACCAACTCTAATTCATAAACATGGGTTACTTGTTGTGTGACCCATATGCCATCATGTATCAAGCGGTTAGTCGAACTATGGTCTTAATTGAACCATTGACAATAAATCAGACAATCTCAATATATGATCTACGTTGCGAGGAATTACAACAACCTGTAATGTGAAGCTTATGAAGATAAGATCCATTCATTCATGAATACTCTGATTAAGTCTAGAATATGATGGTGCGTCTATTCAAATAACTTAATCACGTTTTCTCATTACACTAATTGATCTCATATGTCACATTTGGATACCATTCTAAATGTGACATGCATTGGCTCAACTACCATGCACATGTACTTCGTGACGTGCCCAACACATGCCATGTCTACCCTGTTTAGAGTGCAAGCGTGGATCATGGTCAAAGCCCATCACTTTGTGCATGTCGTGCGTATTAACCTCAAGTCGGAAGAATATCACACTACTTCACAAACCGATATTCTCGTAGACACTTAAATAGAATACATCAAACAGTTTTTCGATCGGGTATGCCAATACCATCTAAGGTATTTGTGCATCCATCATGAGATACCCTGTATCTCATAGTTGTGAGAACTACTACATCCTCTAAGGATATGATGCAGATCGTACACCAATCTCAATTGTATCATCAATATCCCATTATTGATGATCCTCGATTGGGGTCACTTTGAGAACCATGTCATGATCATCTGAGATCTCACATCCTCGACGACAACACTGGTTCATGGGAACACATACATGAAAAAATGAAAACAACCAAACATAATATCAAATGGGTGCAATGCCATATATTAATATAAAATAATAATATTAAGTAACTGAATGTCATCAAGTATTATGTCCTCATAATGATTGTCTCTAGGATACTAATACTAACACAAAGCATCACTCCCTACACTCCACACAACTCATTCCTTGATTAGGCCCCTCATGTTAACGATACTTTTCCATAAATAGCTCGGTTGATGACTGATATTTGGATTTTCAATGCTACCTCTTGGGATGTACCAGGCTTTGAGGATTCAAGTAGTTAGAGAATCTGGATTTTGAAGGAGTGTCAAGAATTTTTTATCAACCATTGCCATATTGAGGAAATACATCTCCCTGAAACCGAGTCCACCCCACTCCTTCGATTGTGATATTTTCTCCCAGCTTGACCAGTGCATCTTCCATTCACCCGGTCTTGCTTCCCAATAAAAATGGGCCACTGCTTTATAGATGTGAATGAATTTTCTTTCCAACCCTTCAGTCGGCTCGCGAAACTATCCAATACGATTTGAAAGACATGTTTCTTCTCTCTCCTGATCAAAGACGTGAGCCCCAAGTATTTGGAGTAGTGATCTACCATTTTCACTCCGAGTTGGGCCCGAACTCTTCCCTTCTTTCCTGTGCAATATTTCCACTAGTGAACAACTCTGACTTATCTAGGCTGATACTCTGACCCAACGCTTCCTCATATTTCGTAATGTTTTCTTTCATTGTGTTGATTTTTTCTTGGGTAGTCCATAAAAAGAGGGTGTTATCATCTATAACGAATAAATGAGAGATAAGGGAGAGGGACTTATCTTGCAATCTTGATACCCGAGATCTCCCCTAAATTTTCAGCCGCTTTGATTAATGATGTGAACCCCTCTGCACAAATAAAAAACAAGTAGTGAGAGAGGGGTTCCATTTTTGGAGACCCTATTGTGGCACAAAAAATTCAGCCGGTTGCCTGTTAATGAGAATGGAATAAGAGACCGACGTGACACAACACATAACCAAGTCGATCCACTTATTGGCAAAACCGAATTTCACACACATGGCCATAAGAAAAGACCACTCGACTATATCATATGCTTTACTCATGTCTATCTTAAGAGCCAAATACCATTTCTTTTCTTTTTTTTCTTGTTGTTCATATGATGAAAGACCTCGAAAGCGGCCATAGTATTATCGATAATCACCTTATTTGTAATAAAAGCGCTTTGGGTGGGGGATATGGCATGGGATAAAACATGCTTCAACCTATTAGCTATGACTTTAGTGATAACACGATAACACGGAAAGTAAAGTTACACAGACTGATGAGCCCAAAACCTTCAGGGAGCTCCGGATTTTTCACTTTTTGGGGTAAGGACAATGTGAGTGCGATCAGGGTAATGGGATCAGCCCAACCATTGAGAATATCTAAGCAATTAGAAGTGGAAGATGAACCACAAGCAGACCAGGAATGCTGAAAAAAAAGAGAGGGGCATACTGTTGGGATAATTTGAGTTTTGATTATTATGCCAAAACACCCTGTAAAAGGACAAGGTTAGTTTTATAGAAAGCTTGTGTTTCTAAACTTAGTTTTATCTTTACAGGTAACAAGTTGAGGGGGAACATATCTGATAAGACGAGGTTGATCAAGATAAGACAAGACTGATGATTTCCAGCGTGCTGATCTGGTGCGTGCTGATCTGCAGTGTGCTGATCTGGTGCATGCTAAATCTGGTGCGTACTGATCTGGTGTGTGCTGATATGCAACGTGCTCGTCTGCAGCGTGTTGATCTTATCAGATGGAGTTGTTCAGATCCGTTAGACTAACAAAAAAGCAGACCAATGAGAAGTTGACAACATATGTATGGATGTGACATAAATCTGCTGGCAACAGTGCAATGGGACAAAGGAATGCTGAAAGATTATTAATATAGATTTGAATTTACTCTCCAACGGTAATATACAAATCTACACTATAAATACATTGCACTACCTTCAAAAGAAGGTAATGGAGAAAGCTGCCAAGTGAACAAGAAAGCCAAATCTTCAAGCATCTCCATTATAGAACGCATAGCATGAGATATCAATATTTATCCAAGAGTGATCTACATCATATCTAAGCATAAATTCCATATCCTAAGCTTAGAGAGAGTTTTACAACCTTAGCTTAAAGACTAAAACAATGTACGAGAAAATCTTACCTTGTTGGAAACCAAAATCAAACCCCTCTCCATAAAACCGATAAGAAGTTTGTAAGCAAGTCTTGAAGCCTTGTTGAGGAAACTGTTGGGAAATTAGGGTGCCCGGATCTATTCGAGATGATTTTTAAATACATATTTAAATTAAATAATTAATTACTAACATGAATTAATCCTAAATCAATTCAACATAATAATTAAACAACATGCGTACACGTAATCTGCTTTGAGTATAAGTGGGAAAAATATTATTAGGTTCGTGTAGGGTGACATTATATGTCACATAGAACACGAGACATGCTGTAGTATACTTAAAAGCAGACTTTGAGTATAAATGGGAGATTGTTGGGGTTACACTGAAAAGTATGCTTTTACTTTGTATAACCAAACTGAAGTTTCTTATTTATTTACTGAAATAAATTATTTAATCACTGTTGCATTAAATATGAATGGATGTTATATATGTTTATTGCAAACCCGTTCAATAAGACAGTACGTATTACGTTGTAGTTAATTTGGTGATACCCGATCACTGAAGATCAAATTAACAGCCCTCGTAATTGAGTACAAATTCACAACCCAGATGGAAATGAACGAACCATCATGAACGGTTGAAGTGTGAGACCCAGATTGACTTGTCTTGACCAAGGGATCACACTAGCGCATTTAGGTGCGTTGAATGAGGACCTACTGGAGGACAAATTCTTTGATACTGAATATACAAGAATTAGACCTCTGTGGTGCGTTATTTCTTAATCTCCGTCCCTTAAATAGGATCGTGTGAAATTAATAACTATATCTTTGATTTATGACGGGAAGAGAGTCAATGCGATTCGATACCTTATATATTGGGCAATATTATAAATTACATGACGATTGCTGACATTTAATATGGAGAATCGCGTGTAAGTACGTCTTGCTTGATTTGTCCCCTTGGTGGGCTCATATCCTTTATCATACCAAATCTTGCAAGTGGAAATTTATTTCCTATATGGATAATAATGTTGAGTTGTCTTTACTCCAAGGACAAAGATGTTAATTAATATAAAGCTTGTTCAGTAGCTTAATTAATTAATGGACTAATATAATCTTAAACGCGGGAAATAATGACCGGGAGCCATGTTATATGTGAAATCGTAATATGGGTTAAGATGGATAGTTCAATATTAATTTTATAGTGGAGTAAATTAATATTAATGGACTTGAATAATATTTGGCCCAAATATTAAAGCTTCATAGTCCATTGAAAGTCCAATCTTAATTCTCCTAAAGGCCCCTCAAATAGCCCAAAATAAAGTCCAATTAATGAGAGAGAGAAGAAAATATTCTTGCTATATTTCCAAGCAAGATTTTCAAAAATTTGTATATTAAAAGGAAGAAAAGTTTGTCTTGATTTTCTTGTAGATATTTTATGGAAAGAGATAATTATTGTAGGAATACATAATTATCCCATAAATTCAAGAAGTCAAATCTTGACTCCTTTAATATTGTAGTTTTCGAAAATTATGAGGTAGAAGATGGGAAGAGATTTTTATGGAAAATTTATTTAAGGAGAAAAGAATATAGAAGATATATTCAAGATTTCTTGGAGACCAAGAAAATATTTTCTTCCTTATTTTCCTAGACCTAATTTTGGCCCCCTCCTCCCTATTTATAGGGGATGAACTCTTCATTCCCAAGTGCAATTCCATGTGTTGGAAATATTAGAAATCCACAAAGGTGGTAGCAAAATATTTAATTTATCTCCCATTAAAATCGTTCGTGCAAATCCTCCCACCGGATAACGTTCGTGGACGCTGGGATATATTTGGGAAGGCTCTTGGGTTGATCCATCGTCTAAAAGGTTGTTTCTACAAGAGGTTAGTAATCCCGTAACTCCTAGTTCCGCATGTTTAGGATTTACGTGAATTACGTGTACGCATGTTGTTTAATTATTATGTTGAATTGATTTAGGATTAATTCATGTTAGTAATTAATTATTTAATTTAAATATGTATTTAAAAATCATCTCGAATAGATCCGGGCACCCTAATTCCCAACAAATGGGATATTGATGATACAATGGAGATTGGTGCGCAATCTGCATCATACTCTTAGAGAGTGTAGTAAGATCTCACTTACAACGAGATACTAGGTATCTCATGATGGATGCACAAATACCTTAGAGGGTATTGGTATACCCATCCGAGCAACCGTTTGATATAGTTCCACTATATGTGTCTACGGGTGTCTCGGTTAGTGGGAGTGATGCGATACTCCTTTGACTTGAGGTCAATATGCACGACATGTGTGGAGTGATGAACTTTGACCATGACCGATGCTTGCACCCTTCAATGGGTAGATATGGCTTGGATTGGGTTCATCACGAAGTGCATGTACGTGGTAGTTGAGCCATGAAAAGGATTCATTCCTCAAAGTGGATTTAGAGAGAATACTCATCTTCTCATCATAATTGGATCAAAGTCATTGGCCAATGCACGTCAACTTGGACTTTGTGGCCAAGTGTGATACAAGTGATCAATTAGTGATTGGAGATAATATGATTAAGTTATTTGAATACATATTTCATCATGTTCAAGACTAATCGAGTATTCATGAATGAAAGGAGGAAATCGTAATAGCCCATATTACAATTACATGTAGTTGCACGTTTCTCGCAACGTACCTCATATATTGAGAATGTCTGATTTATTGTCTAGGGTTCAATTAAGACTATTAGTCTGACTGATTGCTCGATATATGAGGGCCTATGGGTCACACAACAAGTAACTCCCGTGTATGGATTATAGTTGGTTGATTAAGTATTAAATTAGATTTAATATTTAATTTATGGAGAATGAATAATATATTAATTTAGAATTAATTATTACTACTATTTAATTAAATTAGATTTAACTAAATAGGAATCCCAGAATAATATTATGGAATATTATTGTAGGAAAATATACGTAGGGAAAAACATATCTTTGAGATTTGTTTTGCAAGATTATGAATTATCTTCCTAATAAAGATGACTTATGATTTAAGTCAGTCTTTCCCTATATATATGACTTCCCGGGATTCATTATTAACGAAACAAGAAAACCTAGTTTCTCCATAAAATCTAGAATAGGAATTTTCCTAGCAAATTCCGTCTCAGATTCAACGCTGGCAAATCTGTGCAGATCCATTCACGGGGATTACATGGATACCATAGTTGAGAAATCTGTTATCGAATTACTGTAAGATTTCTCGTTATGATTATTGTAATCATTATGCAATTAATTGTTCGTTGTTGGTGAACTGTTTATTTCCGCTGTGCATGTATTACGTGTTTATGTGCCTCTAAATTCCTACACCTCCTTGCTCCCACCCGAGTTCGAAATGTCTAACTCAACAACCTGAGTCTCAGAACCAACTACTTTGGATGTACCAGACATATCTTTTTACAATATCTGCTCATTAAATACGACATCTCGACTACTAATTATCTTTCGATTCTCCTCATCCCAAAATCGATAACTAAATTCATCACCTCCATATCCAATAAACGTACATTTAACAGATTTATCATCCAATTTACTTCTACTAGCAGCATCAATATGAACATATAAACACACCCAAATACTCAAAAGAAAAGATAGATTTACCTCCTTACCAGACCAGGCCTCCTCTGGTATGTCATTTTCCAAGGGAGATGAGGGTCCTCTATTTATAAAGTAAGCTGCAGTGTTAACTGCTTCTGCCCAAAACATCTTCGGCAGCCCAAACTTCAATCTCATGCTTCTAGCACGTTCATATAAGGTTTTGTTCATACGTTTGGCAACACCGTTCTGCTGGGGGGCTTCTCTCACAGTTTTCTCCATTCGAATTGCATTCGCTTCACAGAATTCTTTGAACTCACGGAGCTCGTACTCTCTACCATTATCAGATCTCAAACACTTCACTTTGAGACCCGCCTCAGTTTCTACAAGGGCTTTCCACTTCCTGAAAGCATTAAAGGCATCAGACTTATTTTTCAGAAAATAAACTCATACCTTTCTCGTAGAGTCATCAATGAAAGTCATGTAATATGAAGCTCCACCAAGAGAAGTCACTGGTGCTGGACCCCACAAGTCCCTGTGGACTAACTCCAGCTTCTACTTCTTCAAGGTTTTGCCTCCTTTCGAAAAACTCACCCTTCTCTATTTTTTTAATACACAGTCCTCACATAACCCGATGTCAACTGTCTTGAGGTCAGGCAGTTAACATATCACTTTCATCCCTTTCTCACTCATGTGGCCAAGACGACAATGTCACAAATCTGCATTCCCTTTTGCACTTGCAAGAGCAATGTTATCTCGGGTGTTTCCTGTCATGTACAACGTTCCCTCCTTATTTCCTCGAGCCACAACCATTGCACCTTTAGATATTTTCCATGTATTGCATCCAAAGATCACAGTGTAACCCTCATCATCAAGTTGCCCTACTAAAAGTAAATTCCTCTTCAATCTAAGAATATGTCTCACATCTCGTAACTATAAAACAGTTCCATTCGGTGCCTTGATCCGAACATCCACCTTTCCTATGATTTCCTTCCCAAATTTTCCAGAAGTGTAGCGTTCCATTACGTCAGCCCTGCTGCATGAATGAAACAATGCTCCAGAATCTAACACCCAAGATTCCAGTGGACTGCTTACTCTCAAAATTAATGCATCTGAGACCTCATCAGTAGCAGCGTTTGCTGAATTGTCTTCCTTCATTGGTGCATTCACTGGTGCCTTACACTGGTTTTTGTAATGACCAAGTTCATGACAGTTGTAGCACTCAATCTGACTCTTGTCCTTTTTGGGCTTATTTTTATCCCTCGACTTCGATCTACCTCGATTCGATTTCCCTTTAGATTCTGATCTGCCCCTATCTACCACACCCAATTCTTTCCTACGAATTTCTTCACTCATGATCAGATCTCTAACCTCATCAAACTTAAGTTTCACCTTACCTGCTGAAGCACTAAAGACCTTCACCGTCCCACTCCAACTTTCTAGTAAAGAAGACAACAAAATTAGGGCTTGAACCTCATCATCAAAATCAATCTCAACCGAGCTCAATTGGGCTATGGTCATATTGAACTTGTTAAGATGATTGGCTACCACAGTATCCTCTGCCATCCTTAGGTTGAATAACCTCAACATAAGATGAAGCTTGTTCGCTGCAGACGGCTTTTCATACATCTGAGTCAGAATCTCAAACATCTCCTTCGTAGTTTTTGCTTTTACCGTGGGGAGGACGACGTTCTTGGACAACGACACGTGAACCACACTCATTGCCTTCCTATCCAGCACCTTCCACTCGTTATCCTTCATGTCTTCTGGTTTCGCACCCAAAGGTTG
This sequence comes from Stenogyne calaminthoides, assembly GCA_037126765.1. Classification (NCBI taxonomy): domain Eukaryota; kingdom Viridiplantae; phylum Streptophyta; class Magnoliopsida; order Lamiales; family Lamiaceae; genus Stenogyne; species Stenogyne calaminthoides. The sequence goes on from JBBCBC010000021.1 coordinate 29,227,781, forward strand.
ATGCAGATCTTTACCGTACAGGTAATCCTCGATCTGCAATTTCCAGAATTTGAAATCCGCTCCATCAAATTTCTCAACAGACGATTTCCCTTCAGCCATCATAATTGCTCCCACCAGATCCTCTGAAACCGATGCTCTAGATACCAATTGTTAAGATTTAAACTGCAATTATGGAGAGACTGAGAGAACACGAAATTAAATAGTACAGATTTGGTTCGTCTATAATGACTACATCTGGGGGCACTACCAAGCCAGAAGATTTACTAATTTTCGGTGATTACAATTACAACGAATTAGATAGGAATTATTAGGCGCAACTGGGTCAAAACTCTAAAAGTCCATCCCGGTCGAATCTGCTAAAATAGGCCCACTTTTTTTTCTAAGTACAGGAAGCTGGGACGTGAAGCAGTCGACCAGGCTCCATAACCCAACACTTAATTGAGGATAAGTGTGCATAGTCATCAATTTGTTGGTCACCATCAATTCATTATGCATTATGTCGACAACTTTGGTTGCTAAGTTCAGTTTGTCATCAAGTGTCAATCTAGTTAGCATTGTTAATCCGGGCCGGGCTAAACGGGCCGGCCCGTTTAAACCTATTTTATGCAGGGTTAGGGCCGAACAATGGGAGGCCCATTTAAAATCGGGCCTTTTTGGCCCGGACCGATTAGCCCGCGGGCTAAACGGGCTAGCCCGCGGGTTAACCGGGCCAACCCGTTTAGCCCGTTTATATTTATATATACTCAATTTTTTATTTTTTTTTATTTTCTAATTTTTTAATTAATTTTTTTTAAAGTTTTTTCACAAATTTAAATAAGGCAAAAATCAATTATGGCCAATCAATTACAAATTAAATATTTATATTTGATTTAGTCAATTAATAATTAATCTTCTCCAATTCAATATTTTTTAACAGTTTTGAATTTCTATTGAATTGAATAAATAAGTAAAATATTAATCCAATATAAAATAATAATATAATATTTTTATAAATTCTATTATGAAATTTGTTCATAATATGAAATTGATATCATTATAATTATAAATTAATATTATGGTATTTATTTATAAATGTGATGATACAAATTTTATATTATTAACTAATTTCATGGAAACTTTGCTCAATTATGTTATTAAAGATGATAGGAACTAATTTTATATTTTGAACATTTGTTATTAAAGATGATGGGGCAGTCTGGATCGAAATTTTTGTCATTATGTAATGTTAATGTTTGAACATTTTTTTTTTCGGAGCCCGTTAGGTGGCCCGTTTAGCCCGCAACCCGCTAGGGTTAGGGTTAGGTCTCAACTATTAGAGGCCCGTTTAAAATGAACCGCTTAAGGCCCGAGACCGTTTGGCCCGTAGCCCTGTAGGGCTGGCCCTAATGGGTTAGGGCCGACCCGTTTAACAATACTAAATCTAGTCATTGAAGTTCCAAATGAATTAGGGTATATTATATAAATTACAATCTTATAACAGAAAATACAATTGTAATAAAAAATAAAAATCCACGTATACGTTAAAATGAATTAATTACAAATTTAGCCAATCAATTTATACACATATTAAATGAAAATATATTATAAATCGTAATATATCAATAATATCATCAAATTAACTCAATAATCAAATTAAACAACAAATACTTATGATATTTAAGAATTGATAAAAGAAAAAAAGAGAAAGATTACTTGGGCCGTGTGTTGTGAAGACTAAAACCAAAGGAGGAAGAACTTTAATTTGAATCTGGACAAACACAAACAATGGTAAATGATATTCCGCAGATTAAAATCAATACAATATGTCTCAAATTATATAAACATGTATGTGTTATTATATGAGTCTGTATGTGTTAATATAATTATAATAATAAATATTTATTCTTATAGTAATATATTTAAATATATATTTTTTCCTATATACGTATCTGTGTGTGTATTTACTTTTTGTTTGATTACACAAATGTTTTCAGAAGTCGGGATTTGACCCAGCTGATCCGTGATGAGTGTATGAATTTTCTTTTTATCATTTTTTGAATGTGCTAATAATAATATTGCACATGTACTATTGGAGTGCCCTGAACAAAATGAAACTTGAAGAAAGAGATGAACAACATTTTTATTATATATAGGCAATTTTTTGCGACACACACGGTTACTTTGTAGCTAACATTTATATTGGGAAAAAAAATATGAACTTCTACACTAATTTATGCTGTGAATTATGATGTTTCATCTCAATTCTCAAACATTTATTCAGAAATAGAAATTAATTGTTAAAGTCTGCGACAAACCCTATATTATTTTGTCGCTAGCATATATGTTTATGACATATGAACTGTTGGAATTTAGAGGCACGTAAACACGTAATATATGCGATGCGAAAATAAACTGTTCACCAACAACGAACATATAACTGCATAAACGATTACAATAATCATAACGAGAAACCTTACAATGATTCGATAGCAGATTTCTCAACTATGGTATCCACGTAATCCCGTGAACAGATCTGCACAGATTTGCCAGCGTTGAATCTGAAACGGAATTTGCTAGGAAAATTCTTATTCTAGATTTTATGGAGAAACTAGGTTTTCTTTTTGTAGTAAATAATGAATCCCGGGATGTCAGATATATATAGAGAGATTGACTTAAATCTTAAGCAATCTTTATTAGGAAGATAATTCATAATCTTGCAAAATAAATCTCAAAGATATATTTTTCCCTACGGATATTTTCCTACAATAATATTCCATAATATTATTTGGGATTCCTATTTAATTAAATCTAATTTAATTAAATAATAATAATAATTAATTCTAAATTAATATATTATTAATTCTCCATAAATTAAATATTAAATCCAATTTAATACTTAATCAACCAACTATAATCCGTACACGGGAATTACTTGTTGTGTGACCCATAAGCCCTCATATATCGAGCGATTGGTCAAACTAACGGTCTTAATTGGACCCTAGACAATAAATCAGACATTCTCAATATATGAGGTACGTTGCGAGAAACGTGCAACTACCTGTAACTGAAACATGGGCTATTACGATTCACTCCTTTCATTCACGAATACTCGATTAAGTCTTGAACATGATGAAGTGTCTATTCAAATAACTTAATTATATTATCTCTAATCACTAATTGATCATGTATGTCACACTTAGCCACAAAGACTAAGTTGACGTGCATCGGCCGATGACTTTGATCCAATTATGATGAGAAGATGAGTATTCTCTCTAAATCCACATTGAGGAATGAATCATATTCTTGGCTCAACTACCACACACATGCACTTCGTTATGAACTCAATCCAAGCCATATCTACCCATAGACGGGTGCAAGTGTCGGTCATGGTCAAAGTTCATCACTTCACACATATCGTGCGTATTGACCACAAGTCAAAGGAGTATCGCATCGCTCCCACTAACCGAGACACCCGTAGACACATATAGTGGAAATACATCAAATAGTTTATCGGATGGGTATATCGATACCCTCTAAGGTATTTGTGCATCCATCATGATATACCTAGTATCTCGTAGTAAGTGAGATCTTACTACACTCTCTAAGAGTATGATGCAGATCGCACACCAATCTCCATTGCATCATCAATATCCCATTCTTGATGGTCCTTGATTGGGGCTATTTGAGCATCATGCTTAAGTCATCTGAGTTCTCACAACCTCAACGACAGCAATGACTCATGGGAACACTTGTATGAATAAATGCAAATAATCAAACATAATATTCAAACAAGTGTATTTCCATACATTAATATTAAATGAACTATGATATTACGTCAAACTGAATATCATCTAGTATTATGTCCTTACAATAGATTGTCTCTAGGACACTAACACTGACAATCTTCCACTTGGACTAGAGTAAATCACCTACATGTCTAACCCCTAGACCATCAAATGTCTAGTGTGTACATGCACACTCAGTGTTTTGGTGAAAGGATCTGTCAAATTAAATATGTGGAAATACGTTTTAATTCTACTTCTCCTATCGTTATGATATCTCGGATCAAATGATAAGCCTAGGTACATGCTTGCTTCTGTTTGTTGATCTCGGTTCCTTTGCTTGCGAAATCGCACCAGTGTTATCTCAATACAACTTTATTAGACAACTGACACTCGAAACTACCTCTAGTTCTCTTAATAACTATAAAATCCAGACAACCTCCTTAAGGCTTCTGATACAGCAATGTACTCAACTTCGATTGTTCAATCTGCGGTCTTTTTGCTTGGAACTATTCCAACTGACCGCCTCATTATTGAGAGTGAAACGTAACCTGACTGTGATCTGTAATCATCACTGTCGGATTGGAAACTTGTGTCAGCTTAACCAATCACTACTAGTTCTGACTGTCCACCATAGACAAGAAAACATTCTTTAGTTCGAGATACTTCAGAATGGTCTTGACAGCAATCCAGTGAGACACACCCGGATTCTGTTGGTATCTACCAGTGATGTTGATAGCGTAGACCACGTTTGACCTTGTGCAAGTCATGGCGTACATGATTGACCCAATTGCATATGCATATGAGACATCTTTCATGTGCTTGATATCAGCTTCAATAGAAGGACAATCCTTCTTTGATAGTTTTATCCCATGATTTGCCGATAAAGATCCTCTCTTAGAGTTCTCCATAGCAAAATGCTTCAACACTTAGTCTATATAGGTGGACTTTGACAGCCTCATCATCCTCTTGGATCTATCCTTGTGGATCTATATCCTTAGGATGTAGCATGCTTCACCAAGATCCTTCATTATGAAAGTCTTTAACAACAAATCTTTAACGAACTGCATTAACGGGATATTGTTTACCAAAATCAATATGTCATCGACATACCCGATTATGAAAATAATATTCTTCCCGCTGCGTTTACGATGAACGCAGGGCTCTTCCGAATTAATGATGAAGTCAAAAGGACTTGATAGCTTCATCAAATCGGATATTCCAACTCCTTGAAGCTTGCTTCAATCCATAGATGGATCTCTTTAGCTTGCATACTAGATTAAAATTCGGCTTAGATATAAAACCTTGTGGTTTAGTCATAAACATTTCTTTATCAATGTTGCCATTGAGAAAAGTTATTTTCACGTCCATCTGCCAAATCTCATAATCATAGTGTGCTACTATCGCAAGTAAAATTTGAATGGACTTGATCTTTGCAACTGGTGAGAAGGTCTCGTTATAGTCAATGCCTTTGCGTTGACTATAATCCTTCGCCACCAACCTAGCTTTGTAGGTTTGTACTTTACCATTTGCACTAGTCTTGCGCTTGAAGACCCAATCGCAACATATGAGTCTAACCCTTTTAGGCAACTCAACAAAGTCCCAGACTTGATTGGTGTACATCGAGTCCATCTCGAATTTGATGGCTTCATGCCACTTCCCTGATCAATATCTGATATTGCTTCAGAATAAGTATTATGATCGTCCTTATCCGGTATGTCCATATTATCGAGTTCCTCCAAGAGGTAACCATATCTAATGGGCGGATTACGATTCCTAATTATGGTTGTGCAGTTTGTACATTTTGATCATGAAAATTTTGTGGTGCATTGATATCATCAATGTCCGGAGAGTCCTCAAGAGCTACACTTTCAGATGCCTCTTGGGCGGGAGTTTGAACTATGTTGTTCTCATTCAGCCCACTTGGAGGTTCTTGCACTAGAAAGCACACTCCAATTACGCCCTCACTGGCTGAAAGACGATCACCTAGTGAAAGACTCCCACCGTGAAAGTTGTTGAATGCTCCCACTGATTTCTTGTCATGTTGCTTTAACAAGATGTCAGTCTCTTTGTTAATTTGTGGTTCTTGAATTTCTTCAAGTTCTATCATCTTACGGCCTTGTTCCTTAAAGACTTAATTGTCTTCAAGAAAGTTGGCCTGCCTAGAAACAATCATTGTTTGCTTCTCAAGTAGATAGAAGTAATATCCTTTAGTTTCCTTAGGATATCCCACAAAGTAACCCTTTTCACCTTGGATTCCAACTTGTCGGTAAGCATCCTTTTCACAACCACGGGGCAACCCCATGTTTGATATGTGTAAAAGTTAGCTTCTTGCCACACCATAGTCCATATGGTGTATGCTCAACCGATTTAGATGGAATCCTATTCAGAGTATAAATTGAGGTTTGTAACGCGTGTCCCATAAGAATGTTGGAAGACAGAAAAAGCTAATCATAGACCTCACCATGTCTAACAGTGTTCGGTTTCTCCTCTCGGACACACCGTTCAACTGAGGTGTTCTGGGAGGAGTCCTTTGTGACTGGATTCCATGTAACTTCAAGTAATCAATGTATTTGTGGCTAAGGTATTCACTTTCTCGATCCAATCTAAGAGTCTCGATACTCTTACCAAGTTGTTTTTCTACTTCAGCCTTAAACTCTTTGAATTTCAAAAGATTCGGATTTGTGTTTCATAAGATACACGCATCCGTATCTTGATAAATCATTAACAAAAGTGATGAAGTATCCAAAGTGACCCCTTGCTAGAGTGGGAAATGGTCCACAAACATCGTTGTAGATCAACTATATTTTTTCTTTGGCATGCACCCCTTTCCCAGAAAAGGGTCTGTTGATCATCTTGCCCATGAGATAAGATTCACAATCTCCATAAGACTCACAGTCGAATGGGGTTAAGTAGTCTAACTTCCTTAACCTTGTAATTCTTTTCTCGTTTACATGATCAAGTTCTGCAATGCCATAAGTAAATAGGGTTTTCATGATTACTAAGTTTGAGTCTTTTATTTTGTATATTAAGAACATCATATCAATAATGCAACAAATACATGTTGCAAGTAATAGAAAGAACTAGATGATAATCATTAAGTTCTAATCTAAAATCAAAGGGTAAGTCTAACACATAAGCTCCCATACGTTCAGTTAGTTACTCTTGCTTCATTTCCACGTGTAAGACGACTTCACCCGCCCTAACTATCCTAAGACACATGAGCCCCTTCACAATCGAACAAATGTGTGAGCAACATCCGGTATCTAATACCCAACAGTTAGAGCTATTTGTGGACATGTCTATCTTAATAACAAATATACATGTTCTAGTGCCAGAAGCACCTAGTGCCTTTGTTTCTACAACTAGAACCTTGCAGTCCTTCTTCAAGTGCCCTCTTCTACTTAGAAAAAATTACAACTAGATACAAGATTGAGTAAACCATTACAAACCAGATACAAAGTGCATAAATATTGGGAAATTTGTAGTTTCGATGGAAGTTCCAAAACAGATAATGTAATAGGACCAGTCAGACCGGTTAGCTGACTGATGATTTAGATAACAGATAAGATGACCAGCTGAAGTGTGTAGACAGCTGAAGTAACAGATAGGTCACATATTAAGGGGGAAATCAATATGTATAGGTTAAGTCTTGTAAGATCAGAAGATCAACTAACTTGAAGTTCAGATGATGAAGATCTAAGCAGATAAGCTGAAAATCAGATGAGAAGAAGTCAAGACATCAAGACCAGAAGACCTACATCAGATAACAACAAGAAACGGTCAGTAAGTTGTGCTAAGACAACTTACGAACAGATAACCTAAATCAGGAAGACAGATCAGTGTTCGAACTGATCTGTGTCAGCTCCATCAGGTGACTACTTCAATGTTACCCAGTACGAGACAAGTCATCAGACACGAAGAATATCAAACTAAGTTGGTAAATCAAACACTGAATAAGTGTACTTGATAACCAATGAGAGAAAGACACGTATGTACGGAGCTGACATTGCAGGACAAGGCGCTTCAGAGTTAAACGGCTAGAAAGTACAAGCTTGCATGCTTTCGGCCATACCGCTCCTGAAGCACGTCAAATCCGTCTGCAAACCTACCTTAAATAGACCGAAATTCGAATTGCTCTCCAACGGCTAGTTCGATTTCGTGCCTATAATTATGGGATCAAGCCTTCGTAGTAAGGCTATGGAAATTATCTACAAGCAAAAGCTCTCAAGATTTCCGCACGAAGAACACAATCACAAGAGTTATTCTTAATTGTTCATCCCTTAGTTCTTAGCAGAATACTTATCCTCTAGCTTTAGGCTAATCAGAACATAGGATAGTAATCCAGTTGGAACAAAATATGTGCCCCTGTTGATAGGGAAGAGTGGACGTAGGACAAGTTGTCCGAACCACTATAAATATGTGTGCCTTTAATCTGCTTTACACATACTTGCACACTACTCTTGTTATCTGCATGCATATTCTGTACCAGGATTAGACTAGCATCAAGCTACTGATCTGATCAGATTAACACTTTAGTTATCTGATTCAAACCAGATTGGTCAGAATCTTTTCTTGAGTAAAACTGGTTTTCACACGGGTTAACTAATCTTCCGCACCATAAGTTAAACTGATAGACACCAAACTGATCTGCCTGTAAGATCAGTAAGTCGGATATCAGTCCAAACTGATCCACTTCGCACTCTGATCAGATAAACGTGCAAATCACATCTGATCCACGAAAAGTTTTTGAAGTCTATTCACCCCTCCCCTCTAGACTTCAACCCTCACTGAAACCCGTTCGGGACCTACAAGTGGTATCAGAGCAGTGGTTCTTCCGACCACTGGCTTTGAATATCATTGGTTCTTAAGGAAGAACCTTTTTGGTCACTTGAACTGATCTTAGAAAACCGTTTTCAAAACTCATTCTTTCAAAATCACCACAAGCATGGATAATACTTCAGATATGCATCATAATCTACCCATGTTTTCTGTTGATGAGTATGCAGATTGGTCCATAGACATGAGAGACCATCTGGGAGTGATTAGCAACAGAATGGATGAGATTCTTGAGATAGGACTGATTATCATCTATCACTACAACCCAACTGAAGTAGGACGAGATCCCACACAACCAGTTGGAGCAAGAATCAGAAAGAGTCCCTCTCTGATGGATGCAGATGAGAGGAAACTGTCTAACCTGGATACTGTTGCCAGACATCTCATCATGAAAACCATGGATGCTACTACAAGAGAGAAAGTGAAGTACCTGAAGACAACTAAGGAAGTCTGGGATACGCTTGCTGAAATCTGCACAGGAAATGAACAGATCAAGGACAGCAGACTGTAAGATGAGCTAGTTGTATTTGAGAAACTCAAGATGTTGTCAAATGAAACAATTGATCAATTTGATGGAAGGGTCACACGAGGAGTCAACCGACTTCGTGATCTCGGACGAGTTATGTCAAACAAGGATATCAATTACAAGATTCTCAGATCACTGACTAAGAAATGGGATACGAAGGTGACTGTGATTAAGGACTGTCAAGATATTGCTACAATGAAACCAAATGATCTAATCTTCAGTTTGAAAGCTCATGAGTTCGACCTGATTGAGAGAGGACAAGGATGTGATGATGTCCCAGCTGAAACTACTCCCAATCCCAAATCTGATGCATTTCAGGCAGCAAGTAGTAGTTCACGAATTGTGGAACCAGTTGAAAACATCATCAGTCAAGCTGAACAAATTGCCTTACGGACAAGAAAGTTGGAAAGAACAAATGTTCAAATGGGCAAATACAGGAAATTTTATGATGACTATCGAATGAATAGAGGAAGAGATCGTCGTTCATCTCACAGATCGCAACGAGATAACAGAAGATAAGAAAGACAGGACGATCATTCTTACGAAAGGAAGGATGATCGGAAAGAAAGTAGACGTGATGATCGATTAGATAGGAAAGGTTCTGACTATCGACAGAATGGGAAGTTTCCTGACAGGCATTACAGAAGACACGATTCTCCAGGCAGAGGAAGCTCAGGGGATTCAAGAGTGTGCTATAACTGTTAGAAACCAGGCCATTAGAGTGCTGACTGTCCTGACCTGACCCCCAAAGAAAGAGAGGAGAAAAGAAACAGAAGAGAACAGAGATACAGGGACAGGAAAGCTATGGTTGCAGATACGTCTGGCATTGATGATTCATACCTGACCTCTGATGATTCTGGTTACTCATCTGTCGAAGACTTCTGTTTGATAACAACAACTGATGATGTCGAGGATCTGAGCTTCTTATCTGATGACGACATATGTCTCATGGCCAGAGAATCTGATCAAACAGAGGTACTTTCTAACTCTTCTGTGCCTCTTTCTTCCACACCACATGTGCCGAGCACATCTGCAGGAGAGGTCAACTTGCAGGTCTACAATGACCAATTGCTTGATGATCTTTCCATTGCAATAGATACTTATACACGAGTTGAAGTTGAGAACGATAACCTGAGAGCTGAGAACATCAGGCTTGTTAAAGAAATTGAGGCAAGTAGAGCAGCTGAACTAAAATCAGCTGAAAATGTTCAGAAGAGGACCACAGAACTGGAGTTTCTGAAGGTCAGTTCTTCTGATCAGGGAAAGTTGGTTAAGGAACAGTTAGCTCTCAACCTACAACAAGCCAGTGAACTCAAATCTCTTCAGGCTAAGTTTCATGAACTCTTCCGGATGCATGAGAATCTGAAAGTTCTTGAGGACGGTCTACATAAGAAAATAGAGGTTTTCACGAAATCTTCTAAAACTGTTCAAGACTTGAACAACTATTTTCGTACGCCGACTGACAAGAAGGGAATTGGGTATGAAATCCCTTCTGGATCCTCAAAAGTCCCGTCTGGTTCACATCAGAAAAGTGTAACCAAACGAGTTTCTTACCAAGATACACGAAATACCAAATATGTATCTAGTAAGGGAAAAGGACCAGCTGATCAGGCAAGGCAAGTGTCAGATCAGAAAGGGAACAAAAATGAACCCCAACTGACCAGACATCAGCCTAGGTATCATCAGATGAACCCAGTTCTTCTGAGGAGACCACAACCCAATCAGCAGAGTAGGTATCAGGCTGGACCATCTCGAAAGGGACAATCCCAGCTGATGCAGACTCAGTCCAAGCTGCCTAACAAGCAAGGTAAGGGTAAACTGCTAAGACCAATTATGCCAGAAAGATATGAATCTTTTAATGGTAGCAGTCGTACCTACCCTTACAATCAGAAACCTAGGGTTGCTGCACCTGAGCCCCACTGGATTAAAAGAAGACAAGTTTCAATGAAAAATCCCAAGTCTTCTGATTCGTCCAAGGGTCACACTAATAATCATACTGATCAGATTGCATATGAAGAAACGTATGATTATGTAGATGTTTATGGGAGACAGATCAAGCCTTCTATTTTCAACAGAGGTGCCAGATATGTTTGGATCCCGAAAGGTAATTCTAACCCCCCAGGACCCGATTCTACTGGGGTACCTAAAGTTTGAATTGTTTGCAGAATCGCTTGGGACTGGTAAATAAGGGTGGAGAACAGGCAGCTATCTGGTACATAGATAGTGGATGCTCAAGACACATGACTGAAAGTCAGTTTCTCCTTAGCAACTATGTTGAAAGACCAGGCCCAAGAGTTCTCTTTGGTGATGATAACTTTGGTCATACCAGAGGAGTCGGAACCTTAGTGAACGATGATGTACAGATCACAGGAGTTTCATATGTTGATGGATTAAAGCACAATCTGTTATCTGTTTCACAATTCTGCGACAATGGTTTTAGTGTTGAGTTCTCGACAGAAAAATGCACAGTCAGGAATCGAGTTACTCAACAGATCTTGCTGATTGGTTCAAGAAAAGGAACGATATACACTGTTATTGGAACAATTGTCCAAGAAATGCATGCCTGATTGTTAAGAGTTCTAAGAGCTCCAGCTGGCTCTGGCACAAGAGGATGAGCCATCTGAACTTTAAGACTCTTAACAAGATAGCAAGGATGTCTTTGGTAGAAGTGCTCCCGAATGAAGTTTTCTATAAGGATCAGACATGTTCAGCATGTCAGAAGGGAAAGCAAGTCAAGGCTTCATTCAAAGGGATACCTTCTCCTCCATCCAGAAGAGTACTGCAACTGCTCCATATGGATTTGTTTGGACCAGTTACACCTCTAAGTCTCAGTGGACGCAAATACACTCTGGTGGTCGTGGATGATTATTCCAAGTTCACCTGGGTTATATTCTTGTACAAGAAAAGTGAAACTACAACCAAACTACCCGAGCTGCTCAAGAAAATTCAGAATGAGAAGGGTCTCAGCATAGTGAAAATCAGATCAGACAAAGGTACTGAATTCCTTAACCAGTTTATATCTAATTTTTGCTCTGAGTTTGGTATACAGCATGAGACATCAGCTGCCAGAACACCACAACAAAATGGCGTAGCAGAAAGAAGAAACAGAACACTTAAAGAAGTTGCACGCACCATGTTAGCTGAGCATGCAACTCAAAGTCGTTTCTGGGCAGAAGCTATCAATACAGCTTGTCACACGCAGAACAGATGTTCTCTGACTAAGATTCACTTTAAAACACCCTATGAACTGTGGAAGGGCAGAAAACCTCGTGTTTCCTACTTCCATGTTTTTGGATGCAAGTGTATCATACACAACAATGGGAAGAGTTAGTTTAAAACTTTTGATGCAAAGCAGATGATGGTATATTCTTAGGATATTCCTCAACCAGCAAGGCATTTAGGGTCTTCAACAGACGAACCCTAGTTGTGGAAGAAACACCTCATGTGGTCTTTGATGAGACATCTTCTGATCAAGAGAAATCTGCCTCAGAACAGATAACACCAGATGCAACTGCTGTTCCAGTTACACAGAAAATGGATCAGCTAAGGCTCAAAGGAAAGGAACCAAAATACGTCACAGTATGTGTTCCTAAATTTAACCTTGATGATTCACCAGGTCAGAAAGACCCCAAGGCACGTACAACTGTCAGTGAAGAAGCTGGTACAGCTGAGACAGTAACAACTGAACCATCTGGTTCAGGGGGAACACTTGATGTTCCGGCAGACAGACTTCAGCACATGATGAGTCCAACATCAGTTGAGACATGTCCATGCCAAGTGGATCCTACTTAAGTACCTCTCCCAGTCTGTAGTGATGAATCTTTATCAGAAGAGGATGATGTTCTCCAAACAGATGACAATCAGGACAGAAGGACCTGGATAACCAGTCATCCAACTGATCTGATCATCGGAGACCCATCTGATAGAGTTAGAACTAGACATCAGATTGGTGAAAGTGAAATGTATTGTTGTTATCTGTCTTTGAAGGAACCACTCAAAGTTGAGGAAGCTCTTCAAGATGCAAGCTGGATTCTAGCCATGCAAGAAGAACTAGAACAGTTTGAAAGAAATCAAGTTTGGGAACTTGTAGACAGACCAACTCATCAAGATGTGATTGGTACTAAGTGGGTATTCAAGAACAAGAAGGATGAGCACAATGTAATAACCAGAAATAAGGCAAGACTTGTTGTTAAGGGATTGATTATGATAAAACCTTTGCACCAGTCGCCCGCCTGGAAGCCAATCGGCTGTTTCTGGCTTATGCAGCTCATAGAGGGTTTACTGTGTATCAGATGGATGTAAAGAGTGCATTCTTAAATGGAGTGCTAGCTGGGGAAGTTTATGTTGAACAACCTCCTGGCTTTGAAATAAGCAACCAAGTGTACCGTTTAAGAAAAGCTCTTTATGGACTGAAACAGGCTCCTAGAGCTTGGTATGACACATTGTCCCAGTTCTTGATAGAGAATGGATTTACCAAGGGCTTGATTGATCGGACCTTGTTCAGAATAGAAGATGGAGAAGACATTGTCTTGGTTCAGATCTATGTGGACGACATTATATTTGGTTCTCCCAATCAGAAGCTATGTGAGAAATTCAGTAAGCTGATGCAAGGGAAATTTGAGATGTCCATGATGGGTCAGATGAGCTACTTTCTAGGTCTTCAAGTCAAGCAAGCTCACACTGAGATATTCATCTGCCAGGCAAAATACACAAGGAATTTGTTGGCTAAGTATGGAGTTCAGAATTGCAAGGAAGTCAGAATTCCAATGTTAACTGCATTCAAGATGGATCCAGATGAAGGTGGTAAGTGTTGGGGAATGAGTTGCACAGATCTATTTGGGGTGAATATTTAAATACAAATTTAATTCATTAATTATTACTAGCATGAATTAATCCTATATTAATTCAAATAATAATTGCAACAACATATCATGCATATAAAAAGCCACGTAAAACCTACGCATGCGGAATCTACGGGTTTACGTGAACGCACCCTCTCCTGATGGCGGTGGCTTTGGTCGGACGGACTAACCAAAAGGACTTCCCAAGTATTCCCTTAGCCCTTGCTCGACAATCCGGTGGAAGGATACTCGCGAACAATTAACAAAAGGAAAAAATAAACTTTGTTGCACCACTTATGTGGATTTGCTAATATTTCCAGCACATGGAATTGTACTAGGGAATGAACTAATCATCCCCTATTTATAAGAGGGAGGGTGGTCGAAATTTTAGTGATATTTCAATGTGGGAAAAGACTTTTCTTGGTCACCAAGAAATCTTGAATATATCCCTTTATATTCTTTTTTTCCCATAATTAAAATATTCCACAAAAAAATCCCACCTCCTCTATAATAGATGATTTTCGAAAATTAAGGATGTCAAGAATCCAAGATTTGGATCTTCTTGAATTTATGAGATATTCTTGTATTTCAAGAAATACATATCTTCCATAATATCTTTTCAAGAAAATCAAGAAAATCTTTCTTGCCCTCTATTTTCAAAAAATTTCGAATATCCTTATGAATAACCAAGTGGGAGATTTCTTGAATTTAATGAGATAATCTTGTATTCCAAGAATACATATCTTCATTCCATAACAAAATTCAAAGAAAATATTTCTCCCTCTTTTATCCATAAATTTCGAAAAATTAGAGGAAATATAAGCAACAATATTTATTTTATTTTAATCATCTTTTCAGTTATTGGACTATATGTTGGGCTACTCAGGGGGCCTTTAGGAGAATTAAGATTGGACCTTCTAATGGATCTTGAATATATAACATTGAGCCACAATATAATTAAAGCCAATAAATATTAATTAATCCCACTACATAATTAATATTGCACCATCCATCTTAACCCATATTACAGTCAATATGACTCTCGGTCATTATTTTCCGTGTTTAAGATTATCTAGCCCATTAATTAATTCAAGCCACTGAAATAGCTTTCCGTTAATTAATATCTTTTGTCCTTGGTCGAGGAACGGTTCAACATTATTATCCATACCGGAAACTAATTCCACTTGCAAGATTTGGTATTATAAAACTTATGAACCTCCCAAGGGGCAAATCAAGCAAGCGTATTTGCACACGATTCTTCAGATAAAATCTTAGCAATCACATGTGACCAATAATATTGCCCAAGATAAAAAGTATTGAATCTCTCGATTAAGCTACCCATGATAAGTCAAAGCAATAGTTACCAATCCCACGTGATCCTATTTAAGGGGCGAAGATTAAGAAACAACGAACCACTAAGGTCTAATTCTTCCTTGTTCGATTAAAAAAATTTATCCTCCTCAGGGTCCTATTCACTCATCACCATGCACTAGTGTAATCTCTTGGTCAAGACAAACCAATCGAGCCCTACACCTCAACCTTTCGCGATGGTTGTTCATTTCCATCTAGGTAAGTGAATGACGTACTTTTTTTAGTTACAAGGAATGTTAATTTAATCTTCCGTGATCTCGGTATCACTAAATTAACTACTGATGTAACACGTCATTTAATTATTGAAACAGTTATGCAAAGAAATATATATAACATTCAATCATATTTAAAGCATCGATGATAAACAATTTATTTCAAGAAATAAGTCCGAAAATTCAGTTTTAGATTATACAAAGTAAAAAGCATACTTTTCAGTATAATCCCAACAGTAAGAAGACTAATCAGAAAGAGTATAGGGCTTTGATTGGATCTTTACTATACATGACTGCAAGGCATTAGATATAACATTTGCGATAGGTGTATGTGCCAAATTTCGAGCAAATCCCAAACAAAGCCACCTTGAAGCGAAATGCAAGCGATTACGAAGTATCTGAAGGGTATCAGAAAACTTAGGTTTATGGTATACAGCAGATGATAATCTAAAGCTTAGTGGGTACTCTGATTCTGATTATGGTGGATGTAGGATAGATAGGAAATCCACATCAGGTACATGTCGGTTTACGGGAAACAAACCGATCTCGTGGTTCTCTAAAAAAAACGTCATTGCCACATCTACTACTTGAGGCGAAATATATGGTCTGCGGTAGTTGTTGCTCCCCAACCGCTCGGGCTTTGTCGAGAGTCGAGGGATTACAACATATCTCGCTACCAATGTACCTATCGCCCAGTGACGATAATAATAGTGCAATTGCTATCACGCGAAACCCCGCTTACGCATACAAGATGCAAGCACGCGTGGACATCGACATCACTTCATAAGAGACCATGCGAGAAAAAAGAGAACATCGAATGGAAAAGATCCATATTGATAAGCAAAAAGTCGACATCTTAACCAAGCCTCTGGTCAAGTCGATTTAGAGAATTATGCAACGAGCTAGGTCTCTTTGGATTTAGGAGATGTAACCCCGAGTATTTTGGTGGTCTCGATCTCAAACACCGGTTGGTTAAGAGATCGACGATAGAATCGATTTGAGTAAGAACCTCAATCGATCGTAAAAAATCGATTAGGCAATCGATCGGATAAAGGATATTAGATTAAGGGGGAACTAAGCAAAAATCGCATAATGAAATCAAATCAACAAAACAATGGAATTAAGAGAGAATTTCATTGATAAAGACCCGGAGGTCGAAACTTTTCATTACAATAGACCCGGAGGTCGAAAGAAAAATCCTAAAACCTAAACCCTAAAACCGATGAGCCTTCTCACTTTAAATAAATGCAAGTGTCATACATGTGGTGCAAAACATATAAGGGATTGAAAAAGGGCGACTTGGATTGATCAAGTTCACATATATAATACTAAATCCATATTACATGTCAGAAATTGCTCATCGATGTTAACCACGTCATCTCGATCGGAACACAAGGCATAGACGGCCACCTCCATGATAAAGGCGACAAATCCGCAATCAGGGTGGCAGTGAAGCTTAACAATGGCCGATGAAGACGAGATCAGGAACAAGGGAAGCATAGGGATGGACTGAGAACCGGAGTTCATTTGAGTAGAATAGAAGAAGCCTATTGGCGGAGGACTTGCCGGAATCAAGGACTCACCAGAATTTCTCATGTGCAAACTTGAGAACGAAAATTGATGAATATTTTTCTAAACTCAGTTCTATTTATAGAGGATAAGCGGGGGTGGAAATGCAATTTCACGACCTAGATGGAAATAAACAATCCATCGTGAAAGGTTGAAGTGTAAGGCTCGGATTGGCTTGTCTTGACCAAGAGATTATACTAGTGCATGACTGATGCACTGAATAGGACCTACAGGAGGACAAATTCTTCAGAACTGAACAAGGAAGAATTAGACCTCAGTGGTTCGTTATTTCTTAATCTTCGTTCCTTAAATAGGATCACGTGTGATTGGTAACTATTGCTTTGACTTATCATGGGTAGAGAATCAACGAGATTCAATACTTTTTATCTTGGGCAAATCTTGGAATCATGGGTAGAGAATCAACGAGATTCAATACAAGAATATCTCATAAATTCAAGAAGATCCAAATCTTGGAATCTTGCCCTATAATTTCGAAAATATCCCATAACAAAGAGTAGGTGGGATTTTGTGGAATATTATAATTATGGGAAAAAGAATATAGGAGATATATTCAAGATTTCTTGGAGATCAAGAAAAGGTTTTCCCACATTATTTTTTGCCCAAAATTTTCGACCACCTATGCTCTATAAATAGGGGATGACTCTTTCATTCCCAAGTACAATTCCATGTGCTGGAAAAATTAGTAAATCCACAAAGGTGGTGCAACATAATTTATTTTCCTTTTGTTAATTGTTCGCAAGTGTCCTACCACCTGATAGTCGAGCAAGGATTAAGGGAATACTTGGGAAGTTCTTTTGGTGAGTCTAATCAACCAAGCCATTGCCATCCCAAGAGGTACCTTCACGTAAACTCGTAGAATTCCGCATGCGTAGGATTTACGTGAATTAATTATATGCATGATTTGTTATTGGATTATTATTTGAATTAATATAGGATTAATTCATGCTAGTAATAATTATAAGAATTAAATTTGTATTTAAATATTCACCCCGAATAGATCTGTGCAACTTATTCCCCAACAACTGGTATCAGAGCCACGGTTTCGGGCTCTGAATTTTAAATTATAATTTAATTTGTTGACATTAAATTTGAAATTGGATAGTAGAATTGCTAGATATGTTTTGTAGGTATCCAATTGTCATGGAATTTAATGTGTTTATTTATGCATGCATATAAATTGTGGTTTTTAATTCGATTCGTTCGGATTCATTTTGTCTCGTGAGAAAATCCACAAGTATATTAGGATTTGTTTGATTCGATCAATGTAATAGACTAGTCTAGATCTAGGTTTATTTATTTTTTGTAAATAAATTGTAACCGGATCGGAAACGGAGGCGGAGACGAAGAATTAAAGGATAAAATCAAGAACCGGGCGTAGGAGGCATGCGTCGCGCGAAACGTGCCAAGGGAGGCACACGTGCGACGTGGACGACGCAGCGTGCTTCGAGCGGGCGGGGCCGAGGGCCAAGCGCTGCAGAGGATCGCCGCGCCGGGCGCGCTAAGCGCCGCTTGCGCCGCTTGTGCGCCGAAACGCCGACGGACTAAGGCTAGCGCTGCCAGGGACGCCTTGTAGCCGCCGAAGTTCCGCAGTGAGGCGAGGGTTGTCGAAAGCACGCTGCGTCTTGTGAGCGCCGTACGTCTGCGCCGCTGTCGAGCCCTTGGCTGAGGGCCGCCGAGGCCGACGAGGGTGATGTCTGCCGAGGCCGCCGAAGCGTAAGCGTCTTGTGGCGCTACGCCAAAGGCGACGTCTGGCGATTGCTCGGCCAAGTGGCCGGCCAGATGCGGGCGTGCATCTCGGCTCAGAGCTACTTGGTGTGGCATTTCGAGACGGAGTTTTTTTTTTTCGAGACGATCGAGTGGGAGAAATTCAATACGGCGTTTCTTCAAAATCAAGCCAAGAAAAATCAAACCATGACAATTGGATAATTTGTGCCCAATATGTTTATTTTTCTGCTTTGCTTGATTTATTATTGTGTTATCTTATGCTTTATTTAATTTGTTTAAATGTGTTTGCATAAGAGTTGCCAAATGAAAAATCTCAAAATCAAAATTACTAAGTATGTTTAAATAATTAATTGACAATTTTATTCCGGATAATAAAATTGAATTAATTTTGACCTCCATGATTTATTTATTTGTGAATTCTTTTGGAGAAATTTCCCCCACGGGACGGTCAAAAGTTAACTTTCACATGAATGAATTTCAAATGGATGATTGTGGATTATTACTAGTGGTGACGATGACCCTCCCCACGAGGCTCGATCAAAGCGAAATAATAATCCTGTATTTAATCATGGTTATTACTTAGGTATAAAATTGATATGCATACACTTCCCCGAAGTCCCTGTCAATTTTATATTGGTCAAGTGGGAGCCAACTATTAATCTGGATATTAAAGGTTCGTAACTGTTCTTGTTTGTAACCTGCTTGAATGTGTTTAAATAATGACCCACCCCACGTGGCTTATTTAAACTGTTTTGAGATGTTGGCTGATGCATGTTCATATTTTTTTGAGATTTTAATATGATGCATGTGATCGAACCTTGTGATATATTTGTGCTTATGCATATTATTGTTTATTTCAGTTCATCATGTCGCAACCTTCTAATCCACTGTCCAATATACTTAAAGAGAATTTGCTTACTGGTGAAAACTATTTTGATTGGAAATACAAACTAAAACCTGTCCTAACCGCATCACCTTCAAAATGGGTACTTGATACACCAAAACCCAAAAAATCAACTAAGGACGCCGGAATATGGGATGAGATGATTTATGGTGAATGGGAGCTGGCAAATGAATTGATGAAGGATACAATTCTGGCACATATGTCAGATGGGTTGAAACACCTTCATCAAGAATATGAGTCAGCTGCAGACATCTTACAGAATCTCGAAGCGATGTTCGCACATCAGACCCATATGGCAATCCAAAGTGTGAAGCAAGAAATTTCTGAATTAAAAATGGAAAAAGGGACGACTGCAGCGCAGCACGTCCTTAGGGTTATGGTGCTATTCGAGGAACTTGAGATCCTCGGCGAAAAATGTGATTTCAAGACTAAGATTGATTTCATTCTCCAATCCTTACCAAAGAGCTATAATCACCACTATCTTGAGTATCTAATGGAAGATCTAGATTTTACAATGGATGATCTTGTAAATGCTCTCACTTTGGTTGAAAGGGAAAGGTAGTGCGGGGAAAAAAACTTGGGAAAACAGAAATCTACTTTTCATCCTAGGTCAAGTGGTGATAAGGATGATGAAAAGAGAAGAAAGTTGAACCAAGCAGACTCAAGCATGAGGAAAGTTTTGGAAAGCGGGAGAGTAGGACGCTCGAGGGCAGCCTGTTCCAATCTCAAAAGGAAAGGAAAGAAAGGTAATTCTCACGCACTAGTTGTTGAAACTTGTTTAGCGACGTATGCCTCCCATTTATGGGTAGTGGATACGGGATCCACTGATCATGTTTGTTTCACTTTATAGGGGTTCAAGCGGACCCGGCAACTTAATGGGAGTGAGATCCTCATCACACTGGGCGATGCTCCGAGAGTGGCAGCTGAAGCAGTGGGAGATGTGCACCTGTCTTTTGAAGATAGGTTTTTAATTTTAAGAGATGTTCTTTACGTTCCGAAATTTAGAAAGAATTTAATTTCAGTTTCTAAACTTTTTCTTGATGGATATTCGGTTACTTTTAATAAAGTTGTTACCATTTCTCTTTTTGATAAATTTATCTGTCATGGAACGTTATCGAATAATCTCTATACAATTAACTGTGCACACCACTCACAAAATGCATCCTATAACACATCAACTGTTTCCGATAAAAGAAAACGTTCATCAGACGTGAATGAGACACTTCTATGGCATCTAAGATTGGGTCATATAAATCCAAAGAGGATCCAAAGGTTGGTGAAAGACGGTTCACTGGAGTTTCTCCAAGTTGAACCAATTCCAACATCACGAATCATGTTTGGAGGGTAAAATGACCAAGAGGGCATTTGGAGCCAAGGGGAATAGAGCCAAAGAAGTGTTAGAGATCGTTCACACAGATGTATGTGGTCCAATGTCAACCAAAGCAAGAGGAGGTTATGAGTATTTTGTCACTTTTATTGATGATTACTCAAGGTACAGTTATATTTTCCTTATGAAGCATAAATCTGAGACCTTTGAGAAATTCAAAGAATTAAAGGCTCAAGCAGAGAATCATAGGGAAAAACATATCAAGTCTCTAAGATCCGAACGTGGAGGCGAATACCTCAGAGATGAGTTTTTGAACTACTTATCTGATGAAGGGATTTCATCCCGATTCTTGCACGAAACCCTCAACAAAAAGCGGGGTTGCGAGCGAAGAAACAGAACTCTTTTGGAAATGGTTAGATCTATGATGAGTTATGCAGATCTTCCCAAGTCGTTCTAGGGTCATACCTTGGAAACAACAGCCTACATTCAGAACTTGGTGCCATCCAAATCGGTTCCCAAAACTCCCAAAGAATTGTGGACCCAAGGCATGAAGCCTAGTATGAGACACATGAGGATTTGGGGGTGTCCGGCCCTCGTGTTGGACAAGGAAGCGAAATTAGATCCTCGTCGAGAATTAAGGTTGTTTGTGGGATACCCGAGGAACAAAAGGGTGTATGTTCTATGGTCCCGAAGATCAAAAGGTGGTCATAAGCACCCACTTTTAGATTTTTGGAAGAAGACTATATGAGCGAAAGAAGACCCAGTGAGATTACCTTAAATGAGCTAAGGGGCTAACCTCAATGCCAATTGCTGGTGACATACCAAAGCGACACACTTACACAACCCGGAGCCTCGTCGTAGTGGGAGGGTTGTGAAACAGCCCGAGAGATTCATGGGAATAGGAGAGTCCTTGGACTTGATTCCCGGACAAGACGAATCAGACCCATGGACATATGACGAGGCAATCCAAGACAAGGATGCAGATTCTTGGCAAACAGCAATGAATGTCGAAATGGGTTCTATGTTTCATAACAGAGTGTGGGAGCTAGTCGAACCACTTAATGGGGTCAAACCCATTGGTTGCAAGTGGGTGTATAAGAGAAAAAGATGACCGGACGGGAAGGTGGAAACCTTCAAAGTAAGACTCGTGGAGAAAGGTTATACTCAGAAAGAAGGGATCGATTATTAGGAAACGTTTTCGCCCGTAGCCATGCTTAAGTCCATCCGAATTCTCTTATCGATTGCTGCGCATCTTGATTTTGAAATCTGGCAAATGGATGTCAAGATGCTTTTCCTTATGTGAAGTCTTGATGAAGAGATCTATATGCAACAACCCCAAGGCTTCATTGAAAAAAAGGCCAAGAACACTTAGTTTGTAAGCTCATGAAGTCCATTTACGGACTCAAACAGGCATCCAGAGCTTGGAACCAATGTTTTGATCATGTTATAAAGTCTTATGGGTTCGATCAAAATGAATTCGAAAGTTGGGTGTACAAAAAGCTTGTCGGAACTGCATTGCTATTCTTAGTACTATACGTAGACGACATTCTAATCATCGGGAACGATGTAAAGGTGTTATCAGACGTAAGGGCATGGCTTTCAAAACAGTTTGATATGAAGGACTTAGGGGAAGCCGCACACATCCTTGGGATCATGATCACTCAAGATCGCAAAAAAGGATGATAAAGCTTATCGCAAAGCTTCATATATAGACCTTTGTCTTGAAACGATTGACATCACGAGATTCGAAAAGGCTTCGTACCTTTCAGACATGGAATCCATCTATCCAAGAAAAAGTGTCCTAAGACTCAAACGGAGATAGATGACATAAGAGGCATTCTATATGCTTCGGCTGTCGGAAGCCTTATGTATGCAATCTTTGTATGCGAGACCCGGATATCCTGCTTTGCGTTGGCATGGTGGCAAGATATCAAAATGTAACCGGGGAAAGAATATTGAATGGCGATTAAAAACATTAAAAGTATCTGAAAAAAGAACTCGGGATAGAATGATAATTTATCGGTCGAGATAGTCGAATCCTCATCGGCTACACGACTTCGGTTTCCAATCGAGACATAGACTCGGAAAAATCTACCTCCGGTAGTGTGTTTTTGCATGGGGAGGAGCCGTAACATGGAGAAGCGTCAAAGCGGATATCGTCCGATTTCTACCATGGAAGCGAATTTGTAGGCTGCTTGCGAGGCGGCGAAAAAGCGGTTTGGCTCAAGAACTTCCTAGTGGACTTAAATGTAGTTCCGAATTTATCCAACAGAATCACTGTTTATTGTGACAATGTCGGAGCCGTTGCAAATTCAAGGGAACCAAGAGCCCACAAGGCGGCAAACACATTGAAAGGAAATACCATCTTATCGAGATATCGTTAAGAGATGAGATATAGATGTGGCAAAGATAGCGTCCGAAGACAACCTGGCGAGATCCATTCACAAAGTGCGCCTCCTCTGAATACATTCGAGAGACATGTGGAAGGAATGGGTGTCAAGACCGTTTGCCAATCTGCTTTGAGTATAAGTGGGAGAAATTATTAGGTTACGTGTAGGTGACATTAGATGTCACGAATTAGGAACTACACGAGACATGTTGTAGTATACTTAAAAGCAGACTTTGAGTATAAGTGGGAGATTGTTGGGATTATACTGGAAAGTATGCTTTTACTTTGTATAATCAAAACTGAATTTCGGACTTATTCTTTGAAATAAATTGTTTATCACTGATGCTTTAAATATCATTGAATGTTACATATATTTCTTTGCATAAGCTGTTCAATAAATAATCGTATTACATTGTAGTTAATTTAGTGATACGAGATCACAGAAGATTAAATTAACAGTCCCTTGTAACTAAAAGTACACCATTCACGACCTAGATGGAAATGAACAATCCATCGTGAAAGGTTGAAGTGTAAGGCTCGGATTGGCTTGTCTTGACCAAGAGATTACACTAGTGCATGGTGATGCCTTTGAATAGGACCCTCTGAGGAGGACAAATTCTTGAGGCGAACAAGGAAGAATTAGACCTCAGTGGTTCGTTATTTCTTAATCTTCGTTCCTTAAATAGGATCACGTGTGATTGGTAACTATTGCTTTGACTTATCATGGGTAGATAATCAACGAGATTCAATACTTTTTATCTTGGGCAATATTATTGGTCACATGTGATTGCTAAGATTTAATCTGGACTAGAGAATCGTGTGCAAGAAATCGCTTTGTTCGATTTGCCCCCTTGGGAGGTTCATAAGCTTTATCATACCAAATCTTGCAAGTGGAACTAGTTTCCGGTATGGATAATAATGTTGAACCGTTCCTTGACCAAGGACAAAAGATATTAATTAATGGAAAGTTATTTCAGTGGCTTGAATTAATTAATGGGCTAGATAATCTTAAACACGGGAAATAATAACAAGGGAGCCATATTGGTATAATATGGGTTAAGATGGATAGTCTGATATTAATTATGTAGTGGGATTAATTAATATTTATGGGCTTGAATAATATTGTGGCTCAATATTGATAATTCAAGATCCATTGGAAGGTCCATCTTAATTCTCCTAAAGGCCCCTAAGTAGCCCAACATATAGTCCAATAACCTAAAAAGGTGTTTAAAATAAAATAAATATTGTTGCTTATTTTTCCTCATTAATTTGAAATTTATGGATAAAAGGGAGAAAAGATTTTCTTTGAATTTTGTTATGGAATGAAGATATGTATTCTTGGAATGCAAGATTATCTCATTAAATTCAAGAAATCTCCCCTTGGTTATCCATAGGAAATTCGAAAATTTTGATAATTAAGGGAAAAAAAAGATTTTCTTGATTTTCTTGAAAATATATTATGGAAGATATGTATTTCTTGAAATACAAGAATATCTCATAAATTCATGAAGATCCAAATCTTGGAATCTTGCCCTATAATTTCGAAAATATCCCATAACAAAGAGTAGGTGGGATTTTGTGGAATATTATAATTATGGGAAAAAGAATATAGGAGATATATTCAAGATTTCTTGGAGATCAAGAAAAGATTTTCCCACATTATTTTCTACCCAAAATTTCGACCACCTATGCTCTATAAATAGGGGATGACTCTTTCATTCCCAAGTACAATTCCATGTGCTGGAAAAATTAGTAAATCCACAAAGGTGGTGCAACATAATTTATTTTCCTTTTGTTAATTGTTCGCAAGTGTCCTACCACCGGATAGTCGAGCAATGATTAAGGGAATACTTGGGAAGTTCTTTTGGTGAGTCTAATCAACCAGAACCCAAACGAACGAAATCAGTAACACGCAAGACTGAAAAATGACGATTCTCAGAAAACGTCGAATTCCAAAAGCAATCGAAACCGAAATCGCACGAAAAAGTTGTATTAGTATAATCGTTAATCAAGCAACAACCCAAAACAGAAACTGGAAACCAAAAGAACTTCTCAAGTATTCCCTTAATCCTTGTTCGACTATCCGGTGGTAGGACACGTGTGAACAATTAACAAAAGGAAAATAAATTATGTTGCACCACCTTTGTGGATTTACTAATTTTTCCAGCACATGGAATTGTACTTGGGAATGAAAGAGTCATCCCCTATTTATAGAGCATAGGTGGTCGAAATTTTGGGTAGAAAATAATGTGGGAAAATCTTTTCTTGATCTCCAAGAAATCTTGAATATATCTCCTATATTCTTTTTCCCATAAATATAATATTCAACAAAATCCCACCTACTCTTTGTTATGGGATATTTTCGAAAATAATAGGCAAGATTCCAAGATTTGGATCTTCTTGAATTTATGAGATATTCTTGTATTTCAAGAAATACATATCTTCCATAATATCTTTTCAAGAAAATCAAGAAAATCTTTCTTGCCCTTTATATTTCAAAAATTTCGAAATTATCTTCATGAATAACCAAGTGGGAAATTTCTTGAATTTAATGAGATAATCTTGTATTCCAAGAATACATATCTTCATTCCATAACAAAATTCAAAGAAAATCTTTCTCCCCTTTTATACATAAATTTCGAAAATATTGAGGAAAAATAAGCAACAATATTTATTTTATTTTTAAACACCTTTTTTTTATTTTATTGAAAAATCTTCGAGGGCACTTTGGAATTATTGGAGCTTCAATTGGATCTTGAATTATTATTGATTAATATTATTCAGAAATATTAATTAATCCCACTACATAATTAATATTGCACTATCCATCTTAACCCATATTACGATCAATATGGTTTCCTGTTATTATTTCCGTAATATCTAGCCCATTAATTAATTCAAGCCACTTTTTTCCGTTAATTAATATCTTTTGTCCTTGGTCAAGGAACGGTTCAACATTATTATCCATACCGAACTAATTCCACTTGCAAGATTTGGTATGATAAATCTTATGAACCTCTTAAGGGGGCGAACAATCATGGTTCTCCGTATTAAATCTTAGCAATCACATGTGACCAATAATATTGTCCAAGATAAAAGTATTGAATCTCGATTGATTCTCTACCCATGATAAGTCAAAGCAATAATTACCAACCACACGTGATCCTATTTAAGGAACAAAGATTAAGAAATAACGAACCCACCGAGGTCTAATTCTTCCTTGTTTAGTTAATTAAATTTGTCCTCCATTGGTCCTATTCGATTATCAAGGCACTAAACAATCTCTTGGTCAAGACAAGTCAATCTGAAGCCTTACATTTCAACCTTTCACGATGGATTGTTCATTTCTATCTAGGTCGTGAATGGTGTACTTTTAGTTAAAGGACTCTTAATTTAATCTTCTTTGATCTGGTATCACTAAATTAACTACAATGTACGTACTATTTAATGAGCATTATGCGAAATATATGTAACATTCAATGATATTTAAAGCATCGAATCTTATTTAAGTAAATAAGTCCGAAATTAGGTTTTGATTATACAAAGTAAAAATCATACTTTCGATAATCCCAACAATCTCCCACTTATAAAAAGTATACTTCAACATGTCTCGTCTAGTTCTAATTCGTGACATCTAATGTCACCTCTACATGAACCTAATAATTTCTCCCACTTATACTTAAAGCCAGATTAGCAATTTGAGCTTGACACCCATTCTTTCCAAATATCTCTGAATGTATTCAGATATAGGACCCTTTGGAACGGATTAAATTTGTCTTCCACGCTATCTTTGCCACTTCTATCTTCTCTCTTAACGATATCTCGTATAAGGTGGTATTTCCTTTCAATTTTGTCGGGCTTTGTGGGCTTTGGTTCCCTTTCTTTACAAACTCTTTCCAAGATTGTCACAATAAAAGTCTTTCTGTGGCAAATTCGAACCACATTCAAGTCCATTTGAAGTTCTTGAGCCAAACTTTTCATCTCCTTCAAATAACTAATATATTCGCTTCCATGGTAGAATTCTTTGACGTTTCTTTGACGCTTCTCCATGTCAAGGCTCAACCCCATGCAAAACACACTACCTGGAGGTAGATTTTTTAGTCTATGTCCTTTGGAAACCAGTCCGTGTATCAATGGGGATTGGACTATCTTGATTAATAAATCAACATTCTATCCCGAAGTTCTTTTTTTCGGATACTTTCCATTTAGCTCGTCATTCAATGTTCTTTTCTCCCGTTACTTTGATATCTTTTTCTCAAGAAACAGATATCCTAAACACACATTGTTTCCAAATTCCGGCATAAGTAATGCCTCTCATGTCATTATCTCTTTTATCGTCTTAAATCAACATTCTTGGATAGATGGATTCCATGTCCGAAAGGTTTTTAGCCTTTCTTGGAATCTTGATTTCCATAGTTTGGTAAGATCTTGTCATGATGAAGTTGATGAAAAGCATCATCCTTTTTGAGATCTCGAGTGATCTTTTGATCCCAAGGATGTGCTTCGCTTCTCCTAAGTCCTTCATATCAAACCTCTTTGGAAAGCCATGCCCTTACGTCGATAACACCTTTACATCAATCCCGATGATCGAATGTCGGATTCACGTATAAACTAAGAATACCAATGCGCTTCCATTACTTTTTTGTACACTTAACTTTGAGAATCGCTTTTGATCGAACCCATAAGACTTTTATAACATGATCAAAACATTGTTCTAAGCTCTTGACAAGTTCATCCCTTTTTTGAGATTCTTGAACTTGATTAATTTTTTGGATGAAATTGGAGAATTCTCCTACAAGTCCTGTCATATCAATCTCTTCAGTTTAAGGAAAAACCTTTGACATCCATTTGCCCTTTCAAAATCAAGATCTTGGAATTCGATAAGAAACTCGGATGGACTTAATCTTTATAGTAAAAAGTTTCCTCATAATGGATCCCTTCTTTTCGACTTAACCTTTTTTTGCTTTGAAAGGTTTGCCCGGCTCGGTCCTTTTTTCTCTTATACACCCATTGCAACCAATTTTAAGTGGTTAAGTAAATGGTTATGAAACATAGAACCCATTTTGGCTTTTCATTGTTGTTTGCCAAGAATATGCATTTATCTTGGATTGCTTCGGGTGTCCACGGGTCTAAAGATTCATCTTCTTAAATCAAGTCCGAAACTCTCTATTCCCATGAATCTCTCCTTGCTGTTTCACAACCCTCCCACTGATCAAGATTTTATCTTGTCGTGTAAGTCCTTTTGGATGTCATCTTAAATATGAAATTGGCATTGAAAAAAGTTTCATTTAAGGTCCTTCACTACTGGTCTTCCTTTAATATAGTCTTCTTCAAAAATCTAAAGTGGGTGCTTATTACCACCTTTTTGATCTTCCTTTTTCCATAGAACATACACCCTTTTTGTTTTAATGGGTATTTCCCAACCTTAATTTGGATCGAGGATCGATTTTTTCGACCGTTCCCTAAACCCATGGGCTTTCATTGCATCCCCCAATTCTCATGTTCTTATACAGGCTTATCCCCATTCTTTGGGAATTTTTGGGAACCGATTTGGATGGCTCCAAGTTCGAATGTAAGCCCCTTATTTAAGACTAGTTATTCATGAAGATCCGCATAACTCATCGTGTGATCGTTGATCTAACCATTTCCAAAAAGGTCTTCAACGTTACGTGTTGTTGTCTCAAAAACTCACATCGACATAGAAGCGCTTTTTTTAGATGGTACAAATTTGCCATTTCGGTTGGAATGCGCTCCCAAAAATATACTCTTTCTTAAATCCTCAATAAAAAGTGATTTTAACCCCTGGACTCATCTTTTGGCTTTTTTGGTTTAGGTGTAGTGAGAACCCTCCATGGCTTTGTGCAATTGGTGAGGACAATAGTAAGTTTTCGATTCGAATCAACAAAGTTTTCACCCCCGATGAACGTTTTTTCAAAATTGTCTTTAAGTATATTGAATAGTGGATTAAAAGGTTGCGACATGATGAACCTGAAATAAACAATAATATGCATAAACTTTACAAATATATCCACAAGGTTTGATCACATGCATCATATTAAAATCTCAAAAAAAACATGAACATGCATCGACCAACATCTCAAAAACAGTTTAAATAAGCCACGTGGGGTGGGTCATTATTTAAACACATTCAAAAAAGGTTACAAACAAAACGATTTAAAACCTTTAATATCCAGATTAATAGTTGGCTCCAATGTCCAATATAAAATTGAAGGACTTGGGGTTCAGTATATGCATATCAATTTTATACCTAAGTAATAACCATGATTAAATACATGATTATTATTTAATATTATTGAACGAGCCTCGTGGGGAGGTCATCGTCATCCGCCACTAGTAATAATCCACAATCATCCATTTGGAATTTATTCATGTGAAAGCTAACCTTTGACCGTCCACCATTCTCAGAGGAATTTCTCCAAAACAATTCACAAATAAATAAATCGATGTTCACTTGCTGGAGGTCAAATTAATTCAATTTTATTATCCTTAATAAAATTGTCAATTAATTATTTAAACATACTTAGTAATTTTTGAAGGTGAGATTTTTCATTGGGCAACTCTCATGCAAACACATTTAACCAAATTAAATAAAGCATAAGATAACTTTCAATAGTAAATCAAGCAAAGTAAAAAAAATGGTACAACATAAACAAATATATCACAAGGGTCACACGATATTTAAAATCACATTGAACATGTTACAAACAAGAAATAAGCCACGTTTGCCATTATAAAATCGACAGGACTTCGGGAAGTATATGCATATCAATTTTATACCTAAGTAATAACCATGATTAAATACATGATTATTATTTCTTTTGGGGTCATCGGTTTAGGTAATCCACAATCATCCATTTGGAATTTATTCATGTGAAAGCTAACCTTTGACCGGCCCCGGGGTGGGGGGAATTTCTCCAAAACAATTCACAAATAAATAAATCGTGAGGTTAAATTAATTCAATTTTATTATCCCAATAAAATTGAATAGTGGATTAAACATACTTAGTGAATTTTTGAAGATGAGATTTTTCATTAGGCAAATAATGCAAACACATTTAACCAAAAAATAAATCACATAAGATAACTTTGATCACGTAAATCAAGCAAAATCTCAAAAAAAACATATTGGGCAATAAATTATCCAATCATCATGGTTTGATTTTTCGCTTTAAAGAAACACCGCCTTGAATTTCTCCCATTATTTAAAAGAACTCCATCTCAAAATGCCACGCCAGTCTGATGCAAACAATCCGATTACCAAACCTTTAATATCGATTAACCAATTTGGCTCCCGCACTCCCCAATATGGTCCAAATAAACTAAGAAGAGGACTTGATCCGTATATTTTTTATCTCAAGACGTCATAATGATTAAATATGCCAGACTTATTTTTGAAAAGAGCCTCGTGGGGCGGTCATAAATCCGTCCGTGTCCACAATCATCCTGATTCGCCATTTTTTTGATTTTTGGCTTTAATTCTTCGTTCTCCGTCTTTTCGTTCCGATCCGGTTATAAATTTATTTACAAAAATAAATAAATAAATAAACCTAGATCTAGACTAGTCTATTACATTGATCAAATCAAACAAATAAAACGAATCCGAACGAATCGAATTAAAAACCACAATTTATATGCATGCATAAATAAACACATTAAATTCCATGACAATTGGATACCTGCAAAATAGATCTAGCAATTCTACTATCCAATTTCAAATTTAATGACAGCGAATTAAATTACAATTTAAAAAATTCAGAGCCCGAAACCGTGGTTCTGATACTAGTTGTTGGGGAATAAGTTGAATGTGATCTATTAAAAAATATTTAAAACAAATTTAATTCTTATAATTATTACTAGCATGAATTAATCCTATATTAATTCAAATAATAATCCAACAACAAATCATGCATATAATTAATTCACGTAAATCCTACGCATGCGTAATTCTACGAGTTTACGTGAACGTACCTCTTGGGACGGTAATGATCTGGCTGATTAGACTAACCAAGAGAACTTTCCAAGTATTCCCTTAATCCTTGTTCGACTATCCGGTGGTAGGACACATGTGAACAATTAACAAAAGGAAAATAAATTATGTTGCACCACCTTTGTGGATTTACTAATTTTTCCAGCACATGGAATTGTACTTGGGAATGAAAGAGTCATCCCCTATTTATAGAGCATATGTGGTCGAAATTTTGGGTAGAAAATAATGTGGGAAAATCTTTTCTTGATCTCCAAGAAATCTTGAATATATCTCCTATATTCTTTTTCCCATAATTATAATATTCCACAAAATTCCACCTACTCTTTGTTATGGGATATTTTCGAAATTATAGGCAAGATTCCAAGATTTGGATCTTCTTGAATTTATGAGATATTCTTGTATTTCAAGAAATACATATCTTCCATAATATATTTTCAAGAAAATCAAGAAAATCTTTTTTTCCCTTAATTATCAAAATTTTCGAAATTTCCCTATGGATAACCAAGTGGGAGATTTCTTGAATTTAATGAGATAATCTTGTATTCCAAGAATACATATCTTCATTCCATAACAAAATTCAAAGAAAATCTTTCTCCCCTTTTATCCATAAATTTCAAAAATATTGAGGAAAAATAAGCAACAATATTTATTTTATTTTAAACACCTTTTTCAGTTATTGAACTATATGTTGGGCTACTCAGGGGACCTTTAGGAGAATTAAGATTGGACCTTCCAATGGATCTTGAATTATCAATATTGAGCCACAATATTATTCAAGCCCATAAATATTAATTAATCCCACTACATAATTAATATTGCACTATCCATCTTAACTCATATTACAGTCAATATGGCTCCCGGTTATTATTTCCCGTGTTTAAGATTATCTAGCCCATTAATTAATTCAAGCCACTGAAATAGCTTTCCGTTAATTAATATATTTTCTCCTTGGTCAAGGAACGGTTCAACATTATTATCCATACCGGAAACTAATTCCACTTGCAAGATTTGGTATGATAAATCTTATGAACCTCCTAAGGGGGCAAATCGAACAAGCATACTTGCACACGATTCTCCGTATTAAATCTTAGCAATCACATGTGACCAATAATATTGCCCAAGATAAAAAGTATTGAATCTCGTTGATTCTCTACCCATGATAAGTCAAAGCAATAATTACCAACCACACGTGATCCTATTTAAGGAACGAAGATTAAGAAATAACGAACCACTGAGGTCTAATTCTTCCTTGTTCAGTTCTGAAGAATTTGTCCTCCTGTAGGTCCTATTCAGTGCATCAGTCATGCACTAGTGTAATCTCTTGGTCAAGACAAGCCAATCTGAGCCTTACACTTCAACCTTTCACGATGGATTGTTCATTTCTATCTAGGTCGTGAATGGTGTACTTTTAGTTACAAGGGACTGTTAATTTAATCTTCTGTGATCTGGTATCACTAAATTAACTACAATGTAACACGTACTATTTAATGAACAGTTATGCAGTAAATATATGTAACATTCAATGATATTTAAAGCATCAGTGATAAACAATTTATTTCAGTAAATAAGTCCGAAATTCAGTTTTGATTATACAAAGTAAAAAGCATACTTTCCAGTATAATCCCAACACGAAGTCGGGGTCCGACGCGAGTCACCACCGCCACCTCAGCGCGCGGGCGACTCGCCATCGTGTTCAAGGGATAGTGCGTCAAAGAATATGGGTCGCAGGCGGAGCCGCGGACCTAAGCGAACTGGTTCCAAACCAGAATCGCAAAGAAGACGATCGAATCGGCGGCGCGCCGCCACTGATTCGTGTCGATTCCGGTGGGTGCACCGTTGCGAAAAAACATGAAGAACAAAGGCAGAGAAAAATGGATGGGGAAATCGCGCGGCGTGAGTCACGAGCTCACGCACGCGTCGCGAGGCCATGTCGCCTAGCGCTTGCCTCGAGCGACACGGCGTAGCATCGCGGCCGCGTGAACGAGGTGGAGCGGCGGCGGCCTTCTCCTAGAGAAAGCCCTAGAAATCGATTTGGGGGTTTTGCTCGAAGAAGATGACCCATGAAAAATAAACAAGGGTGCGGTCAAAACTATAACAAAACGACCGTGCCCCACTTTGCATAAAAAAAAATATTTATTCAAAACAAAATTTTAATTATGCAATTAAAATAGAGAGCTTGATGCTCTGATACCACTGTTGGAATTTAGAGGCACGTAAACACGTAATACATGCGCAACAGAAATAAATAGTTCACCAACAACGAACATATAATTGCATAAATGATTACAATAATCATAACAAGAAACCTTACAGTGATTCGATAGCAGATTTCTCAACTATGATATCCACATAATCCCCGTGAACAGATTTGCACAGATTTGCCAGCGTTGAATCTGAGAGGAATTTGCTATGAAAATTCCTATTCTAGATTTTATGGAGAAACTAGGTTTTCTTGTTGTAGTAAATAATGAATCCCGGGATGTCATATATATAGGGAAAGATTGGCTGAAATCTTAAGCAATCTTTATTAGGCAGATAATTCCTAATCTTGCAAAATAAATCTCAAAGATATGTTTTTCCCTACGGATATTTTCCTACAATAATATTCCATAATATTATTTGGGATTCCTATTTAATTAAATCTAATTTAATTAAATAATAATAATAATAAATAATTCTAAATTAATATATTATTAATTCTCCATAAATTAAATATTAAATCCAATTTAATACTTAATCAACCAACTATAATCCGTACACGGGAGTTACTTGTTGTGTGACCCATAGGCCCTCATATATCGAGCGATTAGTCAAACTAACGGTGTTAATTGAACCCTAGACAATAAATCAAACATTCTCAATGAGGTACGTTGCGAGAAACGTGCAACTACTTGTAACTAAAACATAGGCTATTATGATTTCCTCATTTCATTCACGAATACTCGATTAAGTCTTGAACATGATGAGGTGTCTATTCAAATAACTTAATCATATTATCTCTAATCACTAATTGATCATGTATGTCACACTCAGCCACAAAGTCTAAGTTGACGTGCATCGTCCGATGACTTTGATCCAATTATGATGAGAAGATGAGTATTCTCTCTAAATCCACATTGAAGAATGAATCCTATTATTGGCTCAACTACCAGGCACATGCACTTCGTGATGAACCCAATCCAAGCTATATCTACCCATAGACGGGTGCAAGCGTCGGTCATGGTCAAAGTTCATCACTCCACACATGCCGTGCTTATTGACCTCAAGTCAAAGGAGTATCGCATCGCTCCCACTAACCGAGACACCCGTAGACACATTTAGTGGAAATACATCAAACGGTTTCTCGGATGGGTATACCAATACCCTCTAAGGTATTTGTGCATCCATCATGAGATACCTAGTATCTCGTAGTAAGTTAGATCTTACTACACTCTTTAAGAGTATGATCCAGATCGCACACCAATCTCCATTGCATCATCAATATCTCATTCTTGATGATCCTTGATCGGGGCTATTTGAGAATCATGCTTAAGTCATCTGAGTTCTCACAACCTCAACAATAGCAATGACTCATGGGAACACTTGTATGAATAAATGCAAACAATCAAACATAATATTCAAACAAGTGTAATACATTATTATTAAATGAACTATAATATTAAGTCAAACTGAATATCATCTAGTATTATGTCCTTACAATAGATTGTCTCTAGGACACTAACACTAACATGAACTCAATTGCTAATTTATGTTGTGAATATAGTTCTACAAATATAACATTTATTATTAAAGTTAAATGATTAATGATAGTTTCTAGCGATGAAAAATAGAAATTAATTGTTAAGGTTTTTGATAAATCTATTTTTTCTTAAGCATCCATTGTTAATTAGTACACGAGCACTATAAATGGTTTAGAAAAGGATAAAATCAAAATCCAAGCTCGTGTTACACACAATTTCTTTAATTTCTTCATTTTTTGTTGTTAGTGAATAGTTTGACACTTATAATTAATTAGTTCTTCTCATATATTTAAATTATTTTTTATAACATTCGTCACTTTATTATTAAACTATACTAAGTTACTAACTATTATATTGTACTACAAAAAACAAGATGTCTAGAGTTGATTTTAATGGCGGGAAAACTATCGCTAAATGACATTTGTGATGGAAAACAATTCGTCACTACTTTGAGCGTTGAAAATAAAACCGTCGCAAATCTATCCGGATTTAGGTAAGAAACGCATCGCAATTCCGTCGATTTTTTTCATCGCAAATAAACGACAATTTTATCCATCACTAAATTCATTACGATTTATTTTTGGCTCAGGATGGTTTGAACCACCCGAATCAAGAACCTCTTAGATCTAAGTTGGGAACACCTTGCATATAAATTATGAATTTCGCTCCCATGGGCGTTCGTACAACATTAGGGCGCCTAGAGCACTTGCTTTCATTCGTTTATTTTACAATTGTATATGTACAAAAAATACTTTTTTTTTAAAAACAAATTATTTTAATTAGTTTATTCTAAATATGTAATTTAATTAATTTATAACCTTTTAAAATTGTAATTTTAATTTTGTTTTACTCTATAAATTCTAATTAAATTATATTATATTCTTCTAAAAATTGTATTTTAATTATTTTACCAAAATTCACATTTTTTTAAAAAAAATTAATAAATTTATACCGTACATCTAATTTGACTATTTTATAACCTTTTAAATTCAATAGTACTTTAGTTTTTATTTAAGCATTGCAATACTTATAATTTTTAACCATTGCAAAACAAAAGATAATAATAAACTGAATGTCCATACACAAGTAAAATATAAATTGTTTAAACCAAAAAAAAAAAATTGCTCAAACATTCGGTCATAATCAGCCTTAACCCTCGTCTCCATCTCCTCAACCGAATCCTGCATGCATTGGTGGGGCTGAACTAACGAATCCTGCATGCATTGGAGGAGGTAGAATGTGTCTCTCCAATCACAATGTTGGAGTACCGACCCAACCCGACTATCCATCATCTATCGATATCGACCGCGTCTAGGTAGGATTGATTAGGATCTGCTAGGGGAGCACGTACGGTAATGGATTCACCTCTGATGGTCCACCAATCTCATTTTGCGATTGACCGCAACTAACCTCCCTTTGACATTCCTTTGCAGTTTTTTTAATTAGTATTATTTTTTGATAACCCGATATCCGGTCCGAAGATCGACTAATCCGGGGGACCAGAACCCACCGTCCACTAGCGGGGGTCCCATTTCAAGCCAGAGTTGAGCTCTGTATGGACTGACACATCTCAAGAGTTGTTCGCACCTAAGGGGTTTCGAATCTGAGACCTAGAGAGGAGCATACTCCTAAGTCCTAAGCCTACACCACTTGGCCAACCCTTGGAGGTTAACACCACTTTTTTAATTAGTATTATTAATTAATAAAAAATTGTTATTATTAATTAAATTAAAGATTAACTAATAAATTAATATTATTTATATTCTTACGAGTAGCTAGGTCGTGCGGCTATAGGTGAAGGTCTCCATCTTCGTATCCAACGGATGGTCGATACTCAACGTCTCAGGGTGAGTGAGAGTGTCCTGTCCCTAGCTAGTTCCTGTTAAGAAAAACATAGAAAATATTATTATAAATTTATTGTACTAACATAAATAAATAACATTAATAAAAATTAGATTACGTATCAGGGCAAGTCGGTGCTTCAAGGCTGACTCCGGCGGTTCCTTCGGTTCTAATCGCACCTCTCGATGTATGATGGGTCGTTCCAAACTGCCTTAAAGAGTTCCATTCTTCCATCCCAATATCTAATCCTCGGCTTATCTCTTGATCCAACCATTCATTGTGGCACTTGTACATTAAGTCCATGTACTACACAACAGTAATCTTTTAGAATGGCTTGAAGACGTCCTCGGTCAGAACAATGGTCATCCACGTTATCTGTTTCTGCATTTCAATTAATTAATTTGAATCAATATATATACTAATAAATTATGAATTTAATTTTATACAAACTCTAAATTCGTCGAAGTAGATCCTGCAATGATCATGTGACACCTTTCTCCAACAGTAGGCGTCCATGGAGATGCCCCACAAAAGATGTAACTAGTGGTCGTTACAATCGCCTCGGGTCTAGGAATAATACTAAAATATTAAAAAAATTAAATTAATATTATCGATAGGTTTGAGTACCGTCTTCCTCCTTGCACTCCGCTGGGTAGGACGGGGTGCGTCATGACCACCTTGATCACTGATCTACATTAAACGTTAACCTTATTAATTAATTAAATTACAATACAATTAATCAATTAATTAAATTATTATATCATTGTGATAATTTTTTTATGAAACTTCGACAGTGTCTCAGCTGAATTGGGTCAACTCATCTTCTAGTCAACCAACAATCTAACAAATCTAACATCTAACATCGATTAATTAACAATTATAGTTAATTGAGTAAATTAATTAATTAAATTTAATCATAATATATCTAAAAACACTTCTAAAACTCAGTTTATCATCAATTAAATAACCTAACATATATCACTAAATCAATCAACAAAATTAAATTATACCATCTAAAAAAAATTAACAATTCTAGATTTAACATATACTATTAATTATTTAACAATTCTAACAATGAATCTAACATATATAATTTAACAACAATAATTATATATACTAACATGCATATACGTACATATACAAACGAACATGCATATAAAAACGAAAAATAGTTTAAACATGTTAAATTAATCTAAATAATTCTAACATGTATATATATATACACACACTAGTTCGTATACCCGCGTATTACGTGGGGTTGAAATAATTTTGGTGTTATAAAAGAAATTCTAACATTTCATTTGTTGTTATGAAAGACTTTGCAATTCGAAAAGATGAATTAATTTTTTTATATTGTGAATGAAAAAAAATATTATTATTTCAAATTTTGAAAAATAATGTTGTTTGAAGTATTTTAAAGAGTTGTGGTTAATCATATCTAAGTGCGATTTGGTACATATTTTTTTTTTCTAGATAAATATTTATTTTACAAAATCTCTAAAAAAATTATTTTCTTGAACAATTTTAAAGAGTTTTAACTAATCATATCTATGGAAGATTTGATATATAATTTTATCTTTAAAAAATTTAATTGTTATACAAATAAATTTATATATAAATATAAATATCATATCCTCATGCAAAAATGATGTACTTGAGATTTTTAATTTATGGTTTACTGATTATGGGGGAAATTGTAAAATTATTTCAATATTATAAGCAGAAAATAATATGATAGGTAAGAGATAAGTTAAAATAAAAAAAAGTAACAAAGTTATCTTTTTTTTTTCCACTTAACATGTGGAGGAAGATGTGATTTTTAGCAACTTGGTAATATTATGATATTTCGCTTGACGATTTGGACAAAAAGTCTATAAGTTACAGGACGAAAACTTAATAAAATAAATCAAAAGGACCAATATCAAAAGTGATAAAATTGGTAGTCTGGAAAAAACATCTTCTCTTAAATAAATAATATATTGTGACCAAATAAACAACATAACAAATATTTGTAGCTGGTGTTATTGCTATATCAATGAGTTTGATGAAAAAAAAGTGAAGCAAATAAAGACAAAATTCCAATATAGTCATTAAAGTGGCGAGAGGTCTACAGTTGCCTGAAAGACTTTCTATGCTATCATCAATACAAAAATTATTCATCTGAAGTCAAGTGTCTGTCACTTCAACAGAGCAAATCTAGAATGAACATTCATAATAAATTCATAACTCAAATTATTTACCTCAATACGCCCATCAATATATACAAAACGTGAATATTAATCGCTATGAACAAATTAAAAAATAACTTCTCTAAAACTAATTCAACACTCAAATTTTTACTTCAATATTTCGTGCAATATAAAAAAAACTCCCTGCAAACGAATTCATAGCTAAAATTACTTTTCACAATACTCCTTGCAATAAATATAAAACGTGAATATTAATAGCTATGAACAAATTAGAAGAAACTCATTAATAACTAATTCAACACTCAAATTACTTACCTCAATACTCACGTGCAATAAAAAACAACTCCCTACAATATACAAAATAATACACAAATGCTATAAACATTCATAATAAATTCATAACTCAAATTATTTACCTCAATATTCCCTGCAATATATACAAAACGTGAATATTAATTGCTATGAACATATTAAAAGAAACTACTGCACAACAAATTCAACACTCAAATTACTTATCTCAATACTCCGTATAATATAAAAAAAATCCCTGCAATATACTCAATAATTACACAATTACAAAAAAAACATTCATAACTGTTGGTCTAGGTGCTAACGAGTCTCACGCGTGTATGGGGGGGAATACACGTGTTCAGTGATTTTTAAAACTTTTCTTTCACTGAGGTAAGATGGGTCAGGTTATCCTGATGATTTTGCCCAGAGAAGCACGGATTGCCCTGAGTCAAAGTCTACTGAGACAATGATCCTGGGCTGCTTTAAGCTTCGGATTATTAGCAACCGAGCTGAGTTTATCGGAGATCTGGTGAGGCGATCGATCGATAATTATTTTCTTGAACCCTCGATTAGAGTTAGTTCGGTTTGGTAACTATCTGTTCTAGCTACTCAAGTGTGCGGAATGGTTGGCCCTAAGTTTATACTCGTTTTAGCTTTGCTGAAAATCTTCCCTTCAATAAAACAGTGATTAAGGTTGTGATCAATTTGATGCAAGTTCAGTGGATTGGTTCCAACTGAATATCAGTGAACTATGTTTTCAGTGAAAAACATGCAATAGATAATAATGCAGTACAGAAAGCAAAATAACACAGCAATTATAGTGGTTCAGAGACTCAATCTCCTACGTCCACTCTCCCTGATCTTCAGATAAATTTCTTAACCACTTCCTAAAAGCTTTACGGCTAA
This sequence comes from Stenogyne calaminthoides, assembly GCA_037126765.1. NCBI lineage: Eukaryota > Viridiplantae > Streptophyta > Magnoliopsida > Lamiales > Lamiaceae > Stenogyne > Stenogyne calaminthoides. Next base: position 29,268,242 of record JBBCBC010000021.1, read on the forward strand.
CTCATCAGAGCTTACTCACTTTTCTACCTTGAGTTTTACGGGTGACTCATTTAGACTTACTAACTCAAACACACATAAGTGTTCAGACTACCACAAGTAGCTTACTAACTTCTTCTCTAAAGTTTTCTGGCTAACTCACTGTAGCTTACTAACTTTTTACAACTCTAACTCACCAACAAAACACACACAAACTACCTTAACAAAGGGTTTGGGTTTTGGGTTGGTTTCCAACTAGGGTGAGATATCCTTTACAATAAGAACTAATGCAAAGGCTAGGATATCTCTTCTAAGCTTTGGATATATCTATCACTCTAGGCTTAGAATAGTGAGCTCTCTCCAATGTGAAACACTTGGGAAATTCTAGGGTTTTTCGAGTGCTTCAATTTGCAATAATACGAATGAGCTCTTGAGTTGCTTGGAAATTTCCCGTAACCTCTCAATGTAAAGGGTCACTGGTATTTATAGGCAATTTCATCAAGGTCACTCTTGAAAAACTATCCGTTGGAGGAGATAATATCAAGGGTTTCCTCTTCTGGTGTTTGATGAACGGCTATATTTAAGGTTTGAATACTCCCTTGCATGTTTTAGGAAATATGCAGTCATGTAGCCAATCACCAATTTTTTGCGATGCGGAACTTAGTACTCTTGACATGATTGAGGTCCTGTCATTTTTCGATGTAAGTAAAAGTCTGATGTTGTCTTCCTCTGATTGGTTCTTATCTTCAGTGAATGTAGACAAACAAAACGGCTCTTTTTGGTCAATCTCTCTGAATGAGACAACCTTAAACAACACTTAGACTTAGTTCCTTTTGTCTGCATATGAATGTTTTGGGCAATATCTATTTATCTGAATATTTTGCGTTTTTCTCAGTTTTCGTAGTCTTCAGATAGATTATATTCAGTGCCTCTGAACATTCAGGTTATACTGAGTATTTAGTATCTTACTGAGTCTTCAGTAACTACTTGGTCTTTAGTATCTTCTGAGTCTTTAGTGTCTTGATGACATCTTGAGTCTTGATGTCTTGATGACATCTTGAGTCTTGATGTCTTCAAATGACATCTTGAGTCTTGATGACATCTTGAGTTGTCTTCAACAACTTCTTCGAGTCTTCATTGTCTTGAAGAACTTCTTGAGTCTTGATGTCTTGATATCTAACCTGATCTATATCTGCTGACTATACATGGTGCAGATAACTTCCTGAACAATCTATACTGAAATCTGACTTAGTCTATCATGATTATCCTAAACATGTCATACTCAGGGTTTTTGGGATATAATCAAAACTTCTTTATTAAATTCATCTCCCAACAATAACCAATTCATAACTCAAATTACTTACCTCAATACTCCCTATAATATAAAATAATAAAATCAAATTAAATAGAACATATTAGAAGAAACTCCTCTAGAACTAATTCAACACTCAAATTACTTATCTCAATATTCCATGCAATATAAAAAATCTCTTGCAATATATAAAATAATTACGCAACTGCAATAAATATTCATAATCAATTCATAACTCAAATTACTTACATCAATACTCTCTGTAATATATATAAAATGTGAATATTAATGGCTATGAACAAATTAAAAGAAACTACTACACAACTAATTCAACACTCAAATTACTTATCTCAATATTCCGTGCAATATAAAAAAAATCCCTGCAATATACAAAATAATTACACAATTGCAAAATACATTCATAACCAATTCATAATCCATATCACTTAACTCAATACTCCCTGCAATATAAAATAATAAAATCAAATTAAATGGAACATATTAGAAGAAATTCCTTTAGAAATAATTCAACACTCAAATTACTTATCTCAATACTCCGTGCAATATAAGAAATACTCCTTGCAATATATAAAATAATAACACAACTGCAATGAACATTCATAACCAATTCATAACTCAAATTACTTACCTCTATGCAATATTAAATAAAAAATTAAATTAAATATACAACACAAAATCAGATTAAAATTTTAAAAAATTAAAAACAAAATAATAATTCAAATTACTTACTTCAATACTCCCCGCAATATATACAAAACGTGAATATTAATAATTATGAATATATTAGAAGAAACTCATTCATAATTAATTAAACACACAAATTACTTACATTAATACTCTGTGCAGTATAATAAAACTCTCTGCAATATACAAAATAATTACACAATTATAATATACATTCATAACGAATTCATAACTCAAATTGTTTACCTCAATATTCCCTGCAACATATACAATATATATTTATCAAATTTATTTATTTATTTTATGATTGTCACCTTATATTATGATTTTCATAGGATATGCTTTTGTTTAATTTTAGTATTAATTTGGACGTGCTATTTTAATCATGTCGGTTACATATAAGATATCTACAAATATTTATTTATATGCAACTGCATAAGTGCATATAAGATACATGTAGGGATGTAAATATATATTTATAAATAAGCGTAGCATATCTAAATCAAGTGAGGTTTGATTTATTCACTGAAATATATTAGTTTTTGTCTAAATCTCTAATGTCAGTGGGTTTGATTCATTCACTGAAATATCAAGTGTATATGTATCGGTAAGGTTTGTTTAGTTTCAGGTGTTGTCAATTCGTTGATATTGATTTCAAGAGCTAGCACAATGTAATAAGTAATCACATAGTAATTGGCCCCTGAATGATATATTACCATTATTATTCACAAATCATGCCAAACAGACTACTAATTAATTGTTTTACTAAAAGTTAATAACAAATTGCAATTTGTACTATTGTGCTTTTTACAAATTGCAACATTTACTATTTTTCTTAATAAAATGAAATCTATATACTAATAAAAAATTGACAAATTTCAATTCCATTCATATTTTTTTAAATATTTCTATTGAATTTCTTCAATTTGATGTTTGCTAAAAATTCTTTTTGGCATTGTGGTATACACAACATATCATTTGTAATTATATTTAGCTGGAAAGTTTCACAAAAAATGAGTTTCAGGTGTAATCGACCACTTTTAATAGTATATGTTTCATTTTGTTAGAAAAAATAATACATGTTGCAATTTGTAAAAAACACAATAGTACATGTTGCAATTTGTAATTATCCCTTTTACTAATATGTATTAATTGATCAATATTAGTTATCACTAAATAATATTATTTATTTTTATTAAACAAAGCTAATTTTACATCAATTGTACAGTGCAATTAGTGCACTAAATCTCATTTTTAAAAATTATATAAAAGAATTACTACTTTACGTCGATTGAGTAAATATTTAAACTAATTAAAACAAAAACTTGTATGAAACTATTTATATAAGCTTATGAACCCTATCTCAATCATAATTTAAAAGAGAATATATATAAATTAAATATCAAAATGAGGTATCGTGTTATTTATTCAATCGTATCACATAAAACTCCTCCTTAAATTAATTTTAAATTAACAATTAATAAAGTAATTCTTGTCTGAGACAATGTGATTTCAATTAATTTTGACCAATCTCACTAGGGAGTACTTTTAACTATATTTGTATATAATTAATTATATGACAGATTTGTGTACATAAATAATTTCAAGGAGGCACACTTGTATAAGACCGTCTCACGATGAGACGAGATAAAAATTGGACATTGACGCTTTAACACTTTGAAAGGAATAGTCGTAATTTGTGTTAAAATGTACCCCGTCTCATACATGAGACCATCTCATATGAGTTTTTGTCAATTTTAAGTTATCGATAAATACCAACTTTCATAGTATCTATCATTATTTCCATTTCTTATTTAACATTTGTCCAAAATACCTGCCTCTTGCTTAAATTAATCATAATAAAATAATTTTTACTTTTTATACAAAACTCTTCAAACATTTTAATATTACATTTTATATTATTAATATTTTCACACTAAAATCAATTTTATTTTCTTTAATTTACACTACATACGTAATTTATTTACCGCTCAACCATCACAAAAAAGTAATTTTATTTTATTATGATAGATTCCCCAAAAGTGGAAAATAATTCTCATTAGTCGACCATATCAACAGGACCGGTTATATGCATGTGCAGTCAGCCCAACCGCACCGAGCCTCATTTTTTTCGAGGCCCCTAAGCCCAAAATTTCGAAGTCCATTTACTAGGCTTAAAAAAATTTATTATTATTGTTTCTATAAAAACTAAATTATTTCATATTCATATTTTTACTTGGCCCCTCATTTAAAGCCTCATTTGAGAGTTCGCACCAGGCCACCAAATTCTCCCAGACGGCCCTGCATATCAAACATAATTATCTAAATTAATTCCTACCTAGTTGTCAGAGTATGATCACTTTTATGTTCGTGTGCGTAGTTCTTTTCTTTTATGTTGTCTGCATTTTTTCCCATCTTATGCGTTATCGTACGAGTTTAGATAAGGGGCTATGCAATTCATACCACGAATCCAGGAAGATAAGTAATGAGAAATGACCTTTTTTTTTTTTTTTTTTTTGACATGATTTTATATACGTGAGATAAATTTAAAATAGATATTTTTTCACATATTTATTTATTGGCAAAGTACATGGTGAAAAGTTTTAGACAAAAATCTGTACAATTGGTTATGGAGTGTGACCTATATATATTATTAAAGGATATTAGTTGTGATAATTGAAGGGTATGACTTTTTACTATGAAGAGTATTACTTATAACATCGAAGATATGACTTATATTACAGCTGGGGATATTAGTAGTGATAACTGTAGGGTGTAACTTATATTATAAAGAGGTATTAGTCGTGATAACGTAAGAGTCATCCCTGTAAAAAAAGAATTAGTATCACAGTGAAGAAATTTCACAACATACCAACTCTTATTTATTTTGTTACGGAAACTCTTGTGTTCCTCTTTACGTCTACTTGTTAAAGAGTAAGTATCAATTAAATTTGTTCATAATATAAAATTTATGCAATTACACTTATAAATTAATATCACAATACTTATAAATTGACATCATTACACTTATAAACTAGTATTCACATTATTAAATGATATTAATATTATTTTATAAGAGTACTGATATTAATTTATAAATGTAATATTATCAGTTTCATCTATAAACAAGTTTTACAGGAGATTTTGTGTTTGTTAAAGGGGAACTCACTCTCCACTACATTCTATATATGGAGCACTCTTACTTTAAAATACAAGACTTTTTAAGTTTTACTCTTAGGTACAAAATTTGAGATAAAAATCTTAATTGTCCTTATGTAAACAACAATGTGCAGAAATAATTTATGGGGGTCATGTGCATTTTTAAAATCTAATATCTTTTCATGTACCGCTGACATCATGTGCTGACGTCGTCTGAGTTGTACTACCCAAAATAATTTTTCTCCCACCTCAAAATAACTGCACATACGTAGCAATTTTGCACATACAAAAATTAAAAAGTTCAAATTTTACACACAATTTAAAAGGTGCAACTTTTTTTTTTCCTTTAAAATAAAGATGTGAAAAATGAGGGTAAAGAATGTTTTATATCTTAAAGCAAGACTAAAAAGTACTTTTGTTTTAGACCTGATTATAAATTGTATTTATAAACAATTTTGCATCAGTTAAATTGGTTCATGTAGACTATCTCTAAAGAAAAGTGTATCATGTAAAAGAAAAAAAAAACCTAGGTAAGTGCGATCTTAATATTATATATATATATATATATATATATATATATATATATTATTAAACTCTTTATTTATGGTTTAATCATAATTTGAGTGGCACAATTAGTTTCCGGATTCAATCACACCTAATCCATGAGATAGTACTAGTAGATAGAATGTGAGACGGACCCACCAACTTGATTTTTATTCTTTTGTTTTATGATTTTAGTATATATATGAATGATTTTTAAGCAATCTCATAAGCTTACAGAAAAGTATCCCATATTGTAATTACGTCCTAGTCATTAATGTACGTATGATTTAAACAAGATAATGGATTGTCTTTCCACAATCAGGTATTCTGACAAAACCATCAAACTGAAAAATGGCAAATTCGATTACGTGTTATTATAGTAATACTACTAGCTCCACACATTTGTTTGGACCATTTTTACTACAAATTACATAAGACATAGTTTCGCACAATTATTTGGACCATTTTCTTTATAAAAAAACATGGAAACATCGTTTCACAAAATTAACTGGACCATTTTCCCTATAAAAAAACATAAAAACATCGTTTAAAGTGATGCAATGCGACCCTATTACCATGACATAAGGTGCAGTGCAATTTTCACCCATTTGGTGTAGAAAGAGACCTAGGAAGATCCCGATATCCAATAGTACGTGGGCGTCAATTCTCGGACACGTGATGCCAAGTCCTTAATTTTCACATGTCGCGTTCTCGCTTTCGGCATGATATGATTTGGGGAATGGTGCGTGATGTGCCCATGGTAAAATCGTCATGCTTGATGATTCAAATGTACGAGATAATTTTGTCGACGGTCATGATATAAGGTGGTGCATACATAAAATAAAATTTTAATAATACTCCCTCTGTCCTAAGTATATAAGCTTGTTTTCTTTTGAAAAATTACTAAGAGGTTCTAAAATAGTGAAAATATTGCTAAGAGGTTCCACCTACTTTTTGCAATTACTACTACATTTCAAATCATAGTGTTATGACATTTTTGCCCCCACTTAGCTAATAACATTAAAAATAGAATTATATAAAACATTGAAAGTCAATATTTAGAAAAAAAAAAGTGTATTTGGTTCCTTTTTGCAAGAAACCGTCTTCTCTCTCTCACCCGAACAAGCAAAAAAACAGCCGGCAAGTCGCTTCAATTAGTACGGAGCTGCACATCCCCAAGCTAATTTTGAAATTCAAATTTCTCGTGGGTATGTTGATTTCTACCTACCAACGTATCTCTTATTTTGTGGGTTTGTTAAACGGAAGCGAGAGATACATAAAAGGTTTTCCATTTCAGAGGTGCAGGGTTCGAATTTGGGTGGAGGGGGGCGAACCGCTGTTGGGCGATTCCGATTTTGTAGAAGGGGAAGAAATCTTTGGTGTGGTATTTTCGATGTTGGGCTCAGAAATTTTTCTCACGCTGAATTACCAGGGGGAAAACAAATTTATTGCCCTTGATTCCTCATGGGTCAGGTGAATCATCTACACCCTAAACACTAAATGATAAACCCTAAATCATGGCCTATTCGGGCCGGGTGAACCATGAACCACTCGGGCCGGGTGACGGAACGGAGTGAGCCGGAATGGACACGTGGCGCAAATTCGAGGCATGAAACACCAGATGAAACACACATGTGAAATAGGGAATCCGAGCCGTCTTTTACCAAATAGTTTTTGTTTTGTATTTTCGAAGTTTTTTTATATTCACAAATGGGGATTTAAACAAAAAACGTCTCATAACTTTGCACCTTAATTGAAATAGTCCCATAATTATCATTTTTTATTAATTTAGTCTCATATGTATTCAATTTGATCCAATTTAGTCCCAAATCGCCGGAGGTCGCTCAAAATTTTTAAAAACGATAGAAGTTGACTGAATGTTCCAGTAGGTAGCTAGAAGTTGGAGATGCACGTGAAGTTATTGCAGCAAGTAAACCTACTAGCACTCCCTCCGTCCATGGTAATTAAGTGGGAACTTATATATTTCAATTTCTTCATTAAATATTATTTATTTATTCTATATCCAACATAAAAAATACTCCCTAAGTCTCATGGTAATGAAACATACATTTTGTAATTTTGAATGTCTCAACTGAAACTTTTCGTCATTCTTTTGACAAGTTGTACCCCATTTTCTTAACAACTATCCATATTTTTAATTAAAATTATATCCCCTGTCACTCAATTAATCGAATGATATCATTTGATCCACTTTCAGTGTTTCACTTCATGTTTCATACTGTGGATGTATGACAAGTGGAGATTAAAATATTATCCAAAGGCCCACCATAATCCTTGGTTCGTGTGTTAAAGATCCAGGAAGTGAGACATATTTGGAATATGAGAAAATGGCACAGAGGAATGAAACTGCTCAATTAATATTAAAATACCTACAATTTCTCTTTCTTTATACACAGTTTTACTCTTCTTACACATCCCAACAAGCAACAATACATATAATATTATATTCCTTCAAATTAGTGTCAATCTCAGATGTAATACAATACTATCTCCGTCTTAAATTGGAAGTTGCCTTTACTGGCGTTTCTGCGAGCGAGTTTTTGTATTAGTAATTGAAATGATAAAGTGACTTTTAAGGAGACTCATCTATCATACCTCCTTAAAAATAAATTGATCATTTCAATTACTTAATACAATTAAAACTCGCTCACAAAAACACATACGTATAAACAATAAATGTGACATCCAATTCGGCACGGATGGAGTATTATATTCCTTCAAATATGTGTTAATCCCAAATATAAAATTCATTGAGTGTGGTAATATATTAAAGTTGTTAACTCTTTGTTGTAACCATATATAGAAAGGACATTTAACCATGCATGTTACATGAAGCATAAATTTGGATTGAAAGACAGCTAGTAAGTAGTAGAGTTACATTGTATGTAAGTGGAGTAACCACCTAAAACAAATCCCACCTAGATCTAGCATACTTGATCACTTGTTCAAAGTGGTGGGCCGTGTCCGGCGGATGCGACTCAATCCGTGGCCTCTCCGGCAACTCCCACCGCCCGTCGCTCGTCCTCATCATCCCCTTATGCTCGTCCTGCCACCAGAACGGCGGCACCGCGTACTCCTCTTTCAAGAAATCACAACTCTTGTTCACAAGCGCCACGTCCCTCCCCGAAACCAAACTGAAACCCTTATCCTTTCCGTGATACCCATCCAGTAAGTGCAGATGCGCCTCCAGATTATGCGCGCACCGTATGTCATTCGTTTTCTTGAGAAACGGAGACTGCGTGTGATCCAGCGCTAATTCCACTCCCACATGAGCGTAGCTCCAAGGAAAAGATATCTTATCTTCCAAATACTTCTGATGCCGGAACTTCTCGTTGCTGAAAATTCCAGGCACCGTCGGAACTTTATCGTGCACGTTCACAACTCTTAATACTTTTATTCCCAACTCATCACATCTTTCCTTAAACTTAAGGTTTCCCACGCGCGGGCCGGAGAAGGAAAACACCGTGATAGGGATTTCGTTTATGACTTCCTGCCCGTCGTCTATGACGTTCAGTTTCATCTCCGCGATGTCGTACGCGCTTAGCACAGCGAGAGACGCGCCGAGGCTGTGCCCCGTGATGGTAATGCTGAGCGTCTCGCCTCTGTAGCGGTGGACTATACGACGAAGCTCAGCCAGCACTTGTTCCCGGGCCGAGAACGAGCAGTACTTGCATGATTTTTCCTTGGAGGTGTAGAGTTCAAAGAAGCCCGACTCGATTTTTATGGACGGGTCGTCGCGGAAGTGGGCGGGCTGGAGGATGTTCTTGAGGTCGTGGAGCCACTCGAGGTAGGTTACGGTGCCGCGCCACGCGATGATGATGTCACGGCGGCCCAGGCGGCGGACTTCGTCCTCATTTGTGGCGACGGCCACGTAGCCCATCCAGTTGGCGTGCTGGCTCCAGATGCTGGAGATAGTGGATTTCTGGAAGAAGTTGGGGAGGTTGATTGGTGAAGTGGCGTAAAGGAAGCGGGTCAGGGTGTACCCGCAGTCGGCCATGCCGAGTCTCTGGAAGAAATGGGCGCCTTGGTACTTGCACGTGCCGCAGTATTTGGAGTGGGGGTCGAAGTCGAAGGCGTCGTAGCAGGCTTGGGCCATTTCTCCGTACCGGATTATTTCTTTGCGGAGATGGGGGTTAATCGGGTCAAGCAGATTTTTCCAGTCTTTCTGGCCCTGGATTTCTCGCCAGATTTGGTTGAGGGGTTGGGGGTACTCCTCGATGTTCTGTTCTTTTTCCTGGTCCGTTTCCGGGATTTCTAGGCTCGAAGCTGAGCATTTTACGAAGATTGGACGTTTCGTTGATGGGAAACGGCATCGTTTGGTGGGGAAGAAGGCGGTTCTGGTTGGTGTAGTGGTGTTGAATGATGGAAGAAATTGTTGGGGCATTTGGATGGAGTTGTTGAGGGATGAGTTTGTGGAAGCCATGCATGGAAGTGGAGGAAAGAATTGTGGAGTTCCAACCAAATATTATGAAAAGTGGGCAATTAACGACATAGAAGGGTCTATGAGGGTGACAACACTAGATAGTGGGGAATAGGGTCCCCAAGAAAAGACATTCTTACATAGTACGTTTTAATTGAGTTTGTGGTGTTGATATTTTTCGAACCATATATTCAACTTTATGAATCACACGGTTTATATCCACCATATTATGACGTTACAAATTGAATGAAGCGTTATAAATTGAATGAAGCGATATAATAGACAAAAGAATTCTTGTTAGGTACAGTACTATAGCAAATTTCAATGTAATAAACTACAAATTTTTAAAATACATGATATAGTACACCTGGTGCATAAGAGAATCATTCAACGACAAGTTTCATTTTTAATTTGTGTGAGATAATCTAATTGAGTTTGTGGTGTTAATTATATGAATCTCACAGTATCTATCATATTATCAATTAGGTGTTACGAATTTAATAGAACATGCAAGTACTAATATGATAGGCGGAAAAGTCAAGTTAAATTACAAATAGAAACAACAAATTTCATTTTCCCTGTAGGTCTCATGTGCATTAGCTGCACCGTATAATTTAAGTGGTTTTCAAAATGTATAATTTATTTATATTAAAATATATAACTTGTATTCATGAAAACAAGCTACATGCTTTAATGAAACAAGTTAAATGTTTCAAAACTAAACATAAATTGCATAGTTCACATGTTACATATACAAGATATAACGCTTTTGAAATCAGTCATGATATTTTTTTTTGTGAGGAAGAGACGAGAAACTCCACCCACTCGTGCCGTTGGCCCCTCAACCGGGCGGGTTGTAAACCGAAGGATGTGCCCAAGTGACAGACACATCTCCTATAACGTCATTTAGATTTACATTATTTAAAAAAAATGAAAAATTAAATTAGAAGAAAAAAACTAGCAACATATTTTATCAAAAGAAAATATGAAAACCTCAATATTTAAAAATATTATAAAATATTATAAGCAAACTCGATTATTAATATATGCTGTGTACCAAAAATATCGAATTAAGAGATTTAGAAGTGACTAATGATTCTAGTAACACAAACAAGTAAATAATCATAAATCGAACAAGAACACTGCGGGAAGAACTCTTGAGTTCTTCCCTTAAATTTGGTGTTGTATATATGATGAAATGGGAGCAAGATTAGGAGAGATTGATAGTGGGAGCCTTTGTGGTCCTCTATTTATAGAGGACCAACCTTAAAAGGTAAAAATACTACCATTTCATCATAATCCTTTATTTTAGGGTTTTATTACAACCGTGGATCAAAACATTAAACATATATCTATTTTACATTAAATGCTCTTGTCTTGTCTCGTAAAGTTGACGTTGACTCTTGATCTTGTCAGATTCGTGTATTTTTGGATACCTGATCTCTTGTCGGGTCGGATCGATTCAGGGCTAGGTGGGCTCTGCTGACATGTCAGATTCGGGCACATATTCAGGATAATTTGTGCCACAACAATAGCCCCCAAGGTCGGGCTTTGACTTTATTCGGAGTTCGATCTTTATTCATGTCCTAATAAGAATTCGTCCTTCGATGCGTCTGCGGTCACACTATTTGCCCCCCGAGCCTGCTCGGATGTCTTATGAGGTCTCGATTGTCCCGATCGAGCCCCCAGGTTGAGAATTTTTCCTACGCTCTTTGTCGATTTTCTATGTGCTCGTACTCCGAAGTGAGCCTCTTTGCACAAGTCTTTTCTATACTCGTACTCCGAGGTGAGCCTCTTTGCACGAGTTTTTTATGTGCTCGTACTCCGAGGTAGCGAGCCCCTTTGTACGAGTCTTTCCTGTGCTCGTACTCCGAGGTAGCGAGTCCCTTTGTACGAGTCTTTCCTGTGCTCGCACTCCGAGGTAGCGAGCCCCTTTGTACGAGTCTTTTCTGTGCTCGTACTTCGAGGTAGCGAGCCCCTTTGTACGAGTCTTTTCTGTGCTCGTACTCCGAGATGAGCCCCTTTGTACAAGTTTTTTTTGCGCTCGTTGTCGACCATTTCTGGCCAAGTTGTTTGCGACTTTTACCCTTTCTAGATCGACTTTGTGATCTTAGGGTATTTATAAATTTTCAAAAATCTGAACATGAAGTTAGGGATTTGCCCCTTGTTCTTGGATTTGAAATTTTTTTGTCGTCTTATTTGCTTGCGATTTGTGTTCGGCTTGTCGTCTTACTTTTACGCGACTTAGTTGTCTTATTGTTTTGCAACTTTATTGGTTGGTCGTCTTAGTTGTATGCGACTTAGTTGACTTATTGTTTTGCAACTTTGATGCCTTAAATGTCTGTTTATGAATTTTTATGTTTGTGGACTATCTCTGGGAGGTCGATCTCCTTAAAGACCGACGACTTCGGGTAATCAACCTCCTTGGAGGTCGACGACCTTTCACCTTGTCCATGACATAAAATATTCTGGTCGTCTTATTTTTGTGCGATCCTAGTGGCTTAACACTTGTTTAGTCGTCTTATTTGGATGCAACCTAATGCCTTATTTGCGCTCGTCGTCGACCACTTTCGGTCGAGCTGTTTGCGGCTTTTATATCGTGCTCGAACTTTGGGGTAAGCCCCTTTGTACGAGTCTTTTCTATGCTCGTACTCTGAGGTGGGCCTCTTTGTATGAGTTTTTTCTATGTCCATGGGCAAATGGTATGATAATATTTTTTTATTTTTTATTTCTTATGCTTCACAGTATCTCAAGATATGAACATTTTTGTATTGGAGGATTTATTTTTTAGAAAACATGATCTCTTTAGAGGTCATAGACCGGCCCCCTAAGTCCTTGAATATGAAAATCGAAGTGTATGAAATTTGGGTTTGAGCGAAATGATAATGAGATGAAAGACCTTGTCGAAGCGGAAAACCAACATAATGGTTGGTTATTTTATTTTGAGACAGATATTCAGGATATTTAGAAATTTAGGGTTACGAAATGGATCACGTGTTCGTGAGGAGATTTCTTTGGGAGAAAGATGGAGATTCAAAACTCTTGTAAATTTCGTAAAGATATGACTTAGAAATAATTTCGTACAGATATGATTTAGATAGTTTGGAAGTTAATCTGGTATTTTGATGAAGATATCTTTTGTAAATAAAGATAGACTTGAACTTCAAATCTATTGAAAAAAGAATCTCTTATTCCCACCTCGCGAAAACGCGGCCGCAGCGTTACCTTAGAGACAAAATGGGAGACATCTTGCGGTCGCCGCCGTCTACCAACCTCCACCAAACCAGCGTCTCGGACTCGGAGCCACCAAGGGCGGTGGATTTTGAGAGATTGAGAGTGGGGGAAGGTTTTTAGAGAGAGAGAAAGTGCCAGGAAGAGAGAGAGTGAGAGGAAGAAAATGAATTGGGGGAAGAGATTGTGTGAGTTTGTTGGGATGTGGCCGAAATTAGGAGTTTATTTGGGGAGGGGGCGATTTTTTTCCTTTTAAATAATTAAAAAATGTATTGAGGGGTAATATTGGTACATTTTGTAGTAGTGTCACTATATTTTTCTTTTGTATCTTATAGTATTTTTCACTCTAAATATGTAGTGGATAGTCTTTATTTCACTTGTAAATTGTATATATTCTTCTCGATTGTATTCATTATTTTTCACAATGAATAAAAAAAATTATCCACATGATATCAGAGCTGGTAAAACACCATCAAGCACTTTGGCCTGAGTAGCCATAGGACGGGAGGCCTGTGGTTGTGGATTTGGCAGGAACTCGAGCACTAATGTTGTTGGCTCGAAATGGATCTATCGGACCAAGTCATAAAGTTCATCTTGTAGCTCAGGGTTACACGCAATTGCTCGGATTTTATTATTCTCATACTTTCAGTCCAGTTGTTCGAGCATCCACAGTTAAGGTCGTTTTTTCACTGGTCGTAATGCAAAATTGATCTCTCCATCAGCTTGACGTTAAAAAATGCATTTCTTAATGATATTCTTTCGAAACCTGTTTATATGGAGCAACCACCTGGTTATGCAGATCACAAGCTTCTGAATCGTGTCTATCATTTTTAGAAGGCTCTCTATGCCTTAAACAGGACTCAGAGCTTGGTTTCAATGGCTAAATGATTTTCTTTTCAGCATTGGTTTCACTTGTAGTCGTTTAGATTCTTCCATTTTTATATATATTGATGGAACGTCTATTATTTATTTGCTTGTCTACGTTCATGACTTTGTTCTCTTAGGGAATACTCCAGGTCTTTTAACATAATTTATTTCTCATTTACAACGAAAATTTACAATCAAAGATTTGGGACGACTTAGCTACTTTTTGGGGCATGAGGTTACCTACACTTATATGATGGGTTATTTCTCAATCAAGCAAAGTATATTCATGACATTCTTCAACAAGATAAACTTGAGGAGGCTAAGATGAATTCTACACCACTAGGTGATGGTTTTCAGATGCAATCAGATGGCACTACATTTGATGATCCGACGGTATATTGTTAATTGGTTGGAGCTTTACAGTGTCTAACTATCATCAGTCCTGATCTTTCATTTGCTGTGAATATGGTGAGTGAATTTCTTAAGCAGCCGACTACTAACCATTTCCAAGCTGTCAAGAGAATTCTTCGCTATGTCAAAGGGATTCCATTTCATGTTTTATCATTTTCACGTGACTCGCTCCCTTCTGTGGTGGGTTACTCTGATGTTGATTGGGATCGGTGTCTTGAGACACGGAGATATGCATATGTTTACTCTATCTTCCTTGGTGATAATTTAGTGTCTTGGAGCGCCAAGAAGCAACTCAATGTTTCTCGTTCCAGTTTTGAATCAAAATACAGGGCACTTGCCAATACAAGTTCTGAAGTTGTCTCGCTCATGCATTTGCACACGTAATTACGGGTTTCATCGTCTAATCCGCCTATTATATATTATTATGATAATAATAGTGCGGTGTTTTTAAGTCAAAACCTAGTTGCACATAGACGAGCAAAGCATATCGACATTGACTATCACTTTGTTCGTGAGTTGGTCTCTGTTGATGTTGTACGGATGTTGTTTCATTTGTTGGACAACATTCTGCACAACATCAAGAATTTTCCCTTTCCCCTAACACTTACTCTGGTTTGTTAGATGTTTCTTACATGCAGGTTGACGACATAACAATTATATGTCAGACGGTTGCAGGTTGACGACATAACAATTATATGTCATGGGTGGTTACCATAAGATCATGTACTAATGGATGGAGACTTTTTAGGTTGTTCAAACCAAGCCTAGTGGATAGGACAATGCAGTTGATATATACCGAAGTCTATATATACCCACTGCATTGGACAAAATCAATTGGCGAAAAGTGATATCAAAATTGCTCTTCTCCAAATTTTAGAGAGTAGTATCCGAGACACAACCTTGAGTGTTTGTAACATCTAGGAGTGTGAGGGTCGATACTATTTAATGTGTACTAGTCGAATGTATTCCAACGTTCCTACCAGTATTGATTTTGTCTAAGTAGTTCGAGTGCTAGGTTGAATAAGATCACTAGTCCTTGAGTGAACATATTGTTTTGGTATGTGGTTTTTACACTATACCTTTTAGAATCTTGTAAGAGGTTCGTGTGTATCTCACCACTTGTTTTAGTGAAGTTTTTAGCCATAAGACTCTTATAGTCTGAATTAAGACTATACAAAATTTTGAAATCATTTGCACTGTGTTTTTAAGAATTCTGCTATCATATGTTGTTTTACATGTTACACAATATTTTTAACAACGCTCTGAAAAATCACGCACACACACTTTCAGTCTCTTTAAGTCGTCTTTCCAGAACTCATGTTTCAACTGATTTACAATTGTCGGACATTTTTACTAAGAATCTTCCTCGTCTCTCGTTTGAGAGGGGATGATAGTATACGATAATATCGTATATATTGTTGCATAATTTAAGGGATTAGGTTGTATTGTACTTGTATATATTATATATATTGTAATTTAAGGGGGGATGATTGTTTCGTGTATATTGTATTGTTGCATAATATTGTATATATTGTTGCATAATTTAAGTTGTACATATTCTCAATTGTATTAATTATTTATCACAATTACTAAAATAATTTCTACACAATGTTATTCTAATGTTTGTAAATATTGTAGAATGTATACATATGGCGTAAAATTAAATTATGTAATAGAAGATGTAACACTATTATGTATTAGGAGATCATGAGGCACTTTGCGATATATCTTACTCGGATACCTTATAATCCACTTTATATTTATTTTTTACTCAAAAATTATTTAATTAAAAATTTCATTATATTAGAGGAATATAAGAAAATAAATAAATTGACTATGAATTTTTTTTAATATGGCTATAGAATTTTCAATAAAAATAATATATTCCTTAAATAATGAAGATTGCTTACGGTTTGACTATGTATTTTTCTAGTCATGTACTCATCTTGGTTCCTCAAATTATCTACAAAAATTTACCTAAATAACACATGAATAACAATTTCAGAGACAATTTGTTTGTAGCTAGTTTGAGGAATGAAGATTTGTGCATAATTAGAATATTCTTTTTTAATAAAGTGTAGATAATTCTCACTATTTAAAGATAATTTTTTTTTTTTTTAAAAAAATCCGTAATAATCGATGTTGGAAAATGTCCTGGTAAAAAATTTATTTTCTTGTATATTAATATCTCCTATCTCCTAATTGCGAATCACCCCCAATTCATATGGTGACTCTATTTCAAATCTCTGAATTTCTACGAAAAGTTATTTATAGTATTATTATTAGTTTTTTAATTTTTTAATTTTAATAATTCATTATTTAATTTTGATAATTACCTTCCATTTATCTCTTATCTATTAATTATGAATCACCCCCTATTTATGTGGTTGCTATATTTAAAATACTTCATCTTCAAAACATATACATTAATTTAACATACTCCATAATTTATAAATTTATACTCCCTCTAATTCTTTTTAAATATCACTAGCATGTAACCCGGCATATTATGTCTACACGAGATTGAAAATAGTTTTTATATCATTAATTTTAAATTAAATACTTCAAATATTTAATTAGTTTGATTAATTCAATTATAGACGTAATTTTTTTCTAATATTATATGTGCATATTTTTATTCATTTCTTATTCTATATTACTCCCTCCCATTCTTCGTAATGTCTTACTACCTCCCATTAATTTTTTGTTTGAAATAGATGTCATTTTTTGTGCGTGTAAATTCTTTTGGAAAAAAACTAATAAGGAAAGTGTGCAAATTCTTGTGGGACGGAGGGAGTAAAAATTATGTCTGTAATTAAATTAAATAGATATTTAAAATTTCCTATCTACTAATGGCGAATCGCCCCAATTCATATGGTGACTCTATTTCAAATCTCTGAATTTTTATGAAAAGTTATTTATAGTATTATTATTAGTTTTTAATTTTTTTAATTTCAATTATTCATTATTTAATTTTGATATTTACCTTCTATTTATCTCTTATCTATTAATTATGAATCACCCCCAATTTATGTGGTTGATATATTTAAAATACTTCATCTTCAAAACATATAAATTAATTTAACATACTCCATAATTTATAAATTTAGACTCCCTCTTATTCTTTTTAAATATCACTCGCATGTAACCTGGCATATTACGTCTACACGAGATTGAAAATATTTTTTATATCATTAATTTTAAATTAAATACTTCAAATATTTAATTAGCTTGATTAATTCAATTATAGACGTAATTTTTTTCTAATATTATATGTGCATATTTTTATTCATTTCATATTCTAAATTACTCCCTCCCATTCTTCTTAATGTCTTACTCCCTCCCATTAATTTTTAGTTTGAAATAGACGTCATTTTTTGTGTGTGCAAATTCTTTTGGAAAAAACTAATAAGGAAAGTGTGCAAATTCTTGTGGGACGGAGGGAGTAAAAATTATGCCTGTAATTAAATTAATTAAATATTTAAAATCTCTTATCTACTAATGGCGAATCACCCCCAATTCATATGGTGGCTCTATTTCAAATCTATGAATTTTTATGAAAAATTATTTATAGTATTATTATTAGTTTTTTAATTTTTTAATTTTAATTATTCATTATTTAATTTTGATATTTACCTTCCGTTTATCTCTTATCTATTAATTATGAATCACCCCCAATTTATGTGGTTTCTATATTTAAAATACTTCATCTTCAAAACATATACATTAATTTAACATACTTCATAATTTATAAATTTATACTCCCTCTTATTCTTTTTAAATATCACTAGCATGTAACCCGACATACTACGTCTATACGAGATTGGAAATAGTTTTTATATCATTAATTTTAAATTAAATGTTTCAAATATTTGATTAGTTTGATTAATTCAATTGTAGATGTAATTTTTTTTTAAAATATTATATGTGCATATTTTTATTCATTTCTTATTCTAAATTACTCCCTTCTATTCTTCTTAATGTCTTACCCCCTCCCATTAATTTTTAGTTCGATGAATTTAATTATAGACGTCATTTTTTGTGTGTGTAAATTCTTTTGGGACATACTAATAAAAAAAGTGTGCAAATTCTTGTGGGATGGAGGGAGTAAAAATTATGTCTGTAATTAAATTAATTAAATATTTAAAATACTTTAATTAAAATTAATAAAAAAAATTATTTTAAATCACGCTTAGTATGCGGTTTACGTGCTAATTATCAATCTATATTGAAGATGTGACTGAAATGCTAATTGAAATTTGTCACACAGCATGTCGGTATGAATTCCATTCCATAAAATAATTTCGCACTAGGATCTCTATTTTTTATTTATTTGTCAATTTCACGGGAAAGTATAGATCTCATTGGTTAAGTTGGACTCTTATTTTAGTGGAATGTATCATGCACAGAATGAAATTTAACAATTTCGGGTCCCTTTTTTTCTAATTATTTGACAACCTCTTGGGGTATAATTTCTAATATAATAGCTGGACTTTAATTTGGTGGAATATACATCACACGGAAAAGAAGTTTGGAAGTATGTCGGTTGTTATAGACTTATAGTCAGTCATGGACTCTAATTTTGTTGGATTACCTTGAGTCTTCTGATATGGTTGTCTTAGCTTCAATCTATCAACTCTACTGATGTCCCAATAGAATAGGTCTTCAGATCTTCTGCTTCTGCTGATCTTCGCTTCTGATCTTCAATCTATCCTTATACATATTAAGTTCCCCTTCAATATGTGACCTAGTCCATTCCATCAGCTGTCTAACATGTGTTGGAGTTATACTGAAAAGTATGTTTTTTACTTTGTATAACCAAACTGGATTTTCTTATTTATTTACTGAAATAATATATTAATCACTGTTGCATTAAATATGAATGAATGTTATATATATTTATTGAAAACCCGTTCAAAAAGTTTAGTACGTATTACGTTGTAGTTAATTTGGTGATACAAGATCACAGAAGATCAAATTAACAGCTCCTCGTAATTAAGTACAAATTCACAACCTAGATGAAAATGAACAAACCATCATGAAAGGTTGAAGTATAAGGCTCAGATTGGCTTTTGTGACGACCAAGAGATTATACTTAGTGCATTTAGATGCAATGAATAAGGACCTCTGGGGAGGATAAATTCTTGATCTTGAATATACAAGAATTAGACCTCAGTGGTGTTTTATTTTTTAATATTCGTCCCTTAA
The DNA here is from genome assembly GCA_037126765.1 of Stenogyne calaminthoides. Classification (NCBI taxonomy): domain Eukaryota; kingdom Viridiplantae; phylum Streptophyta; class Magnoliopsida; order Lamiales; family Lamiaceae; genus Stenogyne; species Stenogyne calaminthoides. The sequence goes on from JBBCBC010000021.1 coordinate 29,288,095, forward strand.
ATAGGATCGTGTGAAATTAAATGTTTCAAATATTTGATTAGTTTGATTAATTCAATTGTAGATGTAATTTTTTTTTAAAATATTATATGTGCATATTTTTATTCATTTCTTATTCTAAATTACTCCCTTCTATTCTTCTTAATGTCTTACCCCCTCCCATTAATTTTTAGTTCGATGAATTTAATTATAGACGTCATTTTTTGTGTGTGTAAATTCTTTTGGGACATACTAATAAAAAAAGTGTGCAAATTCTTGTGGGATGGAGGGAGTAAAAATTATGTCTGTAATTAAATTAATTAAATATTTAAAATACTTTAATTAAAATTAATAAAAAAAATTATTTTAAATCACGCTTAGTATGCGGTTTACGTGCTAATTATCAATCTATATAGAAGATGTGACTGAAATGCTAATTGAAATTTGTCACACAGCATGTCGGTATGAATTCCATTCCATAAAATAATTTCGCACTAGGATCTCTATTTTTTATTTATTTGTCAATTTCACGGGAAAGTATAGATCTCATTGGTTAAGTTGGACTCTTATTTTAGTGGAATGTATCATGCACAGAATGAAATTTAACAATTTCGGGTCCCTTTTTTTCTAATTATTTGACAACCTCTTGGGGTATAATTTCTAATATAATAGCTGGACTTTAATTTGGTGGAATATACATCACACGGAAAAGAAGTTTGGAAGTATGTCGGTTGTTATAGACTTATAGTCAGTCATGGACTCTAATTTTGTTGGATTACCTTGAGTCTTCTGATATGGTTGTCTTAGCTTCAATCTATCAACTCTCTTGATGTCCCAATAGAATAGGTCTTGGATCTTCTTATTCTCACGATCTTAAACCGATCTTCAATCTATCCTTATACATATTAAGTTCCCCTTCAATATGTGACCTAGTCCATTCCATCAGCTGTCTAACATGTGTTGGAGTTATACTGAAAAGTATGTTTTTTACTTTGTATAACCAAACTGGATTTTCTTATTTATTTACTGAAATAATATATTAATCACTGTTGCATTAAATATGAATGAATGTTATATATATTTATTGAAAACCCGTTCAAAAAGTTTAGTACGTATTACGTTGTAGTTAATTTGGTGATACAAGATCACAGAAGATCAAATTAACAGCTCCTCGTAATTAAGTACAAATTCACAACCTAGATGAAAATGAACAAACCATCATGAAAGGTTGAAGTATAAGGCTCAGATTGGCTTGTCTTGACCAAGAGATTATACTAGTGCATTTAGATGCAATGAATAAGGACCTACAGGAGGATAAATTCTTCGGTACTGAATATACAAGAATTAGACCTCAGTGGTGTTTTATTTTTTAATATTCGTCCCTTAAATAGGATCGTGTGAAATTAATAACTATTGCTTTGACTTATGATAGGAAGAGAGTCATTGTGATTCGATACTTTATATCTTGGGCAATATTATTAATACATGACGATTGCTGACATTTAATATGGAGAATCGTGTGCAAGTACGTCTTGCTTGATTTGTCCCCTTGGTGGGCTCAGAAACTTTATCATACCAAATCTTGCAAGTGGAAATTTATTTTCGGTATGGATAATAATGTTGAGTTGTCTTTACTCCAAGGACAAAGATATTAATTAATATAAAGTTTGTTCAGTCATATTATAGTAAAGTCGTAATATGGGTTAAGATGGATAGTTCAATATTAATTTTATAGTGGAGTAAATTAATATTAATGGACTTGAATAATATTTGCCCAAATAATATAGCTTGTTGGGAAATTTGTAGTTTCGATGGAAGTTCCAAAACAGATAATGTAATAGGATCGGTCGGACACATTAGGTGATCGATGATCTAAATAGCGAATAAGATGACCAACCCAAATGTATATAGCACGATGAAATAATGAGATAGGTCACATATTGAGGGGGAACTCAATATGTATAGGTTAAGTCTTGAAGATCAGTTTACTCGAAGATCAGATATGTTGAAGATCTGGTGATTGAAGCAGATAAGCCGAGAATCAGATAAGCAGAAGAGTTCAAGACAGAAGACCATCCAGAAGACCTACATCAGATGACAACAAGAAAAGATCAGTAAGTTGTGCTAAGACAACTTACGAAGCGAAAGACCCTAAATCGGTGAAGACGGATCGGTGTTCGATCCAGTGCGTATCAACTCCATCGTAACCGCTTCATTGTTACCTAATGCGAGAAAGTGTTCGAACAAGAATAATGTCAACCTTGTTGCTTATTCAAGTCTTCGCGAATCGTGCTTAATAGCCAATGAGGAGTCGACAACGCGCGTCGCGAATCTTGACGATCTGCGAAAAAGTGGTTCAGTGTCAAACGGCTAGAAAGGACAAGCTTGCATGCTTTCGGCCATGCCGCCCCTGAATCACGTCAAATCCACCTGCAAACCTACCTAAAATAGACCGAAATTCGAATTTCTCTCCAACGGCTAGTTCGATTTCTTGCCTATAAATATGGGATCAAACATTCATAGTTAGGTTACGGAAATTATCATCAAGCTCAAGCACAAGCAAGTTTCCGCACAAAGAACACAAAATCAAGATTTATTCTTAAGTGTTCATCCCATTGTTCTTAGCATAGAATACTATCCTCAAGCCTTAGGCTACATAGAAGATAGGATAGTATTCCAGTTGGAACATCACAAATCTTATACCCAAACAAAAGTTAGGTTAAGTTTGTTATAGCAAGATTTCTGTCTAGGGTTTCTAGATCTGATTTCTAGGATTGGTTGAGTGAGAACTCGTGAAACATCTGTTGGTTGTACTGTATTGGACTAACACATTAAACTAAGTCCAGTTGGTTAAGTTGGTGCCCCTACTGATAGGGAAGAGTGGACGTAGGACAAGTTGTCCGAACCACTATAAATCTGTGTGCCTTTACTTTGTTTCACACTTATCTGCACACTACTCTTTGTTATCTGCATGCATATTCTGTACATGGATCAGACTAGCATCAAGCTTCTGATCTGATCAGTTTGACAACTTTGTCATCTGATCTGAACCAGATTGGTCAGAATCTTTGTTTGAGTAAAACTGGTTTTCACACAGGTTAACTAATCTTCCGCACCATCAGTTAAACTGATAGACGCCGAACTGATATGTTTGATAGATCAGTAAGTCAGATATCAGTCCATACTGGTTCACATCGCACTCTGATCAGGCATACTTGCTTACACACCTGATTCACGAAAAAGTTTTGGAAGTCTATTCACCTCTCCCCTCTAGACTTCCACCCTCACTGAAACCCGTTCGGGACCTACAAGTGGTATCAGAGCAGTGGTTCTTCCGACCACTAGCTTTGAATATCATCGGTTCTTGAGGAAGAACCTTTGTGGTCACTTGAACTAATCATTGAAAATCGTTTTTAAAACTCATACTTTTCAAAATCACCACAAGCATGGATAACACTTCAGGTATGCATCATAATCTACCCATGTTTTCTGTTGATGAGTATGCAGATTGGTCTATCGACATGAGAGACCATCTGGGAATTCAAGTAATATCTTTCATTTAAACAAATACTAATTTTCATTTAAACAGGCAATACTTTTCATTGAACTCAAGTAATACCTTTCATTTAAATAAGTATTACTTTTCATTTAAACAAGTTATATTTTTCATTAAAATCAAGTAATACCTTTCATTTAAAGAAATTCTACTTTTCATTTAAACAAGTAATATTTTTCATTGAACTCGAGTAATACCTTTCATTTAAACAACTACTACTTTTCATTTAAACATGTAATACTTTTCATTGAACTCAAGTAATACTTTTCATTTAAACAAGTAATAATTTTCATTTAAACAAGTAATACCTTTTATTTAAATAAGTAATACTAGTTACGTGGAAACAAGTAATACTAGACACACAGAAATATCAACCATATAAACAATAACACATACGTACGATAAATTTTCGAAATATGTTCAAAGCAAACACACAAATTGTTCGGAAAAAATAAAATATCATCACCAAATCCAAGATCATCATCACAAAAAAAAAAAAGAGTTTGAATTAAAAAAAACAATGTTGAATGGATGAATTTAAAAACATTAACATTAAAATATAACATATTTCTTTATTGTACACCTCATTTGTTCGTATAATTATGAATTTTGTCTTCATATTCCTATTTTTTTTATTACACTCTTATGTGAAAATTATTAATACTGACCAAATAATTCGTTATACCTTTGGAAAGGAATACCCTCTTTTTTTATCAATACTAATTTATTTACTATTAAATTATATTATAATTTAACGTATATAAATATAATTTTAATATAAATTTAATTTCTCAATAAACAATGACAAGGGCATCCCTTGTGGAAATAATTACTTGTGCCATATTTAATTTTGGCAAGGAACGCATCTTGCTATATTTATATTAAATAATTTGTGCACCAAATGAATTCTACACTCTTCTCGAGGGTAAGATTTAACTTTTTCAGGAAATAATAGCAAGGGGTGCCCTTTGCAAAAATAATAGCTTGTGACATATCTAATTTTAGTAAGGGATATCTCTTGCTGTATTAATATTAATTAATTTAATTATAAGCGCCAAATGTATTCTAGAACCTTCTTGGGCGGGAGAGTTGATTTTTTTCATGAAACAATGACAAGAGGTGTCCCTTGTTAAAACAAATGACATTTAATTTTGAGCAAATAGCAAGAGAAGACCCTTGCTATTAAATGTCAATATCTTTAAACACCCTCCACCCTTCACTTTCTTCTTCATCTTTCCATCGATCACTACAACTTCTCCATCCAACACAGGTCATTTTCCTTTTTATTTAGTTTATGTATGTAGTATTTTGTTTGTGATTTATATATGTTTTGTAGTTATATATTCAAGCATGTTATAAGTTTTCTCAATTTTCTTTTAGAAAATATACATCTATGCTAAGATCTTTTCATATTTGTTTTTCTAGTTTCAAATTCAAAACTTCCATTTGGTTTTGGAGCTTCAAAGAGTAAGTATTTTATATCTATGTCATATATATACATCTATTTTGATATCTTGATCTTTGTTATCTATATGTTATTTTGAAAATTCATCTTGATTTCTTCTTTTGAAGAAATATTGAAAAATGCCACAACCTCTGTTCTCTTCTCTACACCTCCATTGATCTCTTTCTACAATTCTAACAAGTAATTTTTGTTTATTTTTTTCATTTTAATATTATACAGTTTTGTGTTATATTTCAATTTATGTTTTTTTTTTCATGTTTTTTCTTTTGCAAGGCTCTAAAATTACATACGAAAGAAATTCAATTTAAATGTATCTTTTTACTTGTAATTTGGCTCCTTTATTTTTGTGTGTTTTATAAATTTCAATTTTATTGTTTATAATCTGTACATCTTAAATTTGTAATTATGATTTACATTTGTATGCTATAATAACTCTTTTAACATGTATTTGATATTTTCAATAAATTGTTGTTTAAACAAATTTAATATTCAATTATTATGGCCAATTGTATTCACGTGATTGGATTTTTTTTATATATAAAACAAATAACTAAAGGCAAGGGTCAGTCCTTGTATCCTTGCTATAAAGAAATGACCAAATAATATTTTATTTTAGTCCTTTAAACAAAACATTAGCAAGGGTTGTTCCTTGCTTTATGTATAATACGTGTGACAAGTGGGGTACAATTTAAATGCAAGGGCTAACCCTTGCTAATGTCTCAAGGTTTAGCAAGAAGCTATAATAGCAAGTGTTGTCTCTTGCTATACATTTAATAACAGCAAGGACGGTCAACACCCCTTTAAAATAAAACATTAGCAACGTCACTTATTGCAAGAAGCCAATGACAAGGAATAACCCTTGTTGATTCTAACAGCAAGAGGATCAAACTCATATAGCAACAGTTTCAGCTCTTGCTTTTACATTCAATTTTTTGTAGTGGTAAGTGCAGAGTGAAATCAACTTAGTTTGATATTCAACATACTGATTGCTCGAAAGTTGATCAGTTGGATGCCTATTAGGTTAGCTAATGTGCGGAAGCTTAACTCGTGATTTTGAAAATCCTTTTAAAACAAACTCATTTTTTAACAAAGATCAACATACTTGGTGTACTGACTGATCTGATGAGCTATGTATGTGATTTAATGCAATGTACAATATAATAGTTTATATCAAAGTAATAAATGCACACAAGTGTATAATGGTTCGGAGAAACCCTCCTACTTCCACTCTTCCCTATCAACATGGGAACTTCCTTAAACAAGAACCATAGTTTTCCAGTGTTAGGCAATACTATCGAACAATCCATCTTCTCAAAAAGATCATCTCACTAGAGTTTATAGAGTCCTAGTCTCTATCTCAATCTATCAGTTAGTTTCTCAAACTAACTTCTACATCTGCTAATAAACTTCCTATCGGTTTTAATGAAAGAGGTTTGACTTTGTTTCCAACTAAGTGAAATATTCTCCTACAATTTTCAGCCTAAGAGCTGGGATTTGAGAAATATTTCTTCTAAGCTTGGTTGGATGAACACTAAGATAAAATTTGAATAGTTGCTTGAGTGTTCTTGAGAAAATTCTTGAATGTTAGACTGCTTGTGTATAATTTATGTGTTTTCACTCTGAAGAGGTTCATCCATATTTATAGGGAGAAATTCAAAAGAGTAGTTGGAGGGCACTTCGAATTTCAGCCTATATTGGGTATACAGTTAGGCTATGGAGTTGATGTGCAGAGTAGGCTTCCATTTTGGATAGGTTTAACATGTTCCCCATACGAATGTAACCATTTGCTTTGTGGGTCAAATCCCTGTTTCAGATTTCATACGTGCGTTGTCGAATTCTCATTGGTTAAGAACTTTGTCTCAAACTGAAAGTCTAGGTCGTCTTCCTTCATTCTTTTTGTCTCATCTAAAGACTTGTTGCATTGTACATGATCTTTTAATAAGGCTTTATGGATTTCTAACATATATCATGAGTTGGGTACATTTCTTCCACTAACAGTTGTTTAATGAACTTAACTGATACAATACAATCTAATGCAACTTGTGCTTAGATACAAGTTTCTTCATTCTCGTAGTGGTCTTCAGAACTGTTCTTCAGGTTTTCAATTGGTCTTCTGATCTTCTCTTCACTTGTCTTGCAACTGATATATCGAGTTTCCCCTCAATATATCATCCATGACAACCCTAAGTCTAATTGTATCAGCTGACCTAACATATTAGTCGTCTAAGAGGTTCGGTTGATTCTATTACATGTTTGGCAAAATCATCAAAACTATAAATTTTCCAACAATAGACAATCTTTACTATTTAATTTTTTTTTGTTAATTTGATGACCATTTTGAGAAATTCCATAGCCAGTTCTTTATGTCCTAATAGTGAATATCACACTAAAAAGAAGATTTTTTGTTTACTAATTTTCATAAAGATTGTGGACTAAAGGTACAAATAGCATAGGGTATTTGCATAGCACACACTGTTACTAGTCAATTATATTAATGTTCTCGAGAGAGTCTTATATAAATGAAACAGTTTTACACAAGAGTGTTGGCTTTTAGAGGCAGTAAACACATTATACATGCGCAGCGGAAATAAATAGGTCACCAACAACGAACATATAATTGCATAATTAAATACGGGTAAACGTAAACAGAATTCTTACAACAATTCGTACGCGGATTTCTCAACTATGGTATCCACGTAACAGTCGTTTACCAATTCGCACAGATCTGCCAGCGTTGAATCCCCGAGATGAATTTGCTAGAAAAATTCCAACATAGAGATTTTATGGAGAAAATATGAAGTCTTGTATTATGAATTCCCAAGAGCTCATATATATAGGGGAGACCCAGCTTGTAGGTGCCGAATGGGTTTCAGTGAGGGTTGAAGTCTAGAGGGGAGGGGTGAATAGACTTCAAAACTTTTCGTGGATCAGGTGTGATTTGCAAGTATGCCTGATCAGAGTGCGATGAGAATCAGTTTGGACTGATATCCGACTTATTGATTTGTCAAGCAAATCGGTTCGGTGTCTATCAGTTTAACTGATGGTGTGGAAGATTAGTTAACCCGTGTGAAAACCAGTTTTAAACAAATAAGGATTCTGACCAGTAAAGTTCAGATCAGATGACAAAGGCGTCAAACTGATCAGATTAGTAGCTTGATGCTAATCTGATCCAGGTACAGAATATGCATGCAGATAACAAGAGTAGTGTGCAAGTAAGTGTAAAGCAATGTAAAGGAACACGATTTATAGTGGTTCGGACAACTTGTCCTACGTCTACTCTTCCCTATCAGCAGGGGCACCAACTTAACCAACTGGACTTAGATTATTGTGCTAGTCCAACACAGTACAACCAATAGATGTTTCACGAGTTCTCACTCAGCCAATCCCAGAAATCTGATCTAGAAACCCTAGACAGAAATCTTGCTATAACAAACTTAACCTAACTTTTGTTTGGGTATAAGATTTGTGTTGTTCCAACTGGAATACTATCCTATTTTTTAAATAGCCTAAAGATAGAGGATAAGTATTCTATGCTAAGAACTATGGGATGAACACTTAAGAATAAATCTTGAGTTTGTGTTCTTTATGCGGAAATCTCTTGAGAGCTTGAGCTTGAGTATTATTTCTGTTACCTTAATCTGAAGGTTGATCCCATATTTATAGGCCCGGTTTCGAATTAGCCGTTGGAGAGCAATTTGAACTTCGGTCTATTTTAGGTAGGCTTGCAGGCTTGATTTGATGTGTTCAGAAAGGTCATGCCGTCTTCGTGCAATATTGTCATTTCTAGCCGTTTGGCATTGATACACCATATCCTGCATTCGTCAGAACCGTACATACGTGTCGACTTCCAAGTGGTTAACAAGTACACTTATTCGGCGCCTTGAAAAGCCACCAGATTAAACATTCTTCTGGTCTGAACCACTTTGTATACTTCAAGTATAAGATGATATGCTTATCACGGTTCTCACTTAGCCTCTACTGATCTGTTGTCCATGAGATCAGTAGACTTGAGTCTTCTGATAAAGTTGTCTTAGCTGCAACCTATGGACTCTGATGATGTATTTATAGAGTAGATCTTCTGGTGTGCTTCAGATCTTCTTTCTGATCTTTACTGCTTCATATTGAGTTCCCCCTCAATATGTGATCTAGTCTAATTCTTCAGCTGTCTAACATGTTCAGCTGGTTTCCTATCCTTTTCATCAGTCGACTAACAGGTTCGACTGGTCCTATTACAACTGTTTTGGAACTTCCATCAAAACTACAAATTTCCCAACACAGCTTAAATCTTAAGCTAACCTGATTAGGAAATAAAATCCCTAATCTTGTAAATTAAATCCCATAGATTTAATTCCCATATACATAAATCTCTACGGATTTGAATTCCATGTATATCAAATCTCTACGGATTTGATTCCATATATATCAAATCCCATTATAATATCCCATATATTATTATTGGGAATCCTATTTAATTAAGTATAATTTAATTAAATAGTAATAATAATTTATTCTAAATATAATTATTATTATATTCTCCATAAATTAAATATCAATGTCCAATATAATATTTAATTAACTAGCTATAATTAGTAAACAACTATTACGTGTTGTGTGAACGATAGACCCTCATATATCGAGCGATTATTCAACCTAACAGTCTTAATTGAACCCTAGACAATAAATCAGACATTCTCAATATATGAGGTACGTTGCGAAGAAATGTGTAACTACGTGTAACTGAAACATGGGTTATTACGATAACTTCCTTTCATTCGCGAATACTCGATTAAATCTTGGACACGATTAAGTGTCTATTCAAATAACTTAATAATTTTATCTCTAATCACTAATTGATCACTTATGTCACACTTGGCTACAAAGTCCAAGTTGACGTACATCGGATGATGACTTAGATTCAATTATGATGAGAAGATGAGTATTCTCTCTAAATCCACATTGAGGAATGAATCCTATTCTTGGCTCAACTACCACGCACAAGCATTTCGTGATGAACTCAATCCAAGCCATATCTATCCATGGAAAGGTGCAAGCGTCAGTCTGTTGGAATTTAGAGGCACGTAAACACATAATACATGCGATGTATTACAACTGTTTTGGAACTTCCATCAAAACTACAAATTTCCCAACAATTTCCCCTTTTTTGATGGAACCAAAACCAGTTAGAAAGGATGCTGAACACAACTTTAAACATAATAAATAAAAGAGATAGCTCATCAGAAGACAATGAGAGTTTGTCTTAAGATCAGAAAAACTAAAATATTTCATTGATAAGTTGTAATCATTACAGGTACAAAATGAGAATATTCTAGTCTGATCTTACAAAAGGTCTTCTAAATCAATGTCTCTCTTCCATTGGAACTTCACAGAAATCGAAGAGCCTAGCCTTGATTTCATATACCTTGCTCTCATTAGTGATATCATCTTGCTCGAGGCATTTGTTCATAGTTGCATTGAAGGCAATCTTGTCCAGCTTCCCATCTGGTGTCTTTTTGTATTCCATCACTTCAAGGTCTGGTGCAACTGGTGTACATCTCAGCCTCTTTGCTTCCCTCATGATATCAGCAAAGAACGTGGGATGCTTGTTACTCAACCAATCCCTGAATATTTCATTCTTGTCTTCATTGGTTGGGATAACTTGGTTGATGTATGCTGATATGTACCACTCTCCTTTGATCACTCTCCACTTCTTGGCCATATTCTTGTCAGGTCTTACGATTAGATCCACATCTGCATCCAGAATGGGCTCAACGAAGTGTGATCCTTCACCTTCTCCAGCAACAAGGCCTTTCTTCTTCTTCATGAAAAAACCTTTATCGGCTTTTTTGCTTCTTCCTCTTTCTGTCTTTGCCTTTCATAGTCTGCTTTCTTCTGCTTTTCAGCTTTCTTCTTTCCCAGCAGATCTGATGTTTTCTTCTTTGCAACAACTGGTTTCTTGCCCTTCTTCTTAGCTGGTTCATCAGATTCGGTCGATGATGAGATGACTTCAGCTCTTTCCAGTTGTGCTGCTGCCTGGGCAACTTTCCTCATCATTTTCTTGTCTAGTGTGATCTGGATGCCAGCAACAAAATTCTCCACCTGATTTAGCCTGTCCTGAACATCAGTATCCTTCTCCTCTTCCCCCTTTTTGGTTCCCTCAAAAAGAGCCTTCAGCTCAGTACCGAGGTTTCCAATCTTGGTGGAAAGTTCTTGTTGAAGATTTTTCATAGCAGAGGATTCAACTTCAGTTCCAGGCAGAGCTTGTCCGACAACATTTAGCATGGATTCTTGTGCCTTATCTACGATTGTCCTGACTTTGTCGAACAACCCATCAAGCTTGTCAGCAGTAGAGTTAGCGTTTTTGTATGCAGCAGTGAGTTCTTCTTGCAGCTTGGTCATCTTGGCCATCTGCTCATTCATCAGCAAGGTGAACTGTTTATTCCTGCTTTCTTCAATCTCAGCCATCTTCCTTGTCATCTCCAGCATTTTATCAGCAGTTGTATCCCAGATATCTTCATTCATCCTCATGCAATGCTGGGATACAAACTCTCGTTCTGTCTTGGATGGCTTTTTTTTTAAATTTTCACGGGGACAAAGAAGCTGACATCATCTCTGAACATATGAGCCATGTTCGCCCGGAAGGTGTTCTTAATGTACTTCATCAAATTCTCCTCGAATGATGGAGAAGTTTGTAGAATCTGCATCACCTAGCCTGCTGATGTCGATGGTCCTTCAACCTCTATCTCCTCGACTGACTTCCTCCGGTGATCGAGTCTATCACGTTTTAAATGATTGTGCCTCAGCTGATGGGGACTTTGCCGCATCTCCCACACCAGCGTCATCGGTAGCTACTTCAGATTCCTCCGGCTCCTCCACAATGATCATTTCTTTTGCCGTCCGCTCTGTATCGACCACCTGCTCAAATAACTCCTCAATCTGAATTGGCCCTCCAGAATCAATCTCTTCTTCAACCATTCTCATCTGCTGCATAGCCCGACTGTACTTAACCATTTTGTGAGTTAGCTCTCTATGCATCGGAGTGTCTAGCATCCCCAGCTTTCTGGTTATCAGTCCATCCACAAAGATCATCGACAATAAGTCGAAGAGTCGTCTCAACCTCAGCAATCTTTTCGCATCTCCAATTCATAGTCCAAGAAGGGACGAACTCCACCCTTCTGCTCCAGAACAGTCCCAAAATCTTCAAATTTCTTCAACCTGATATCTCTCCAGGTAAGAACATCAAGGACTGTGTCTCTGGCTTCCTGCTTGACATTCAATTCTGGATATCTTTCATCCAGCATCTTCTCCAATCTCCTTCGAATAATCTTTTCAGTGAAGGAAAAGATTTCAGGTTCTGGCTCAGCTTCAGAAGAGATTGGTGGAGAAAAGGTAACCATCGTCAAGGGCTCAGGATCAGAAATTGGAGCTCTGGATGAAATGACTGGTTGATCAGATGCAACTGATGTTGTTCTTTCTTTGGGTCTCGGATCGAACAGCAATTTGGAGCAAAATGAGACTTTGACCCCGACTGCACCCTTGGAGGTAGCTTGCTGATGGGCACATTGTCATCATCCGAGTCAGATGACTCATCAACCAGACCTAGTCCCTTGGACTTCCCTCTTCCCTTTTTCAGCAACATGTACACTTGGTGCAGATTTCGTCTTCTTTGCTGCCGGTTCCTTCAGAATAACCCCTTTCTCAGGCTTTCGGGAACCAATTCCTCTTCTATCCTACTGCCCCTTCTTCTTGACTTCAGTAGCTGGTTTAACAACAACTTCAACATCGTCATCAGCTAGACCAGGAAGTGCTTTATCCAAGATAAGCATCTTCTTGTATGAAAGAAACATACGGAATCATTTCGTCATCGCTCCATTCCCTGCCCTTCATCAGATCAATCAGGATCAGAGTGACTTTGAGCAGCATTGTGATCTTGGCTGCAAGGACAATCTTTCCTCCTTTCTCAACAAACTTGGTTGATTCCTCCAGCAATCTCCTCTTCAGAAAACCCAACCAATCAATATTTGCTTTATCGATTATTGCATTCATTATTCTGGCTTTCTCCTGGGTAACTGCATCCATGCTATATGAAATCCCCGCGATCACTTTCTGCACAATATCGAACAACAATCAATATTTTCTTCGAAGAATAGGTTTCTTGAAGCCCTTGGTGTGATGAGAATCAGCAGGGCGAAGGAGATTCTTGATAACACCACTCTCTTCCGCGGCACGATATGCATCAGGCATAATTCCATCCTCTGGTGTCGAAAGTCGAAAAATCCGGTAAAGGTCGTCGTCGGTGATTTCCAGATGTTCGCCTTGAACTTCTGAATACAGGACACCTTCATGTTCTCTCAAATTATAGAGGAATTCGAGAGAACCATAGAGAATAATTGAGTCATCACTCGCGGAGCAATACGTCTTCAATCCGCACTCTCTTAGAAGCTTTAAAATTTCAAGTGATTCAGGATCGGTCGTCGTCATAAAATCCACACATCTGTCCTCAACAACCACATCAGCAAAGTCCCTAAAAATTGGATCTTCAGGTTCCTGTGTGTTTTGATACGAAGAGTGGGCGGTCTCTGCAACTTGTCTAACCTTTGGTGACATTTCTGAAAAAGATATTCTCATTAATCACGGAGAAATAGGCAAATTGATATATATGTATATATGTATACCAAACGCGAGTAAGAACAAAAAAAACCTAAATCAATTACCAAATCTCAATCAAATTTTGAAGAAGGTATAGATAAAATGATTTGGGATAAAATTTTGCAGAAGAATTCGGAGAGTTAGAGCGAGATAGCAATTTGCAGAGAGAAAAAAATGTGAATTTTGTAAAGTGACGAAGTGGGAAGGGTTTTGGAAATATAAACGAGAGGGAAAAACACAATCATTTTGAAAAATGGAAACCAAAATAACGTCTAATCGCAATCGACGGTGTTGATGGGGCAATTTAGAAAAGTGGAAATCGTGCAGTCTAGGAAAAACATAGGCCGCAGCTTTTGGATTTTAAAAAGGGTAATTAATGCATTTAATACAAGAGCCTTGCGTCCGCATTTAATGAAAATTCAGTACGACGTCATTTTTATATTAATAAGAGTAAAATGACATATAAATGAAAACAGAAAATAGCAAAGGATAAGGAATTCGTATCTGATTGACTGATATTGTAATCAGCCAATTACCACTTAAGAAGAATCTTGTCCCTCCTTTCTGTTTTCTAGTATGTTGATCTTAAATTACTCTTTAATCCTTAGTACTCTCCCAGCAATGTGTTTGACTTAATTAATTCCCTCTGTTCTGACCCTATCTGTTGAAGTTCCTTCTTCAACTGTTCTTTGTTTCTGATCAGTACTCAACTGATCCTAACTGATCAGATGAAGTTCCCCCTTCATCTGTCCTTCCTTTATGATTAGTTCCCAACTAATCTCTTCTGATTAGATGAAGTTCTCTTTTCATCTGACCATCTTTCCTGGTCAGTCTCTTAACCAACTGGTGTTTGAGATTAATCCACCAAAGTTATCTGGTGCATCTTCTCCTAAGTCCAGTAGCTCATTGCATAGTTCTCTGAATCTGACCTCAGCTAGTGGTTTGGTTAAGATATCAGCTCTTTGCTTATCAGTATGGATCTTTTCCATTCTGATGTTCTTCTTTTCTGCATGGTCTCGGATAAAGTGGTGTCTGATGTCCACATGCTTGCATCTTGTGTGTAGAACTGAGTTCTGAGTGATAGCAATTGCATTATTACTGTCACAGAAAATAGGCACATTCGTAGCTACAATGTTATAATCCCTCAGCTGCTGACATATCCAGAGCAGTTGGGAGCAACAACTTCCTGTAGCCATATATTCTGCTTCAGTAGTAGATGTGACAACAGATGTCTGCTTCTTAGAGAACCATGAGACCAGCTTGCTTCCCAAAAACTGACAGGTACCCGAGGTTGATTTTCTATCTATCCTACAACCTCCATAATTAGAATCAGAGTACCCACTAAGCTCTAGATTATCATCTAATGGATACCATAAACTGAGATTTACAATACCCTTCAGATATTTAAGAATCTGCTTAGCTGCATCCAGGTGGCTTTGTTTGGGATTAGCCTGAAATCTGGCACATACACCTACTGCAAAAGTTATATCTGGTCTGCTTGCAGTCAGGTATAATAATGATCCAATCAAATCCCTATACTCTTTCTGATTAGTTTTCTTACCACCTTCATCTGGGTCCATCTTAAATGCAGTCATCATTGGAATTCTAGCTTTTTTACAATTCTGAACTCCATACTTAGCCAACAAATTCCTAGTATATTTTGTCTGGCACATGAATATCCCAGTGTGAGCCTGCTTGACTTGAAGACCTATAAAGTAGCTCATCTGACCCATCATGGACATCTCAAATTTCCCTTGCATCAGCTTACTGAATTTCTCAAATAGCTTCTGATTGGGAGAACCAAATATAATGTCGTCCACATAGATCTGAACCATGAGAATGTCTTCTCCATCTTCTATTCTGAACAAGGTCTATTGGGAAATCTATATTTTAGTTTTGATGGAAGTTCCAAAACAGGTTGTAATAGGACCAGTCAGACCTGTTAGCTGACTGATGACTTAGAATCAGATTAAGATGACCAGCTGAAATGTATAGATAGCTGATGTAAAAGATAGGTCACATATTGAGGGGGAACTCAATATGTATAGGTCGGGTCGAAGTATCAGATGACCAGATAAGGTCAGATGATCAGAAGACTAAGAACGAATCAGAAGACAAGAAGTCAGAAGATCAGGTGAAGACAGAAGACACTGAAGACTCAGATGAACCTGAAGACTCAGATGAACCTGAAGACTCAGATAAACCTGAAGACTCAGATAAGGCTGAAGACTCAGATGAACCTGAAGACTCAGATAAACCTGCAGACTCAGTAACAAACCTGAAGACTCAGTATGACTGAAGACACTGAGGCTCAGAGTCACCTGAAGATCAGAAGACTACCAGAAGACCTGAAGACCTACAATCAGCAGAGTCTGCATATTGAGCTAAGACAATCTGCATCAGAAGACTAAACAAGGTAGACTGATCAGTTATCTGATCAAGTCAGCTCACACCTGGCGTTAATCAAAATGATACACCAGACAAGACGAATATTCTACAAAAGGAATATCAATCGTCTAACGGACAAATTACTGAAGTGCCGCCTCGCGAAGCCAAGGAGAAAGCGACACGTACACAAAAAGAGCTGACATTGCGGGATTCGATGCTGCGGACATAAACGATGCTAATCATGCCTACGGCCACGCCGATAATCGGAGCACGTCACAATCATATCCTACAACCTACCTAATATAGCCCGAAATTCAAATTGCTCTCCAACGGCTCTTTGATTTCGAGGTCTATAAAATGGGATTGCTCTTCAAAATTGAAAGAGAAGCATCGAGCAGACTGAAAAAGAAGCAAAAACTATAGAAGACTTTCCGCTCGAAGAACACCAAATTTGAAGATTATTCTTAAGTGTTCATCCCATAGTTCTTAGCAAGAAATCCTATCCACTAGCATTTGGCTACCTAAAACACAAGGATAGATTCCAGTTGGAACCCTCAAACATTCTTTACCCAAACTCAAAGTTAGGTTAAGTTTGTTACTGCAAGATTTCAGACTAGGGATTCTAGTTTCTGATTTCTGGGATCGGTTGAGTGTGAACTCGATAAACATCTGTTGAGTGTTGGACTAACACATAAAACTAAGTCCAGTCGGTTAAGTTCGGTTAAGTTGCCCCTGTGTTAAGGGAAGAGTGGACGTAAGATGGGTTTCGTCTGAACCACTATAAAAATCTTGTGTGCATTTACTTGCTTTCTATTGCTTTACACTATTCACACAACTGATATTAAAATTGCATACATATTCTAAGTTAATATCAGTTTGCACCAAGTAACTGATCTGATCAGGTTGACACCTTAGTCAGCCGATTGAAAACTGACTTGAGAATCTGATTTGATAAAACTGGTTTTTCACACGGGTATTTACAAGCTTCCGCACTCTCAGTTAAACTGACAGCTATCAAACTGATCTGCCCTCACGCACTCAGTAAGATTGAACATCAGTCCAAACTGACACACTAGCACTCTGATCAGGAAATCTGCAATCACACCTGATCCGCACGAAAAGTTTTCAGAAGTCTATTCACCCCTCCCCTCTAGACTTCTGCCCTCACAAAACCTGTTCGGGGCCTACAAGTGGTATCAGAGCAGTGGTTCTACAGACCACTGGCTTTGAGTATCATCGATTCTTGAGAAAGAATCTTTGTGGTCATTTGAACAAATCTTGAAAAACTATTTTCAAAACTCATTCGTTTTCAAAATCACTCAGCATGGATAATACCTCTGGTATGTATCATGATTTGCCTAAGTTTTCAATTGATGAGTATGCAGATTGGACTATATATATGTGCAACCATCTGGGATCGATAAGCGGCAGAATGATGGAAGTCATTGAACGAGGACCCATCATCATATATCATGACAACCCAGCGGTTGGAGGAGATCCAGATCATGCACCTGGAAGTCTTGTATGAAAAAAGTCCAGCCCTGATGGATGCAGAAGAAAGAAAGTTGTATACTCTAGATACAATCGCCAGGCATATAATCATGAAGACGATGGATAAAGTCACCAAGGAGAAGATAAAGTATCTCAAAACTGTGAAACAAATGTGGGATACACTTGCTGAGATGTGCGAAGGAAATGATCAGATCAAAGACAGCCGACTACAAGCTGAACTGGTGAAGTTTGAAAAGCTCAAGATGTTGCCCAACGAGACCATCAACGAGCTCGATGGGAGGATCACCATGTCAGTAAATAAGCTACGAGAACTTGGAAGAGAGATGTCAGACAAAGACATAAATTACAAGATCCTGAGATCTCTCACCAAGAAATGGGACATGAAAGTCACGGTAATCAAGAATTGCCAAGACATAGCCAATATGAAGCCGAGTAGCTTGTTCCTAAGCCTTAAAGCCCATGAGTTCGATTTAATCGAAAGAGGGCAAGCAGATGAAGACGAGACGCCTGCTGAAGCCTCAACCTCAACATCTAAATCAGTTGCATTCAAAGCAACCAACAGCAGATCAAAGGCCACTGAACCTGTTGGAAACATAATAAGTCAAGCAGAACAGATCGCTCTGCTTACCAGGAAACTTGAAAGATTGAATATTCAACTTGGTAAGTATCGCAGATTCTACAGAGACTATAAAGACAATAGAAGAAACAGGAGGCCAACTGACAGATCACTAGAAAGAACCAGATCTGATGATCGAAGGGATCACAGAGAAGAAAAGAAAAGAGATGATCGGTCAGATGAGAGAAGAGATAACAGATCTGACAGAAGGAGTTCAGATTACAATCAGAAAGGAAAGTCACCTGACATATCCTACAGACGGAGTGACTCACCTGGCAAAGGAAGTTCCGTAGATCGAGGATCATGCTTCAACTGTTAGAAACCAGGTCACTACAGCACCGACTGCCCTGACCTGACTCCCAGAGAAAGAGAAAAGAAGCGGAACAGAAGAGAGCAACGCTTCAGAGATATAAAAGCCATGGTTGCTGACACATCTAGAATTGATGATTCCTATCTGCCTTTTGAGGATTCTGGCTACTCATTTGTAGAAGACTTCTGTCTGATAAGCAGTGCTGTTGATTTCCTCGAACATGAAGATCTGATATTCTCTTCAGATGACGATGAAATCTGCCTGATGGCCAGGGAGGAAGACCAATCTGAGGTAACCTCCAAACCTTCTGCTTTTTCAATTTCCACACCTGCTATTATTAGCACACCTGCTGGAGGGATTGACTTGCAGCTCAACTCTGAGCAATTGCTTGATGATCTCTCTGAGGCAGTAGACACTTATACAATAGTGGAAGCTGAAAAGGACAAGCTAAGGATCAGAAATAATCAGCTTGTTAAAGAAAACGCTGTCAGTAAAGCAGCTGAACTGAAATCAGCTGAAACTGCTCAGAAGGTAACTGAGGAACTTAACGTTCTGAAAGTTAAATCTTCTGATCAGGAGAAGCAGATCAAAGATCAGCTAGCAATCAACAAACAGCAAGCTGATGATTTCAAAATTCTACAAGCTAAGTTTGATGAGCTATTCCGACTACATGAGAGTCTAAAATCTACTGAGGATAGTTTGCGCAAGAAAATAGAGGTTTTCACGAAGTCATCAAAAACCGTTCAAGATATGAACACCTATTTTCGAACGCCGACTAACAAGAAGGGAATTTGGTATGAGAACCCTTCTACATCCTCAAAAGCCCCATTTGGTTCACTTCAGAAGGGTGTAATCAAACGAGTCTCTGACAAAGATACACAAAAAGCTAAACATGTATCTGATAAGGGAAAAAGACCTGCTGAGCAAGTAAGGCAAGTGCCTAATCAGAAAGGGAACAGAAATGGATCCCAACTGATTAAGCATCAGCCGAGGAATCAACAGAAGAATCCAGTTCTTCTGAAGAAACCTCAACCTGATCAGCAGATTAGGTATCAGAAGAGACAACCTGTAAGAAGGAAATCTAATCTGAGACCCAATCAAGGTCAGCTGCCTAATAAGCAAGTTGTAGGTAAACTGCAAAGACCATCTATGCCAAGAAGATATGAATCTTTTGATGGTAGCAGTCGTACCTACCCTTATAACCAGAGACCTAGGGCTACTGCACCTGAGCCACACTGGGTTAAAAGAAGACAAAATATAAAGAAAAATCCCAAGTCTTCTGAGTTACACAAGGCTCACACAAGTAATCATACAAATCAGAAAGAATATAAAGATACGTATGATTATGTTGATATGTATAGGAGACAAATCAGACCTTCTAATCTATCTGATTACCATAGAAGTGCTTTGTTTGTGTGGATCCCTAAATCCACCACTAATCCCCCAGGACCCAATTCCAAAGGGGTACCTAAAGCCTGATTCGATTGCAGGTTCGCGTGGGACTGGCCAACAAAGGAGGTGTACAAGCAACTATCTGGTACATCGATAGTGGATGCTCAAGACACATGACTGGAAGCAAACATCTCATTAGCACTTACAAAGAACAAGAAGGCACACGTGTACTCTTCGGTGATGATTACTTTGGTTTTACCAAAGTATTCGGAACCTTAGAGAATGATGATGTACAAGTAACTGGAGTCTCGTATGTCGAAGGATTAAAGCACAGTCTACTATCAGTATCACAATTCTGCGACAACGGATTCAGCGTTGAGTTCTTGAGTGACAAGTGTACGATTAGGAATCGAGCTACTCAACAAATCTTGCTAACTGGTTCAAGGAAAGGGACGATCTACACAGCAGATTAGAATAGTTGCCCGAGGAATGCATGCTTAATTGTTAAGAGTTCCAAAAGTAGCAGTTGGCTCTGGCACAAAAGAATGAGTCATCTGAACTTCAAGACTCTTAACAAGATAGCTAGGGTGTCTTTGGTTGAGGGACTTCCGAATGAGATATTCTCCAAAGATCAGACATGTGCCGCATGTCAGAAGGGAAAACAAGTTAAAGCCTCATTTAAGGGAATACCGGACCAAAGATCATCAAGAGAGTAAATCTTTTGCAAATCGCTCCATATGGATCTATTCGGACCGATTACACCGATCGATCTCGATGGGCCGCAAATATACTCTGGTAATTGTGGATGATTATTCCAAGTTTACTTGGGTTGTATTCTTATACAAGAAGAACGAGACAATGACAAATA
The DNA here is from genome assembly GCA_037126765.1 of Stenogyne calaminthoides. Classification (NCBI taxonomy): domain Eukaryota; kingdom Viridiplantae; phylum Streptophyta; class Magnoliopsida; order Lamiales; family Lamiaceae; genus Stenogyne; species Stenogyne calaminthoides. The sequence continues at coordinate 29,308,824 of JBBCBC010000021.1, forward strand.
TACCCGAGCTGCTCAAGAAACTACAAAACGAAAAGGGTGTCAGCATAGTAAAAATCAGATCAGATAGAGGTACAGAATTTCTGAACTCTTTTATTACTAATTTTTGCACTGAGTTTGGTATACAGCATGAGACGTCAGCTGCAAGAACGCCACAACAAAATTGAGTAGCAGAAAGGAGAAATAGAACTCTCAAGGAAGCTGCTCGCACTATGTTAGCTAAACATGCCACACCAAGTCAAGCTTTTTACAAGGTATAATCAACACTTTGATGCCACACTCGTAATGTATGTTCTCTCGACTAAGACTCACTTCAAAAACACCCTATGAACTGTGGAAGGGCGAAAAACCTCGTGTTTTCATACTTCCATGTTTTTTTAGTGCAAGTGTTTCATACACAACAATGGGAAAAGTCAGTTGAAGACTTTGAGGCCAAGTCAGATGAGGGCATATTCTTAGGATATTCCTCATCCAGCAAGGCTTTCAGGATTTACAACAAACGAACCCTAGTTGTGGAAGAAACACCATATGTGGTCTTTGATGAGACATCTTCCGAACAAGAGAAAGCTCCCTCAGAACAAGCCATACCAGATCAACTCGCACTGATACGCAAAAATGGATCACTAAAGTATCAAGGAGAAAGAATCAACACGAAATGCTGTATATCCTGTAACTTGATCTTGCCGATTCACCAGTCAATCGGACCATAAGGTACACACAACCGCTGCTGAAGAAGCCATACAAATGAGACAAATATCAATCGAACCATCTGCTTGGGGGAACTCCTCGAAGTTCCTACGAAACGACATCGCCACATGATGAGTCCAACATCAACTGAGACATGTTCTTATCAAGTGGATCATAATTCCACGACCACTCCCAATCTCTAGTAATGAACTACTATCGAAAATGGATGATGTTCTCCAAACAGACGCACATCGAAAAAGAAGACCTGGATTACCACCATCCAACCGATCGATTATTTGAGACCCATCCGATAGAGTCAAAACTAGACATCGACAGTGAAAGTGCCATGTATTGTTGTTATCTGTCTTTGAAGGAACCAACTACGATGGCGGAAAGCTCTACAAGACGCAAGTTGGATTCTATCCATGCAAGAAGAACTGGAACAGTTTGAGAGGAATCAAGTTTGGAAACTAGTGGACAGACCAACTCATCAAGACGTGATTGGCATGAAGTGGGTATTCAAGAACAAGAGAGATGAGAATAATTTCATAACCAGGAATAAGGCAAGACTTGTTGCTAAGGGGTATTCACAATCGGAAGAATTGATTATGATGAGACCTTTGCACCAGCCGCCGCCTAGAAGCCATTCGGTCAAGTTTAATATCTTTATACAGGGTTCATTGTGTATCGATGGATGTAAAGAGAGTGCATTCTTAAAAGGGTACTAGCAGAGGAAGTTTATGTCGAACAACCTCCGTGCTTTGAAAAAGGCAACCAAGTGTACCGCTTTAAGGAAAGCTCTTTACGGCTCAAACAAGCTCCTCGAGCTTGGTATGATACACTCTCTCGATTCTTGATAGACAAATGGATTCACTAAAGGAATAGTGGATGTAACCTTATTCGAATAGAAGATGGAGAAGATATTCGATGGTTCAGATTTACGTGATCGACATCATCTTCGGATCTCCCAACAAGAAGCTATGTGAGAAGTTCAAAGAAATTGATGCAAGGGAAGTTCGAGATGTCCATGATGGGTCGATGAATTACTTTCTGGGTTTACAAGTCAAGCAGAGTACAGAAGGGATATTCATCTGCCACAAGGAATCTACTGGACAAGTTTGGAGTTCAACATTGTAAGGAAGCCAGAATTCCCATGATGACCGGGTTCAAGATGGATCCAGATGAAGATGGTCAAAAAGGTAATCAGAAAGAATATAGGGCTCTGATTGGATCACTACTATACCCGACCGCCAAAGAACCGGACATCACTTTTGCAGTAGGTGTATGTGCCAGATTTCAAGCAAATCCAATGCAAAGCCACCTAGAAGCAGCTAAGCGGATTCTCAAGTATTTGAAGGGAACAGTGAACCTTGGTTTATTTTACCCATCAGATGATAATCTAGAGCTTAGTGGGTATTCTCGATTACGATTCACGGAGGTTGCGAAATCGACGAAAGTCAACCTCGGTACATGTCGGTTTAAGAAAAAAACCGATCTCTTGGTTTTCGAAGAAAGCGGACATCGATTCATGACATCTACTACCAAGCGAGAATATATGGTCACCAGAAGTCGTTGTTCCCAAATCGCTCGCTAAGTCAAGAAATGAGGATTACAACATCGTAGCTAAGAATGTACCTAAATTCGCGGACAAAATAGTCTTATTGCAATCACTCGTAATCCTGTTCTACATACAAGATGCAAGCATGTGGATGTCAGACACCATTTTATCAGAGATCACGTTGAAAAGAAGAATATCAGAATGGAAAAGATCCATACTGACAAGCAGAAAGCAAATATTTTAACTAAGCCGCTAGCTGAGATCAGATTCAGAGAATTATGCAACGAGTTAGGGATTCTGGATCTCGGAGAAAGTGCACCAGAAATGGTTGGTGGATCGATCTCGAAACCGTTAGTTAAAAGATTAACCAAAGTTAAGAGGAATCAGTTGAGTTAGGAATCTCAACTGATCAGACGATCAGACGAGGAGCCGATCTGAAAGTCAGACAAGTAGCCGATCTGAAGTTTAGACAAGGAGCAGATCAGTTCAAGATATATCAGATTAAGGGGGAACTGATCAGATTGGAAGATTACTTTATAAGTCGATTAAGCTACAGCCAACAAGCAAGTCGTACAAGTTTAAAGCTACAGATCGCATAAGTCAGAAGAGGCAACACAACAATGAAATAACAGAATTTTTCATTGATAAGGACCCGGAGGTCAGATTTACAAGCTACAAGTGATATCACAAGCTACCTTCAAGTGGTATTACAAGCTACAAGTACAAGAAGACCCGGAGGTCATTACATAAACCATAAACCCTAAGACAACCCAAGGTAGGGAAGGGGAGAGAGAGATTTTAAGAGCTTGATGCTCTCATTTTCCCCCGACCCTAGAAGGGGCGTCAGAGTAGCTTCTAGAATCCTAAGCCAATCTCAAAGTTTCGGAGTGAGGAGCGAGAGAGGCCTTGAAGGATGTACAAGCCAGGAGCCCTCAGACCTAAAATCAATGGGCTCTCCAGCTGTTAAATGGGGCACAGTGCCACAGGTTTGGTCACAAGGACCAAATGGACACTAGTGTCACATGCAAATATTGAGTTTGATACACGACATCAGCTATTGTCTGATGCAGACCGCATATCAAACCCATGTTTTGTTTTAGACTGAGTCTGTTGATGCTTATTTCGTCATCTCGATAGGCGCACAAGGTGCATACGGTTAGGAGAAGTGCCTTCTCATTTGCCTTAGCAGATCCGCCTCCACGGTGGTAAAGAAGCTTTGCATTGATCGTATGTGTAATCTTAGATGACGACGAAAGCAGTGTGAAGGAACACACAAGGTTGATTTGAGAAGCTGAATTCATTGGAAAAGGGTTAAAGGTTTTCGCCGGAAGTTTCACCGGAAATAAGGAACTCATCGGAAAAGCATGAAGTATATGTTAAAGAAGATGAATGGTTTATGTTGTGTTGTTTGCCTAACATCCCAGGCTAATTTATAGAAGGAAATTAGGGGTATAAATGCAAATTTATTTTCTCAGAAGACCTTAAGAGAAATTTGCATCGACAACGCGTAAGGAACACGCGGCTAATGGTTGGATGAGTTGACAGTGTGAGTAATCACAGCGTATCTATGCTATTATTACGGAATGTCAAATCGCGCCGATTTGGGAATCGAGGCGACTTTTTGACTCCCCGAAGTAAATGTTTTGGCGGGAGTAGACTTAAGTGCATAGTAAATACGGGTTGAATAGAAGAAGATTGAAGGATGAAGTGGATCAGATAAGTAACGAAGTGGTTCAACCAAGAATCTGATCAGATAAGTGAGATATTATTGGGAAATGCTTAAGGCTACCATCAGTGAGGTCAACAAGTACCAGATCAGATCACAGTGGTAACTGGTTGATTACAATATCAATCAGTCAGATACGTTTTTCTTATTTATCCCTTTCTGAACATCTTATATGCGTTATTTAAATAAATTAATTTTTACTCTGTTTTCACTTTATGACGCATGCACTGCAAAACCTTTAATGCGGACTTCGGAATGTGTATTTAATGCGTTTTATTGCGAATAATCAATCCCTTCTGATTGTGAATATCCCTTAGCAACAAGTCTTGCCTTATTTCTGGTTATTACATTGTGCTCATCCTTCTTGTTCTTGAATACCCACTTAGTTCCAATCACATCTTGGTGAGTTGGTCTGTCTACAAGTTCCCAAACTTGATTCCTCTCAAACTGCTCTAATTCTTCTTGCATAGCCAAAATCCAACTTGCATCTGATAGAGCTTCTTCAATAGTGAGTGGTTCCTTCAAAGATAGATAACAACAATACATTGGACTTTCACCAATCTGATGTCTAGTTCTGACTTTATCAGATGGGTCTCTGATGATCAGGTCAGTTGGATGACTGGTTATCCAGGTCCTTCTGTCCTGATTATCATCAATTTGGAGAACATCATCCTCTTCTGATAAAGATTCATCATTAGAGACTGGGAGAGGTACTTGAGTAGGATCCACTTGGCATGGACATATCTCAGCTGATGTTGGACTCATCATGTGCTGAAGTCTGTCCGTCGGAACGTCAGGTGTTCCCCCTAAACCAGATGGTTCAGTTGTCACTGTCTCAGCTGTACCAGCTTCTTCACTGACAGTTGTACTTACCTTGGGGTCTGACTGACTTGGTGAATCGTCAATGTCAAAGTTAGGAACATATGCAGTATCATATTTTGGATCCTTTCCTTTGAGCCTTAACTAATCCATTTTCAGTGAATCTGGTTTGTCTGGTACATCTTGTTCTGTGGCAGATTTCTCTTGATCAGGTGTTGACTCATCAAAGACCACATGAGGTGTTTCTTCCACAACTAGAGTTTGTTTGTTGAAAACCCTAAATGTTTTGCTAGTTGAGGAATATCCTAAGAATATACCCTCATCTGACTTGGCATCGAAGGTTCTTAACTGACTCTTCCCATCGTTGTGTATGAAACAATTGCACCCAAAAACATGGAAGTAAGAGACACGAGGTTTTCTGCCCTTCCACAGTTTATAAGGTGTCTTAAAGTGAATCTTAGTTAGAGAACATCCGTTCTGCGTGTGACATGCTGTATTGATAGCTTCTGCCCAGAAATGACTTTGAGTTGCATGCTCAGCTAACATGGTGTGTGCAGCTTCTTTAAGTGTTCTGTTTCTTCTTTTTGCTAAGCCATTCTGTTGTGGTGTTCTTGCGGCTGATGTCTCATGTTGTATACCAAACTCAAAGCAAAAATTAGATATAAACTGGATCAAGAATTCCGTACCTTTATCTAATCTGATTTTCACTATGCTGAGACCCTTCTCATTCTGAATCTTCTTGAGAAGTTCAGGTAACTTTGTTGTAGTTTCACTCTTCTTATACAAGAATACAACCCAGGTGAACTTGGAGTAATCATCCACGACCACTAGAGTGTATTTGCGTCCACTGAAACTAAGAGGCGTAACTGGTCCAAATAGATCCATATGGAGCAGTTGTAATACTCTGTTGGATGGAGGAGAAGGTATCCCTTTGAATGAAGCTTTTACTTGTTTTCCCTTCTGACATGCGACACATGTCTGATCCTTAGATAAAACTTCATTTGGGAGACCTTCAACCAAGGACATCCTTGCTATCTTGTTAAGGGTTTTGAAGTTCAGATGGCTCATTCTCTTGTGCCAGAGCCAACTGGAGCTCTTTGAACTCTTAACAATCAAGCATGCATTTCTTGGACAACTGTCCCAATCTGCTGTATAAATCGTTCATTTTCTGAAGCCAGTTAGCAAAATCTGTTGAGTCGCTCGATTTCTGATTGTGCATAGATCTGAAGAGAACTCAACACTAAATCTGTTGTCGCAGAACTGTGATACAGATAACAGGTTGTGCCTTAAGCCATCAACGTATGAAACACCTGTAACATGTACATCATCGTTCACTAAGGTTCCAACTCCTCTGGTGAAACCAAAGTTGTCGTCTCCAAAGAGAACTCGTGGGCCTGGTTTCTCAGTGTAGTTGCTGAGGAGATGTTCACTTCCAGTCATGTGCCTTGAACATCTACTATCTATGTACCTGATAGTTGCTTGTACACCTCCTTTATTAGCCAGTCCTACTCGAGCCTGCGAGCAGATCAGATTTTAGGTACCCCAGTAGAATTTGGTCCTGGGGGGTTAGAAGTACCTTTCGGGATCCACACAAATCTGGCACCTTTGTTGAACACAGAGGGCTTGATTTGTCTCCCATCAACATCTACATAATTATACGTTTCTTCATATGCAATCTGATCAGTATGATTATTAGTGCGAGCTTTGGATGAATCAGAAGACTTGTGATTTTTCATTGAAACTTGTCTTCTTTTAATCCAGTGGGGCTCAGGTGCAGCAGCCCTAGGTTTCTGATTGTAAGGGTAGGTACAACTGATACCATTAAAAGATTCATATCTTTTTCGCATAGTTGGTCTTAACAGTTTACCCTTAGCTTGCTTGTTAGACAACTTGGATTGATTTGACTTTAGCTGATACTGTCCCTTACGAGATGGTCCAGACTGAGGCCTACTCTGCTGATTGGCTAAGGTCTCTTCAGAAGAACAAGATTCTTCTGTTGATTCCTCGGCTGGTGTATGATCAGTCGGGGTCCATTTCTGTTCCCTTTCTGATCCGGCACTTGCCTTGCCTGGTAAGCTGATCCTTTTCCCTTATCTGATACAGATTTGGCTTTTCGTGTATCTTGATCAGAAACTCGTTTGGTTACACTTTTCTGATGTGAACCAGAAGGGGCTTTTGAGGATCCAGAAGGGTTCTCATACCCAATTCCTTTCTTTTCAATTGGCGTACAAAAATAGTTGTTCAGATCTTGAACAGTCTTAGAAGATTTCGTGAAAACCTCTATTTTCTTACGCAAATTGTCCCAGAAGTTTTCAGATTCTCATGCATTCGGAAGAGTTCATCAAACTTAGCCTGGAGGACTTTGAGTTCTCCAGCTTGTCATTCATTGAGAGCCAACTGTTCCTTAATCAGCTTTTCCTGATCAGTAGTATTGACTTTCAGAACCTCCAGTTCTTTAGTCATCTTCTGAACTGTTTCAGCTGATTTTAGTTCAGCTGCTTTACTAGCTTCAATATCCTTGACAAGCTGAATATTCTCAGCCCTTAGGTTATCGTTCTCAACTTCCACTCGTGTATAAGTATCTATTGCATTAGAGATATCATCAAGCAATTGGTCATTGTAGACCTGCAGGTTAATCTCTCCAGCAGATGTGCTCAGCACAACAGGTATAGAACAAGAAACCACATAAGGTTTAGAGATTACCTCAGACTAGTCAGTTTCTCTGCCCATCAGACAGATGTCGTCATCAGATGAGAAGTTCAAATCATCGACATCGTCAGTTGTGGTAATCAGACAGAAATCTTCAACAGATGAGTATCCAGAGTCATCTGATGGCAGATAAGAATCGTCAATTCCAGATGTGTCTGCAACCATGGCTTTTCTGTCTCGGTTCCTTTGTTCTCTTCTGTCCGTTTCTCTTCTCTTTCTTTGGGAGTCAGATCGGGGCAATTAGCACTGTAGTGACCCGGTTTCTGACAGTTGTAGCAAACCCTTGAATCTCCAGAATTTCCTCTATTTGGTGAATAATTTCTTCGGTATGATCTGTCAGGAAACTTTCCATTTTGTCTGTAATCAGAACCTCTCTTATCTGATCTTTCATCTCGTTTGCTCTCTCTACGGTCATCTTTTCGATCATCTCTTCTATTGTCCCTATCATATGAAGAACGATATCTCTCTTGTGATCTGTCAAAAGATCTTCGATCTCTTCCTCTGCTTCATCGATAGTCATCATAGAACTTTCTGTACTTGCCCATCTGAACATTTGTTCGTTCAAGTTTCCTTGTTAGGAGTGCAATCTGTTCGGCCTGGCTGATGATGTTTCCAACTGGTTTCAAGATTCGTGAACTGCTGCTAGTTGCCTGGAATGCAACAGATTTAGCTGAGTTTGCAACAGCTTCAGTAGGGACATCATCTGATCCTTGTCCTCTCTCTATCAGGTCGAACTCATGGGCTTTCAAACTGAATGTTAGATCATTTGGCTTCATGGTAGAAATATCTTGACAGTCCTTAATCACGGTCACCTTGATATCTCATTTCTTAGTCAACGACTGAGAATCTTGTAGTCGATATCCTTGTTTGACATTACTCGTCCAAGATCACGAAGTCGGTTGACTCCTCGTGTGATCCTTCCATCAAATTGATCAATTGTTTCATTCGGTAGCATCTTAAGTTTCTCAAATACAACTAGCTCAGCTTGTAGTCTGTTGTCTTTGATCTGTTCATTTCCTCTGCAGATTTCAGCAAGTGTATCCCAGACTTCCTTAGCTGTCTTCAGGTACTTCACTTTCTCTCGTGTAGTAGCATCCATAGTTTTCATGATGAGATGTCTGGCAACAGTATCCAGATTAGATAACTTTCTCTCATCTTCATCCATCAGAGAGGGACTCTTTCTGATTCTTGCTCCAACTGGTTGAGTAGGATCTCGTTCTCCTGCTTCAGCTGGGTTATAGTGATCGATGACAATCGGTCCTATCTCAAGAATCTCATCCATTCTGTTGCTTATCACTCCTAAATGGTCTCTCATGTCGATGGACCAATCTGCATACTCATCAACAGAAAACATGGGTAGATTATGATGCATACCTGAAGTGTTATCCATGCTTGTGGTGATTTTGAAAAAGATGAGTTTTTTTAAAAACGGTTTTCAAAGATCAGTTCAAGTGACCACAAAGGTTCTTCCTCAAGAACCGATGATATTCAAAGCCAGTGGTTGGAAGAACCACTGCTCTGATACCACTTGTAGGTCCCGAACGGGTTTCTGTGAGGGTTGAAGTCTAGAGGGGAGGGGTGAATAGACTTCAAAACTTTTCGTGGATCAGGTGTGATTTGGAAGTATGCCTGATCAGAATGCGATGAGAATCAGTTTGGACTGATATCCGACATACTGATTTGTCAAGCAAATCAATTCGGCGTCTATCAGTTTAACTGATGGTGCGGAAGATTAGTTAACCCGTGTGAAAACCAGTTTTAAACAAATAAGGATTCTGACCAGTAAAGTTCGGATCAGATGACAAAGGCGCAAAACGATCGATCAAGAAGAGTTTGATGCTAATCTGATCCAGGTACAAAATATGCATGCAGATAACAAGAGTAGTGTGCAAGTAAGTGTAAAGCAATGTAAAGGCACACGATTTATAGTGGTTCGGACAACTTGTCCTACGTCCACTCTTCCCTATCAGCAGGGGCACCAACTTAATCAACTGGACTTAGATTATTGTGCTATTACAACATAGTACAACCAACAGATGTTTCACGAGTTCTCACTCAGTCAATCCCAGAAATCTGATCTAGAAACCCTAGACAGAAATCTTGCTATAACAAACTTAACCTAACTTTTGTTTGGGTATAAGATTTGTGTTGTTCCAACTGGAATACTATCCTATCTTTTAAATAGCCAAAAGCTAGAGGATAAGTATTCTATGCTAAGAATTATGGGATGAACACTTAAGAATAAATCTTGAGTTTGTGTTCTTTATGCGGAAATCTCTTGAGAGCTTGAGCTTGAGTATTATTTCCATTACCTTACTCTGAAGGTTGATCCCATATTTATAGGCCCGATTTTGAATTAGCCACTGGAGAGCAATTTGAACTTTGGTCTATTTTAGGTAGGCTTGTAGGCTTGATTTGATGTGCTTAGAAAGGTCATGTCGTCTTTGTGCAATATTGTCCTTTCTAGTCGTTTGGCATTGATACACCATATCCTGCATTCGTCAGAACTGTACATATGTGTCGACTTTCAAGTGGTTAACAAGTACACTTAATCGGCACCTTGAAAAGCCATCAGATTAAACATTCTTCTGGTCTGAACCACTTTGTATACTTCAAGTATAAGATGATATGCTTATCACGGTTCTCACTTAGCCTCTACTGATCTATTGTCCAAGAGATCAGTAGACTTGAGTCTTCTGATAAAGTTGTCTTAGCTGCAACCTATCGACTCTGATGATGTCTTTATAGAGTAGATCTTCTGATGTGCTTCAGATCTTCTTTCTGATCTTTACTGCTTCATATTGAGTTCCCCCTCAATATGTGATCTAGTCTAATTCTTCAGTTGTCTAACATGTTCAGCTGGTTTCCTATCCTTTTCATCAGTCGACTAACAGGTTCGACTGGTCCTATTATAACTGTTTTTAAACTTCCATCAAAACTACAAATTTCCCTACACAGCTTAAATCTTAAGCTAACCTGATTAGAAAATAAAATTTCTAATCTTATAAATTAAATCCCATAGATTTAATTCCCATATACATAAATCTCTACGGATTTGAATTCCATGTATATCAAATCTCTATGGATTTGATTCCATATATATCAAATCCCATTATAATATCTCATATATTATTATTGGGAATCCTATTTAATTAAATATAATTTAATTAAATAGTAATAATCAATGATTTCATAACCGGTTTGAACCGGCCGGTTCAACCGGTTGAACCGGGAACCGGCCGGCAAACAGGTCAAAAAAAGCCCTAATAACCGCTTTTCAGGTTGAACCGGTCAAAACCGGAAAAAACCGGTTCAATCGGTGAACCGCCTAACCGGAAATAATCGGTTTTCACCTTTTTTTTAAAAATATTTTTAAACTACTTTCTCTCACATTTTCCTCAACACTTCTGATGTGGGATAAATGTATGAGGTGAGATAACCCTTTTATAATACTTCCTCTCACATTTTTTCCCAACACTTTCGATGTGGGATAAATGTATGAGGTGGGAATAATATGAACCAAGGTCCAACTTCACCCCTTTTATAATATTTCCTCTCACATTTTTTCCCAACACTTTCGATGTGGGATAAATGTATGAGGTGGGATAAAATGAACCAAGGTCCACATTCACCCCTTTTATAATACTTCATCTTACATTTTTCTCCAACACTTTCGATGTGGGATAAATGTATGAAGTAGGATAAATATATGAATCAAGTTCCACCTTCACCCCCCCTTTTATAATACTTTCTCTCACATTTTCCTCCAACACTTTCGATGTGGGACAAATATATGAGGTGAAGTACACTTTTCCCCTTTTATATTATTTTCTCTCACATTTTCTTTTAACATTTTCGATGTGGGACAAAATTATGAGATTTTATTTTCTCTTACATTTTCTTTTAATATGTACTTGATGTGGGATAAAAATATAAGGTTCACTTTTCCCTTTTAAGTTACTTTCTCTCATATTATTGTGTTGTTTTTTATTATGACCATGACTCAATTGTGTTTTCTTAGATATGAAAAGTTATAAGATATATGTTTAAATTTTTATAGGTGTATATTTATTTTATTTTTTAACTAAATATAAGAAATATTGAAAAAAATTAGGCAGAAATCATTTCAACGGTTGAACCACCGGTTGAACCGGTCTGACCGATTGAACCACTGACCGGTGGACTGTTCGGTTCGATCACCGATTCGGTTATGAAAACATTGGTAATAATAATTTATTCTAAATATAATTATTATTATATTCTCCATAAATTAAATATCAATGTCCAATATAATATTTAATCAACCAGCTATAATTAGTAAACAACTGTTACTTGTTGTGTGAACCATAGACCCTCATATATCGAGCGATTATTCAAACTAACATTCTTAATTGAACCCTAGATAATAAATCAGACATTCTCAATATATGAGGTACGTTGCGAGGAAATGTGCAACTACGTGTAACTGAAACATGGGTTATTACGATAACTTCCTTTCATTTCCGAATACTCGATTAAATCTTGAACATGATGAAGTGTCTATTCAAATAACTTAATAATTTTATCTCTAATCAATAATTGATCACTTATGTCACACTTGGCTACAAAGTCCAAGTTGACGTACATCGGCTGATGACTTAGATCCCATTATGATGAGAAGATGAGTATTCTCTCTAAATCCACATTCAGGAATGAATCTTATTCTTAGCTCAACTACCACGCACAAGCATTTCGTGATGAACTCAATCCAAGCCATATCTATCCATGGAAGGGTGCAAGCGTCAGTCTGTTGGAATTTAGAGGCACGTAAACACATAAAACATGCGATGTGGAAATAAACAGTTCACCAACAACGAACAATTAATTGCATAATTAAATACGAGTAAACGTAAATAGAATTCTTACAGCAATTCGTACACGGATTCCTTAAATATGATATCCACATAACAATCGTTTACTAATTTGCACAAATCTGCTAGCGTTGAATCCCCGTTTGCTAGGAAAATTCTAACTTAGAGATTTTACGGAGAAAATATGAACTCATATTTTATGAATTTTCAAGAGCTCATATATATAGGAGAGACCCAGCTTAAATTTTAAGGTAACCTTTATTAGAAAAAATCCTAATAAAATAAATCTCTTAGATTTATTTCCCACATATAAAATCTCTACGGATTTGATTCCATATATATTAAATCCTATAATAATAATATTTCATATATTATTATTGGGAACTCTATTCATTAAATCTAATTTAATCAAATAGTAATAATAATTAATTCTAAATATAATTATTATTATATTCTCCAAAAATTAAATATTAATATCTAATATAATATTTAATCAATCAACTATAATTAGTAAACAACAGTTACTTGTTGTGTGACTCATAGGCCCTCATATATCGAGCGATTAGTCAAACTAATGGTCTTAATTGAACCTAGACAATAGATTAGACATTCTCAATATATGAGGTACGTTGCGAGGAAATGTGCAACTACATGTAACTGAAACATGGGCTATTACGATTTTCTCCTTTCATTCGCGAATAGTCGATTGAGTCTTGAACACGATGAAGTGTCTATTCAAATAACTTAATCATATTATCTCTAATCACTAATTGATCATGTATGTCACACTTAGCCACAAAGTCTAAGTTGACGTGCATCGGTTGATGACTTTGATCCAATTATGATGAGAAGATGAGTATTCTTTCTAAATCCACATTGAGGAATGAATCATATTCTTGGCTCAACTACCACGCACATGCACTTCGTGATGAACCCATCCAAGCCATATCTACCCTTAGACGGGTGCAAACGTCGGTCATGGTCAAAGCTCATCACTCCACACATGTCGTGCGTATTGAGCTCAAGTCAAAGGAGTATCGCATAGCTCCCACAAACCGAGACACCCGTAGACACATATTGTGGACTTGGATCAAACAGTTTCTCGGATGGGTATACCAATACCCTCTAAGGTATTTGTGCATCCATCATGAAATACCTAGTATCTCGTAGTAAGTGAGATCTTACTACACTCTCTAAGAGTATGATGCAGATCGCACACCAATCTCAATTGCATCATCAATATCCCATTCTTGATGATCCTTGATCGGGGCTATTTGTGAATCATACTTAAGTCATTTGAGTTCTCACAACCTCAATGACATCAATGACTCGTAGGAACACTTGTATGAATAAATGTAAACAATCAAACATAATATTCAAACAAGTGTATTGCCATACATTAATATTAAGTGAACTATAATATTAAATCAAACTGAATATCATCGAGTATTATGTCCTTATAATAGATTATCTTTAGGACACTAACACTAACAATCTCCCACTTGGACTAGATTCAATCACCTACATGTCTAACCCCTAGACCATCAAATGTCTAATGTGTACATGAACACTCATAGTTTTGGTGAAATGATCTTCCAAATTAAATATGTGGGAATACATTTTGTCACATCCCGATTTTCGTAGGTCAAATATGCATAAATTTTATAAGAATTTGTAGCGGAAGTAAATGTTATATAAGAAAATATGCACTTTAAAACTCAAAAGATTCAAATTTGTCTAAGAGATGTGACTACAACTAAATAAAAATACTTCAATCTCAATAGCTAAACATGAACTTAACATGACTCATTATTCAAAATGAAATCAATTGTTGTAATAGTAGAATTTAAATAAACACTTGAGGTAATCCACCGTCCCTCCACCATACTCCTTTTTAATCTGAAAAATGTTAATGAGATTGGGGTGAGCAAAACAACTAGCTCAGTGGGAACTCGCTTGTCAATGTTAAACACAAATCATGTAAACAATCACTGAATATGACAACACAATATAAATAAATTTTAGCAAGGACCCACTTGTGATCCGAGCTACTATAGAAAATGTTGAACATGTCATGAACATGTATTCTGTTGCTTGTTGCCTGTTGCTGTAGCTATGGAATGTCGCATTTAGACAATAACCATTCAAAGAATTTAATAAAGACAAACGTAAACTTGAATAGAAATCTCCGCCTCGAATTAATGTCGTGGATACAAATAATGCGAGCAAATATCTTTAATCCTCTGATGCCTAAAATATTTAAATAATAACTATATTTAAATTAATAGATAAACGAAATTTTAGAGTAATAAATATTTGGTATCTTAATTAATAATTATAAGAAACTTTAAATGATTAGGTATACTAAATTTTATAAATTGGTTCCACGTTAATAATGACAAGAATTCCTTTTGGTATTTTTTTTTTTTTTTTAAAGGACTGGTCATTGCAGAGAAATTAATTTTGGCCAGTAACAAGGAGAATGGAATTGAATGAATCCATAAAGCTTTGGGCAATAAAAACTGAGCAATCGACTACAAGAATTAAATCTGAAATAAGAATTTGGACAATAAAAATGCTTTGGCTTTTTAGAAAACAATCGGTAACTTTAAAAAAAAACAGATACACTCCTTAAAATTTATAATTTATTTATAAACGTTTGACTAATAATTGATAAACTAACATAAGCAAAAGGAAGAAGGCATTACTAATTTGGCAAGAATTGAGTAAACGCAGATTACTTAGGTCCAGGGAGAAAACTCCAGCTTATGGTAAAAAATATTTTCTCTATGTTTTGATTTCATAAAAGGAGACCTCTATTTATAAGAAAGAAAATATATATTTTAATGAATTTGGGATTTAAATATATCACAAAAATATTGAGATTTAATTGTTGTAGATAAAGATTTAAATTTGAAAGATACTATCTTATATAATAAACTTTAATAATTAAATAAATAAATTTGGAAACAAATAATATTTTTAATAATGGGTTAGCACGTGGTAATTGTAGCAAAACAAGTCACATGTTGATCATTCTTTTCGAAACAAATTAAAATGAAAATATGATTTAGGGGTTTAAATAAAAGTTACAGTTCGCTCCTTTTATTTTTAAAAGGATACTCGATGAATTATATTTTGTAAAGATATGAAAGAACTTGAGAAATTTATGAGATTTTGATAACAATATCTTTTGAAAATATTAAAAGATAGATTTGAATTTTAAAAGTATTAAAAAAAAAGTTGTTAATGAATGTTTTTGAAAAGAATACAATTAACTTGGAATTTTCGGGGTGTTACATTCTACCCCCTAAAAATATTTTCGTCCTCAAAAATTAATTAATTGTAATTCATAGAATATGTGTGCATTCGTGAAAAATTGAAATAGTCATGTAGTGTAATGTCATGATTTTAAAATAAATTTGTTTTGAACTTGAAAATTTAACTGTAGCATATGATGCATGTATCATATATAATGTAATTATCTCTTTCATGATCAATGCAACTTGAAACTTGAACTGTAGTATGTGATGCATGTACATACCATATATTATGTGATCATCTTTTCCATAATCAATGCAAAATGTCATATGTAATTTCATGTCATACCTTATAGGAGTTGTAGCGGTGGGAGGTGGTGTATGCCGTAACATATACTCAATAATGCATGATTCAAAATTCTTTTACCAAAAATATTTTCCTTGACTCAAAAAGTAAGAGATTTTTTTTAATACTCAATAATGTATGATTTAAATATTTTTGTAAAAATATTTTTCTCTACATAAAAAGTAAGAATTTTTATTTTAACAAGTCTACAAGAATGTTAGACCTGCTCTAATACCACTCTGTCACATCCCGATTTCCGCTGCAAATTCTTATAAAATTTATGCATATCTGACCTACGAAAATCAGGATGTGACAATTTTAATTTCATTTCTTCTATCCTTATGATATCTCGGATCAAATGATAAGTCTAGGTACATGCTTGTTTCTGTTTGCTGATCTCGGTTCCTTTGCTTGCGCATTTGCACCAACGTTGTCTTAATACAACTTTACTAGACAACTGGCACTCGGAACTTTTCCTAGTTCTCTTAAGAACTTTAAAATTCAGACAACCTCCTTGAGACTTCTAATACAGTAATGTACTCAACTTCGGTTGTTGAATCTGCGGTCCTTTTTCTTGGAACTATTCCAACTGACCGCCTCATTATTGAGAGTGAAACATAACCTGACTGTGACTTGTAATCATCACAGTCGGATTGGAAACTTGTGTCAGCTTAACCAGTCACTACTAGTTCTAACTGTCCACCATAGACAAGAAAACATTCTTTAGTTTGTCTGAGATACTTCAGAATGGTCTTGACAGCAATCCAGTGAGACTCACCCGGATTCTGTTGGTATCTACCAGTGATGTTGATAACGTAGGCCACGTTTGGCCTAGTGCAAGTCATGGCGTACATGATTGACCCAATTGCATATGCATATGAGACATCTTTCATGTGCTTGATATCAGCTTCAACAGAAGGACAATCCTTCTTTGATAGCTTTATCCCACGATTTGCCGATAGAGATCCTCTCTTAGATTTCTCCATCGCAAAACGCTTCAACACCTTGTCTACATAGGTGGACTGTGACAGCCCCAACATCCTCTTAGATCTATACTTGTGGATCTTGATCCCTAGGATGTAACAGGCTTCACCAAGACCCTTCATCATGAAGGTCTTTAACAACAAATCTTTAACGGGATATTATTTCCCAAAATTAATATGTCATCGACATACCCGATTATGAAAATAATATTCTTCACGATGCGTTTACGATAAACGCAAGGATCTTCCGAATTAATGATGAAGTCAAAAGGACTTGATAGCTTCATCAAATCGTATATTCCAACTCCTAGAAGCTTGCTTCAATCCATAGGTGGATCTCTTTAGCTTGCATACTAGATTAGAATTCGGCTTAGATATAAAACCTTCCGGTTGAGTCATAAACATTTCTTTATCAGTGTTGCCATTGAGTAAAGCTGTTTTGACGTCCATCTGTCAAATCTCATAATCATAGCGTGCTGCTATCGCAAGTAAAATTCGAATGGACTTGATCTTTGCAACTGGTGAGAAGGTGTCGTCATAGTCAATGCCTTTGCATTGATTATAACCCTTCGCCACCAACCTAGCTTTGTAGGTTTGTACTTTGCCATTTGCATTGGTCTTGCTCTTGAAGACTCAATCGCAATATATGGGTCTAACCCCTTCAGGCAACTCAACCAAGTCTCAGACTTGATTGGTGTAAATCGAGTCCATCTCGGATTTCATGTCTTCATGCCACTTCTCTGAATCAATATTTGATATTGCTTCAGAAAAATCAATTAGGATCGTCCTTATCTGGTATGTCCATTACTATCTAGTTCCTCCAAGAGGTAACTGTATCTAATGGACGAATTACGATTCCTTATTGACTTACGGAGCTGTGGTTATGCAGGTTGTACATTCTGATCGTGAAAATTTTGTGGTGCATCGATTTCATCAATGTCCAGAGAGTCCTCAAGAGCTACACTTTTAGATGCCTCTTGGGCGGGAGTTTGTGTTGAATAACATAACCCCAACAGTTTGAACAATGTTGTTCTCATTCAGCCCACTTGGAGGTTCATGCACAGGCAAGTCAACTCCAATTACGCTCCCACTGGCTGAAAGATGATCACCTAGTGAAAGACTCCCACCGTGAAAGTTGTTGAATGCTCCCACCGATTCTTTGTCATGTTGCTTTGACAAGATATCAGTTTCTTTTTTAATTTGTGGTTCTTGAATTTCTTCAAGTTCTATCAGCTTACGACCTTGTTCCTTAAAGACATAGTTTTCTTCGAGGAACTTGGTCTGCCTAGAAACAATCACTGATTATTTCTCAGGTAGATAGAAGTAATATTCTTTAGTTTCCTTAGGATATCCCACAAAGTAACCCTTTTCACCTTTGGATTCCAACTTGTCGGTAAGCATCATTTTCACAATCACGGGGCAACCCCATGTTTGATATGTGTAAAAGTTGGCTTCTTGCCACACCATAGTTCATATGGTGTATGCTCAACCGATTTAGATGGAATCCTATTCAAAATGTAAATTGAGGTTTGTAACGCGTATCCCCATAAGAATGTCGGAAGAGAGAAAAAAAAACTCATCATGGACCTTACCATGTCTAATAGGGTTCTCCTCTCGGACACATCATTCATCTGAGGTGTTCCGGAAGGAGTCCATTGTGACTGGATTCCATGTAACTTCAAGTAATTAATGAATTCATGGATAAGATATTCACCTCCTCGATCTGATCGAGGGGTCTTGATACTCTTACCAAATTACTTCTCTACTTCAGCCTTAAACTCTTTGAATTTCTCAAAAGATTCGAATTTGTGTTTCATAAGATACACGTATCCGTATCTTGAGAAATCATCAGTAAAAGTGATGAAGTATCCGAAGTGACCCCTAGCTAGAGTGGACAATGGTCCACAAATATCGTTGTAGATCAACTATAGAACTTCTTTGGCATGCACCCCTTTCCCAGAAAAGGGTTTGTTGATCATCTTGTCCATGAGATAAGATTCATAATCTCCATAAGACTCACAGTCGAATTGGGTTAAGTAGTCTAACTTTCTTAACCTTGTAATTCTTTTCTCGTTTACATGATCAAGTTCTACAATGTCATAAGTAAGTCGGGTTTTCATGATTACTAAGTTTGAGTCTTTTATTTTGTATGTTAAGAACATCATATCCATAATGCAACAAATGCATGTTGCGAGTAATAGAAAAAACTAGATGACAATCATTAAGTTCTAATCTAAAACCAAAGGGTAAGTCAAACACATAAGTCCCTACACATTCAGTCAGCAACTCTTGCTTCATTTCCACGTGTAAGACGACTTCACCCGCCCTAACTGTCCTAAGACACATGAGCCCTTTCACATTCACACAAATGCGAGGGTCACATCCGGTATCTAATACCAAGCAATTAGCGCTATAAATGAACATGTTTATCTTACTAACAAACATAGATGTTCTAGTGCCAGAAGCACTAGTGCCTTCTCTGAGTCAACATCTAATGTTGCCTCAGTGTAAGTTATGGGATCGTCTTTATCCGGGATCTCCACGTCATCATGTTCCTCTACAAAGGATACCATAATATCTTGTGGGCGGATTACGAGTCCTAGTAAACATACAGAGCTGTGGTTGTGCAGGCTGTACATTCTGATCGTAAAAAATTTGTGGTGCATTGATTTCATCAATGTCCGGAGAGTCCTCAAGAGCTACATTTTTAGATGCCTCTTGGGCGGGAGTTTGAACTATGTTGTTCTCATTCAGCCCATTTGGAGTTCGTT
Source organism: Stenogyne calaminthoides (assembly GCA_037126765.1). NCBI lineage: Eukaryota > Viridiplantae > Streptophyta > Magnoliopsida > Lamiales > Lamiaceae > Stenogyne > Stenogyne calaminthoides. The sequence continues at coordinate 29,328,530 of JBBCBC010000021.1, forward strand.
GCGAAGACAATGCCGCTGATTCTTTGTCATGTTTCGTTTACAAATCATCAGTCTCTACATTAATCTGTGGTTCTTGAATTTCTTCAAGTTCTATCATCTTATGACCTTGTTCCTTAAAGACATAGTCTTCTTCGAGGAACCTAGCCTACCTAGAAACAATCACTGTTTGTTTCTCAGGTGGATATAAGTAATATACTTTAGTTTCCTTAGGATATCCCACAAAGTAACCTTTTTCACATTTGGATTCCAACTTGTCGGTAAGCATCATTTTCACAATCACGGGGCAACCCCATGTTTTGATATGTGAAAACGTTGACTTCTTGCCACACCATAGTTCATATGGTGTATGCTCAACCGATTTAGATGGAATCCTATTCAGAATGTAGATTGAGGTTTGTAACGCGTATTCCCATAAGAATGTCGGAAGAGAGGAAAAGTTCATTCTGGACCTCACCATGTCTAACAAGGTTCGGTTTCTCCATTCGGAAATTTCATTCATTTGGGGTGTTTCTGGGGGAGTCCATTGGGATTGGATTCCATGCAACTTCAGATAGTCGGTGAATTCATGGCTAAGGTATTCACCTCCTCGATCTGATCGAAGAGTCTTAATACTCTTACCAAGATGCTTCTCTACTTCATCTTTGTACTCCTTGAATTTCTCAAAAGATTCAGATTTGTGTCTCATAAGATACACATGTCAGTTTCTCGAGAAATTGCCAGTAAAAGTGATGAAGTAACCGAAGTGACCCCTAGCTAGAGTGGGCAATGGTCCACATACGTCACTGTGGATCAACTCTAGAACTTCTTTGGCACGCACCTCTTTCTCATAAAGGGTTTATCGATCATCTTGCCCATGAGACAAGATTTGCAATCTCCATAAGACTAAAAGTCAAATGGGGTTAAGTAGTTTAACTTTCTTAACCTTGCAATTCCTTTCTCGTTTACATGATCAAGTCTACAATGTCATAAGTAAGTCGGGTTTTCATGAAGTTTGAATCTTTTACTTTGTATATTAAGAACATCATATTCACAATGCAACAAATATATGTTGCGAGTAATAGAAAGAACAAGATGGCAATCATTAAGTTCTAATCTAAAACCAAAGGGTAAGTCTATCACATAAGTCCCCACATGTTCAGTAGCAACTCTTGCTTCATTTCCACGTGTAAGATGACTTCACCCGCCCTAACTACCCTAAGACACATTAGCCCCTACACATTCGTACAAATGTGAGAGCCACATTCGGTATCTAATACCAAGCAGTTAATGCTATTAGTGGACATGTTTATCTTAATAACAAACATACATGTTCTAGTGCTAGAAGCACCCAGTGCCTTTTTTTTAGCAACTAGAACCTTACAGTCCTTCTTCTGGTGCCCTTTTCTACTTACAGTAGAGGCACACATCCTAGTCTACCCGCTCCTTCTTTTGAACACCATCTTAGTGACAGTGAACTCAAAAGTCTTGAGCACGTTGTGAAGTTTAGGCATGGTTGCATCCGTCTTATCCATATTGTAGTTCACAATGAAGCTAAAATACGAATCCGGGAGCGACTCGAGGATAGCATAAATGAAAAACGTTGGTCTTTTAGCTCAATGCATAAAGTACCAAGTTTCTCAATTAGTCCTATCATCATTAGCACATGAGGTGAAATCTTCCCTCCTTTAGCTAACTAGCATCTTAACAGATCTCCCATCGCTTCATAAATCTCAAAATCAAGGAGATCCTTCAGATTCTTGAGCATCTAAAAGGGACTAATTTTCTCATGTTGCCTATGCAATTCGGGAGTCATGCCGAGCAACATCACACACTGAGCCTGGGAAGCATTCTCTTGATGCTTCTTCTGAGCTGCTACGTCAAACGTGGCTGCCTCAGAGAACCATCTACAGGGGTAACCGAGATTGGCGTGTCGAACACGTACTCAATCTTTTCTTGCCTTAGAACCAAACACATATTTCGGTGCCAGTCCAGAAAATTTGGCCTAGCCAATTTGTTTGTTTCCAAAACACATCTTAACAACAGTTATATATTTCAACTAACCAAGAGAAATAAAATAAAATGGGAATTAAACACATAATTCCTATGATCAATATTCGACAATCAAAATAACATAGCCTTTCTTTTGTATTTATTTTATCTCCATTATTTTCACATATTCAACGACCTCATCGGAAGAATACAAATTTATATTCAATATAAATCATAATGGACTAGGATCCACATTCCTATTATTACAATATCTGCTTGGGCTTATTACTACAATAATATAACTGGTAGGTTCCAAACCAATTGCAAAAACTACAACTTCTAGTTGATTGAACCTAGTTCAATCGGATGCCCTTTGACTTTTGTTTCCCTGCTTGGGCTGGTGAAACAAATCAAGTTGATTTACAACCATTAAGCGACGACACTTTGTATCCCTATAAAAGTCTCGTTAGATGTAGATCCGAGCAAAAGACTTGGGCCTTAAATACTCATTGGAATGAAATCTCCGGTTTACTTTTAATTTTAATGGAAGACATCGTTCAATTTAACGAAAAATCATATTTTATTGAGAAACGTTTCAAAGGCAGTGTATTAATTGCTTAATCGAGATCCAACATGGTAATCTACATCACATTTGAGCAATTATTGGGTGTCGCCTACCCAAACATGATTTAATAAAGATTAACATTTATATGGGCGATGTCTACCCAAACAATTAATACGGTCCAACATATATTGAGCGCTGCCTACCCAAACAATTATAAAGTGGACTATAAAAGGAGTTAACTAATTAATGAAAATAAGTTAACCGAGTGGGAATTTCAATAATCAACAAATTTGACTAAATAAAATTTCAAAAAATCCAATTTCAATTTTATTTAATCGATTTTAATCAATTATCAAAATAATCAATTAATTATTCCTTTTGGTCCAACCAATATTTCAATTTTAAGTTTGAACCGAAACAACAACATGTCATCACGAATCGAGTGAAACGAAAACAACGGTTCTTAAATTGAAATGAAATGGGTAGCGACGCTGCACATCGAGGCAAATCGAGTCATGTCGTCATGGATCTAATCAGCTATCGTGCGCGGCGACACCGACTTGCATGAGCATCGCGAGTCGAAGCGTGAAGCCCCCGACTCAAGCGGCATCGCGTCTCGCCTGCATACACCGGGCGACATGGGTCGGATGCGAAGAGGCGGGGAGGCAGATTTCCCCAAAAAACCCTATCTAACGCAAAGAAGGCGAACCAGTGTGACAAGTGGGGAGCGCATGTGTGTGTGGGGTTTTAATTAACCAAGAAACATAACACCCCTAAGTCAAACAAACACACATGGTGCGGTTGATTTCTAAAATCAGTCGCACCGATTTATAAAAGCAAAATATTTTAATAAATCAAATGAATTACGCAATCAATTAAGAGCCTGAAGCTCTGATACCACTGTTGGCTTTTAGAGGCACGTAAACATGTAATACATGCGCAGCGGAAATAAACAGTTCACCAACAACGAACATATAATTGCATAATTAAATACGGATAAACGTAAACAAAATTCTTACAGCAATTCGTACACGGATTCCTCAACTATGGTATCCACGTAATAGTCGTTTACCAATTTGCACAGATCTGTCAGCGTTGAATCCCCGAGATGAATTTGCTAAGAAAAATCCAACTTAGAGATTTTATGGAAAAAAATATGAAGTCTTGTATTGTGAATTCCCAAGAGCTCATATATATGGGGGAGTCCCAGCTTAAATCTTAAGTTAACCTGATTAGGCAATAAAATCCCTAATCTTGTAAATTAAATTTCATAGATTTAATTCTCATATACATAAATCTCTACAGATTTGATTCAATATATATCAAATCCCATAATAATATCCCATATATTATTATTGGGAATTCTATTTAATTAAATATAATTTAATTAATTAGTAATAATAATTAATTCTAAATATAATTATTATTATATTCTCCATAAATTAAATATCAATATCCAATATAATATTTAATCAACCAACTATAATTAGTAAACAACCGTTACTTGTTATGTGACCCATAAACCTTCATATATCGAGCGATTAGTCAAACTAACGGTCTTAGTTGAACCCTGGACAATAAATCAGTCATTCTCAATATATGAGGTACGTTGCGAGGAAATGTGCAACTACCTGTAACTGAAACATGGACTATTACGATAACTTCCTTTCATTCGCGATTACTCAATTAAATCTTGAACATGATGAAGTGTCTATTCAAATAACTTAATCATTTTATCTACAATCACTAATTGATCACTTATGTCACACTTGACCACAAAGTTCAAGTTGACGTGCATCGGCCGATGACTTAGATCCAATTGTGATGCAAAGATGAGTATTCTCTCTAAATTTACATTGAGGAATGAATCATATTTTTGGCTCAACTACCACGCACATGCACATGCATTTCGTGATGAACTCAATCCAAGCCATATCTACCCATGGAAGGGTGCAAGCGTCGGTCATGGTCAAAGTTCATCACTCCACACATGTCGTGCGTATTGGCCTCAAGTCAAAGGATTATCGTATCGCTCTCACTAACCGAGATACCCGTAGACTCATATTGTGGAATTACATCAAATGGTTTCTCGGATGGGTATATCAATACCCTCTAAGGTATCTATGAATTCATCATGAGATACCAAGTATCTCGTAGCAAGTGAGATCTTACTACACTGTCTAAGAGTATGATGCAGATCGCACATCAATCTCAATTGCATCACCAATATTCCACTCTTGATGATCCTTGATCGGAGCTATTTGAGAACCATACTTTAGTCATCTGATGTCTCACATCCTCAATGACAGTATTGTTTCATGGGAACACATATAAGAATAAATGCGAATAGGTGTATTGTCATTCATTAATATTAAATGGATAATAATATTTAATCAAACTGAATATCACCGAGTATTATGTCCTTACAATAAATTGTCTTTTAGACACTAACACTAACAAAGAGATGTAGCTCCAATCTAATATTGAGTCACACACATGAAATTATGCTCCACTTAAGTATTTGGATCAAACTTCCCATCAAAACGTAGTCGGGTCTAATATTGTCTTTTATATTTGGTTATATTTTCTTTTAAATATAATTGGATTGGGACTCCATTATCAAATACAAGTCATACACGTAAATGAATTTCTCTCAGACTCTCATGTACAAGATCTTCTCATACAATTAATTTTTTGTCCACTTTCTTTCATTGGTAACAAATTTATTATTGTGTTTAATTTTATCAATAATACTAACACAAACTTTTATATATAATATTGTACGTATCAGAGATATGTACAATTAGTACCGCGGTCTGATTTTTTGCTGAATATAAAAATAAATCCGATGAGTCGAAATTAGGGCGTGAATCATGTGCTTAAGAATTGTTATTTTGAGATCAATAATTCACTATGGTTCTATATTTTCATCTTATCATTATTTTGACTAATATACTTTGATATTTAATTTTTCTATATAATTCAAGCATTTTGAAGATACATGGATGAGTCGTGTGTGAGAAGACATTGGATAGAGTCAAACGGTACAATATGAAAAAAAAAAAAAAAGACCCAACACTAGCATACCTAGTGTTGAGCCCATGTCATTATTTTCGGAAGTAATTTTGATTTAAGCCCAATTATTGGAGCCCATGGACTAAAGATGTTAGTGACCAACATTACAAGGACGTGAGCAGCAAGCAAGCTACCGCCTTATATATGTTATATATATATGCCTTTCGATTTGATTAGTAAAAAAAAAAAACTTAGTTTTTAATGGAAGGGAAAAGATGTGAGGTTAGGAGATTTTGATTGGGCATAATTTTTGGCGAAGTTTTATTCTAGTTCAAGTAGACGCAGAACCTTGAACGATTCGCTCTTTTGATTAATTGACAACGATTTTATTTTTATCTCTATCTCAAATTCTTCGTTATTTAATTGTATGTTTTGCGTGTTTTGATTAATAGATTTATTAGGATTGATCTTTAATTTTTTTTAATCAATTCTAGCTAATTCACATAATATAATTCGTAATTATTGTATTTATGTGATTATTGTAGCAACGAGGGCAAATGACTCTAGGGATAACAAAGTGTAGACTGAACTTTTGTCTATATTATCGTTATACGAGCTCTCTGCATATTGATAACATGATCAAGCTTACTGACCTTGCTCAAGTCGGTTCACTTGATGAATATTAAGGAGTGATTTCGTGGTAGCTCGGTCTATATCCGACCTTTCCTCAAGATTTGGTTTTGGCGATGTGCGGGTCAAATTCGGTAACTCGCGAACTCGATAGATTTGACCACCCACAAAAATTGCCCCCAAATCTTACCTCGTGCTTGGGCTCCGAGGTGCAAGTTGTATTCAAGAATCATGTTAGGCTGGACAATTCTTGGGGACGCTTTGAGATGAAGCTTCAAATTCTATAAAAGGTTTCTATTTATGAGATATCAACTGCGTCTTAGTATGTAGGGTGATGATAGCATTGTGCGAGATTCAGATCGATGTGAATGGGTAGACGCATTTGTTATGAAGTTATCGTCAGACTCCGCCTCCAATCAATATGTTGTGACGGACCCAGATGGCCGACTGTCGGGAAATATTGTTAACTATTTATTAAGATTTTAAAATTCTAGGACTTCAAAATCCAGGTATTCCCACGCCCATTATAATTCCAAAACAAACATACTCTGAGGTGAGGGTATGTTTGTTTTGGGACTCACCCGGATGGACTTATGACTTTAAAAACCACGTCCCATTATAGTTTGAATTTTAAAATTAGACTTCAAAATTTCCTCCTATAAAGTACACCTACACCGCTATTTTTCACAAAATTTAATACAATCACATCACTACTTTTCTCACACTAGTGTTATGTGTAATACAATATAAATAAGGTAAAAGTTGTTTAATTTTGCGGGTCAAGGCGGCGGGTCAGGTCAGGGCGGGTCGGGTCGGGCACGGGCAGGGCGTGGGCGCATATGTATTTATAGAGTGATATATTTATCAAATATGTGTTGTAGCCTAGTTGTTCAAGTTTGTTGCTAATGAATTTGGTTGCAGGTTCGATTCCTATTGTACACATAATTTTTTTTTTCTTTTGTCAAATTTTGTGTGTATTACTACATCTATGTATAAGTGTAACTATATTGTTGTATTGAAAAGACTTCATATCTTACGTAACACTTAATAAAACATATCGTAACACATAAATATTTATAAGGTAACATGGGTCACAAGGTAACACATTATTGTTCATATGGTAACACATGAGTATTCACATAGTATTACGACGATATATGAACATTGTTACATATTACTAAAAAAATATGTGTTACCACATGAACAAATGTGTTACCATATGAAGAAAAACGTGTTACCACATAAACAAAACCAGAACAAACGGAAAAGAAATCCCCAGTCCAAAATTACAGATTTACATAAAAACTTGATGTGTTACTACATGAACAAAAGAGTGTTACCCTATGAGCAAAAAAGTGTTACTACATGAACAAAAGTCAGTACAAACGCGAAAGAAAATCATCAGTATAAAATTACAGATTTACAGAACAGCGTGAAAAGAGTGCAAAAGGATCTGAAAGACTGCTTCACAAAATCGCAGGGAATCACCTGTGAATTTGCAAGGATGACATAATTGAAGAAAGCAAAAAGAATATGGAAGAGAGGGAGAAAAAGAAGAACAAGAGAAGAAGGAGAAAAACCTAGAGACGCACCACCATCAAAATCAACCGGCGATCTGTTCACGTTTGTTGCAACGCGAGAAGAGGAGGAAAAAGAAATCTGCCCTGTGACTGCGCGAGCGTGAAGATGAAGGAGGAAACCCATTAACCCGCCAAAAATCTGCCCTAACTCGGCCTGTTATATGACCCACGAAAAAAAAGTCCAATTGCACATATCACATGTATGCAATATTGCATACAAGTTTTTGTCAAAGAGTTATACCTTTTACATCGTTTCCGAGTCACGCACCACCATTTATTTGGGATTATTAATTCTCTACATTTTTTTTTAATATTTATTTTATTTAACACTTATTGATTTTCTATCTTATGTGTATATATATAAATAGAAATTTTTGCATGCTCCTGGTACTAAAACTAGGAGAGATAGAGTGGTGGGAGAAGAAATTTGCTCTATTTTAGGTATTGCACCATTGGATCCTCAAGTTAAATATAAAACAAACTCTTATTATATCACTCTATGTCTCCTGGTTTTACCATACATTCGATGGAGCATTCACAAATATATACACACACATATATAAATTTGGGAGCGAGTTTGCCCTTATTGTAACACATACATGGGAGCGAGTTTTCATATATTGCCTTAAGCGATTTTAAAAAAATATATACATATATTTGACCCCAATTGAACCCGCAATAGATCCCTGAATTTTAGGCATAATAGATAGAATGACAAATAAACTAGTCCATAAAATAAAAAGGAAAACACCTAGACCCATAAGATCACAAGTCGATCCAGAGGCCGGGGCCCCAAAAATCTTGCCAATGTTATGTTCGTGTTAGTGTCCTAGGGACAATCCATTGTAAGGACATAATACTCAAATAATATTCAGTATTGGTTTAATATTATTGTTTGTTTAATATTAAATGTATGACGTTACACTCATTAGAATATTATGTTTGATTATTTGCATTTATTCTTATATGTGTTCCCTTGAGTCACTACTTTCATTGAGTGAGTGAGAACTCAGATGACTTAAGCATGATTCTTAAATAGCCCCAATCGAGGATCATCAAGAAAGGGATATCGATGATGCAATGGATATTGGTGTGAGATCTGCATCATACTCTTAGAGAGTGTAGTAAGATCTCACTTACTACGAGATACTAGGTATCTCATGATAGATGCACAAATACCTTAGAGGGTATTGGTATACCCATCCGAGAAACCGTTTGATGTAGTTCCACTATATGTGTCTACGGGTGTATCGGTTGGTGGGAGCGGTGCGATACTCCTTTGACTTGAGGTCAATACGCACGACATGTGTGGAGTGATGAACTTTGACCATGACCGACGCTTGCACCCGTCTATGGGTAGATATGGCTTGGATTGGGTTCATCACGAAGTGCATGTGCGTGGTAATTGAGCCAAGAAAAGGATTCATTCCTCAAAGTGGATTTAGAGAGATTACTCATCTTCTCATCATTATTGGATCTAAGTCATTGGCCAATGCACGTCAACTTAGACTTTGTGACTAAGTCTGACACTAATGATCAATTAGTGATTTGAGATAAATTGATTAAGTTATTTGAATAGACACTTCATCATGTTCAAGACTAATCGAGTATTCGTGAATGAAAGGAGGAAATCGCAATTGCCCACGTTTCAGTTACAGGTAGTTGCATGTTTCTCGCAACGTACCTCATATATTGAGAATGTTTTATTTATTGACTAGGGTTCAATTAAGATCGTCAGTTTGACTAATCGCTCGGTATATGAGGGCCTATGGGTCACACAACAAGTAGTTCCCTTTTACGGATTATAGTTGATTGATTGAATGTTAAATTAGATTTAATATTTAATTTATGGAGAAGTAATTAATAATAGATTGATTTGGAATTAATTATTATTAATATTTAATTAAATTGGATTTAATTAAATAAGAATTCTCAATAATTATATTTGGAATATAATTGTAGGATTTAATGTATATGGAAATAAATCGTAGAGATTTTCATATAAGACATTTAAATCCGTGGAGATTTATATTTAGGGAATTAAATTAAAAGGAATTAATTTAATACAAGATTAGGGACTTTATTTCCCTAATTGGGCTAGCTTGGGAAATAATCTAAGCCTCCCTATATATATACAAGCTATTGAGATTCACAAACTGTATCACTTCATATTTTCTCCATAAGATCTGGAGCTTGGATTTTCCTAGCAAATCTGTCTCGGGATTCAACGCTCACAAATCCGTGCAAGTCCGTAATTGGGGATTACGTGGATACCGTAGTAGAGAAATCTGCTCTCAAGTTACTGTAAGGTTTCTCGTTATGATTATTTTATTCTGTATGCAATTAATTGTTCAGTGTTGGTGAACTTTAATTTCCGCTGCGCATGTGATTACGTGTTTTACGTGCCTCCATAATCCAACAGTGGTATCAGAGCTCAGGCACTTGTTTAATTGCATCAAAATTGGTTTTGTTTTTAAAATTAAAATTAAAGAATTTTTTTTTACAAAACCGGGTGCGGCTATTGTTAGACAAACCGCACCCATGTGTTCGTTTGATTTGGGTTCGCCTTCTTCAAAAGAAAACCTAGGGTTTTCTGGAATCACCTCCGCCTCAGGCCTTTTGCTCGTCGCTGGTGCTCGTGGGTATCCGCGACACCGCTTGAGTCAGCGGCAACACGCCGCGACTCGCGGTGCTCGTGCGAAGCCGCCGCTCCGCGCGCGACTGCCAATTCAATTCGCCTCGCCTTGGACGCAATTCGCCTCGCTCCGACTCGCCACCGCCACCTGGTTTTTCGATCGATTTGATTGACCTCTGTCTCGATTCTTCGGACTCGCGACCGTACATTCACATATTGGTTCGAGCCATGGAGGTGCGCCGCACCGTCGTCTGGTTTCGATTTTGAATCGATTCTCGTCGGAACTGGCCGAGTCGCGTGGATGCGCCACCGGCTCGATTCGGTTTGCCGCTCCACACCTGCTTTGAATGGGGTTGCGACCCCGCGCGCTTCCTTCTGGTTGATCATTTGTGGTGGCGAGTCGCCCGCACGCGCCCAGCGGCGGTGGCGACTCGCCCACACTAGACGAGCGACGAAGCACCGCCCTGGTTTTGATACTTGTTGCTTTCGAAGCTTGTTGCATTCGGAACTTGGACTATTTTGATTCTTGATTCGTTATTGCTGAATTGTTTGATTGGGATTTGGATTGGTTTGATACTTATTAAATTTAAAGTCGGATTAAAATCTAATGGTTGGAACAGTTCTGAATTTTTGGAATAATTATGATGAACTGAAAATTGTTGGATTTTGGTTCGAATGACCCGATCGGAAACAGTTTTTGGAAAACTGGGCGATGATGAGGGGAAGGACTGTGCCGAAATTGGATTTAGGACATGCCCTTTCGTGCAGTTTTCGAAAGTTGCACATGAGCCCTTAACAAATTAAATAATTAAATTTGATCTAAAATTAATTGAATATTAATTTTAGGAGGTCAAAAGTAAAATTGGATTTTATTTAAACTAATTGGATTAATTATTTTAATGATTTAGAATCGAATTAAAATTGGATTTTGAAATTCGGTTTAAAAGGAATTGTTAAATCCCACTATTTAACTGTTTTATTTTAATTCGTTAAACGCTTTTACAGTCCGCATTATAACTGTTTGGGTAGGCGGCACCCAATAGCTGTCGGGCCGTATTTATTGTTTGGGTAGACGGCGCCCATATAAGTGTTAGTCCGTGTAAAATCATGTTTGGGTAGGCGGTGCCCAATAATTGCTCAGATGTGATATAGATTAACATGTTGGATCTCGATTAAGCAATTAATACTCCGCCTTTGAAAATGTTCCTCAATAAAATATGATTTTCATTAATTTGAACGATGTCTTCCATCGAAATTAAAAGTAAACCGGAGATTTCGTTCCAATTAGTATTTAAGGCCCAAGTCTTTTGCTCGGATCTACATCTAACGGGACTTTTATAGGGACACGTAGTGTCGCCGCTTGATGGTTGTAAATCAACTTGACTTTGTTTCACCAGCCCAAGCAGGGAAACGAAAGTCAAGGGGCATCAGATTGAACTAGGTTCAATCAACTAGGAGTTGCAAATTTTGCAATTGGTTTGGAGACCTACCAGTTATGCTGTCATAGTAATCAACCTAAGCAGATATTATGATAGTAGGAATGTGGATCCTAGTCCATTATGATTTATATTAGATATAAATTCGTATTCTTCCGATGAGGTCGTTGAATATGTGAAAATAATGGAGATAAAATAAATTTGAAAGGTCATGTTTATTTTGATTGCTGAATATTGATCATAGGAATTATGTGTTTTAATTCCCGTTATATTTTATTTCTCTAGGATTGTTGAAATGAATAACTTATCACTGAGAAGCGTTTTGGAAATGAACAAATTGGTTGGGCCAAATTTTCTCGACTGGCACTGAAATGTGCTTTTGGTGCTTAGGCAAGAAAAGATTGAGTACGTGTTGGACACGCCAATCCCTGCTACCCCGGAGGCTGGTACTGAAGGAGCCGAGGCGTTTGACGCCGAAGCTCAGAAGAAGCATCAAGATGATGCTTCCCAGGCTCAGTGTGTTATGCTCCTCAGGATGACTCCCGAGTTGCAAAGGTAGCATGAGAGAATTCCTCCCTTCGAGATGATCAAGCATCTGAAGGATCTCTTTGATTCTGAATCTCGTTCCGAGATTTATGAAGTGATGAGAGATCTGTTTAGATGTCGGATGTCTGAAGGAGGGAAGGTTTCTCCTCATGTGTTGAAGATGATAGGGCTAATCGAGAAACTTGGTCGGTTGTGCATTGAGCTCAAAAACAACGTTGTTGTTTATGCCATTCTTCAGTCACTTCCTGATTCATATTCGAGTTTCGTTGTAAAATTTAATATGAATAAGACGGAATCGACTATGCCCGAGCTGCATAACATGCTAAAGACTTTTGAGTCTTCCACTGCTAAGTAAAAGCCCATGCTCATGGTGAGTGCCTCTACTTCTTCTGCTCCGAAAGGAAAGAAGAAGCGAAGGGGCAAGGCAAAGAAAGGCTCTAAGACGAACTTCCTTAAGCCCAAAGGTGGAATTCAAAAGAAGGAGAGGGTGGACAAGGATGTATGCCTCCACTGCAAGCAGAAGGGGCATTGGAAGATGTTGGGAAATGAATTTAATAAAGAGGATTTTGATTAGATCCCAAAACCCCTGAGTATGACATGTTCAGGATAATCTTGATAGATGAGTCAGGATTCAGTTTTAGAGTGTTCAGGATAATATCTGCACCGTGTATAGTCGGCAGATATAGAACGGGTTAGATTCTGAAGACTCAGTATGAAACTGAGAATCTGAAGACTCAGTATGAGACTGAGAAACCTGAAGATTCAGAGAAACCTGAAGACTCAGAGAAACTGAAGGCTCGTGAGAAACTCAAGACTCCTGGAGAATACATCAAGGCACAAGATTATCGGAGACTCAAGAATATATCGAAAAGCTCAAGATATCCTCGAATGTTCCGAGGCACCAAGCCGAGGAATATAGCCGCTGGAATCCAAATGACGTGGACCAATGAGAGGAAGACAACCAAGTCAAAAAGTCAGCAGAATCTCTACAAAGAATAGTATGGATTTGAATGTGATTCTCTCCAATCGGTAATATTCAAATCCACACTATAAATACAAGATCTTCCATCAAATTAAGTGTGGAGATTATGCACAAGATGCTCTGAGCCAAGAGCGTTATAGTCAAGCATTCCCACCCTAGAACACAAGTCCAGAGATATACAAATATATTCAAAGAGTGTTCTAGAACCCAACCTAAGCAACCCACGATGTATCATAAGCTTAGAGAGATTTTCCCAAACTTAGCATTGAGGCTAAACCATTGTAAGGGAAAATCTCACCATAGTTGGAGACAACACCAAACCTAAACCCCATTCTCGTAAGAGATAACTAGTGGTGAAGTGAGGTAGTTGTTAGGCAATCCCGAGAGGGTGATAAGTCCCGGCGAGTGTGAACTCGTTAAACATCTAGAGGCGAGCCCGAGAGGGTGATAAGTCCAGTTTGAGTTAGTAAACTACAGAGGTAGTCAGAAAGCTCAAGGTCGGGTTGAGTAAGTAAACTACGTGGAGTAGTCAGAAAGCTCAGGGCCGAGTTGAGTAAGTAAACTACGCGAGGTAGTCAGAAAGCTCAGGAAGTGTTTGAAGGAATTTCCTAGGAATGCGAGTGGATGTAGGAGCTTGAGTCTTCGAACCACTATACATTGTTGTGTTCTTTACTGCTTTACGTTCTTATCTTGTCATATGCACTCGATTATAAGCAAGACACAACACATGAGCTCAAAAAGAGAAAAATCTGGAATCACCATTCCTTCACCCCTGTTTTATATGCACCGCAACGAAATGTTTTGCTTCCGCGACGCCAAGAAAAATGGGTTTTCCCCACGACCAACACCGAAGAAGGACCAGAAAAGTTCTAGCAATCGAAAAAGAAGGCACAAGGTGTCTCAAATTAATCGAAAACGATTATGTTTGTTATTGAGATAAACATGTCCACAAATGATACTAACTGCTGGGTATTGGATACCGGTTGTGCCTCACACATTTGTACTAATGTGCAGGGTCTCAAGCATAGCAGACCAGTTAGGCCGGGTGAAGTTGCCCTACACATTGGGAATGGAGCAAGAGTTGCTGCTGAACGTGTTGTCGTTTATGTTTTAGACTTTTCTCTGGTTTTAGACTTGAACTAAATAATTGTTATTGTGTTTCTTCTATTACTTGCAACATTATTTCTATTCCTATGTTAGACATTGAAGGGTTTTCCTTCCATTTTGCAAATAATAACTGTTATGTTTCGCTTAATGGTGATGTTTATGGAAATGCTCCTTTATCGAATGTTTTATATTTGTTGCATTGTGGCCATGATATTCTTAATATACAAAACTAACGACTCAAACTTAGTAATCATGAAAACCCGACTTACTTGTGGCATTGTAGGCTTGGTCATGCAAATGAGAATATGATTGCAAGGTTAAGAAAGTTAGACTACTTAACCCCATTCGATTTTGAGTCTTATGGAAATTGTGAATCCTGTCTCAAGAGCAAGATGACCAACAAACCCTTTTCTGGGAAAGGGATTCGTACCAAAGAAGTTCTAGAGTTGATCCACAGTGATGTATGTGGGCCATTGCCCACTCTAGCTAGGGGTCACTTCGTCTACTTCATCACTTTTACTGATGATTTCTCGAGATACGAATATGTGTATCTTATGAAACACAAATCTGAATCTTTTGAGAAATTCAAGGAGTTCAAAGTTGAAGTAGAGAAGCAACTTGGTAAGGGTATAAAGACTCTTCGAACGGATCGAGGAGGTGAATACCTTAGCCACGAGTTCATAGATTACTTGAAGTTACATGGAATCCAATCTCAATGGACTCCTCCCTGAACACCGCAGATGAACAGAGTATCCGAGAGGAGAAACTGAACCTTGTTAGACATGGTAAGGTCCATGATGAGCTTTTCTTCTCTCCCTACATTCTTATGGGGATACGTATTACAAACCTCAATTTACATTCTGAATAGGATTCCATCCAAATCAGTTAAGCATACGCCATATCAACTATAGTGTGGCAAGAAGCCAACTTTTTCACATATCAAAACGTGGGGTTGCCCCGCGATTGTGAAAAAGATGATCACTGATAAGTTGGAATCCAAAGGTGAACAGGGTTACCTTGTGGGATATCCTAAGGAAATGAGAGGATATTATTTCTATCTACCTGAGAAACAAACGATAATTATTTCTAGGCAGGCCAGGTTCCTCGAAGAAGACTATGTCTTCAAGGACCAAGGCCGTAAGATGATAGAACTTGAAGAAATTCAAGAACTGCAAGATAATCAAGAGACTGATATCTTGTCAAAGAAACGTGACAAGGAATCAGTGGAAGCATTCAGCAACTACATGGTGGAAGTTTATCACTTAGTGATCCTCTTTCAGCCAGTGGGAGAGTAATTGGAGTTGCATTGCCTTCGCAAAAAACTCCAAGTGGGCTGAATGAGAACAACATAGTTCAAACTCCCGCCCAAGAGGCATCAGAAAGTGTTGCTCTTGAGGACTCTCCGGACATTGATGAAATCGATGCACCACAAAATTTTCACGATCAGAATGTACAGCCTGCACAAACACAGCTCCGTAAGTCTACTAGGATTCGTAATCCGCCCACTAGATATTATGGTTTCCTCATAGAGGAACATGATGATGTGGAGATTCCGGACAAATACGATCCCAGAACTTACACTGTGACAACATTAGACGTTGACTCAGAGAAGTGGCAAGAAGCCATGAAATCCGAGATGGATTCGATGTACACCAATCAAGTTTGGGACTTGGTTGAGTTGCCGAAAGGGGTAAAACCCATAGGTTGCAAATGGGTCTACAAGCGTAAAACTAATGCAAACGGCAAGGTACAAACCTACAAGGCTAGGTTAGTGGCAAAAGGTTATAGTCAACGCGAAGGCATTGACTATGATGAGACCTTCTCACATGTTGCCAAGATCAAGTCCATTCGAATTTTACTTGCTGTAGCAGTACATTTAGATTATGAGATTTGGCAGATGGATGTCAAAACAGCCTTCCTCAATGGGAACATTGATAAGGATGTGTTTATGACTCAACCGGAAGGTTTTGTATCTAAGTTAAAGTCTAATCTTGTGTGCAAGCTCAAACGGTTCATTTATGGACTAAAGCAAGCTTCTAGGAGTTGGAATATCCGATTTGATGAAGCTGACAAATCGTTTGACTTCATCAGAAATTCGAAAGATCCATGTGTTTATCGTAAACGCAGTGGGAGAAATATTGTTTCATAGTTGTGTATGTCGATGACATACTAACTATGGGAAACAACATTCCTCTTATGCAGTCGGTTAAAGATTGGCTATCAAGGACCTTCATGATGAAGGATCATGGTGAGGCATGCTACATCTTAGGGATCAAGATATATAGGGATAGATCCAAGAAGATGTTGAGACTGTCACAGTCAACCTACGTAGATAAGGTGTTAAAGCGATTTGCGAAGGAGAACTCTAAGAGAGGTTCTCTACCGGGATGTCATGGGATAAAGTTGTCTAAGAAGGATTGTCCTTCCACAGACGCTGATATCCAGCACATGAAGGATATACCATATGCATCCGCAATTGGCTCCATCATGTACGCCATGACTTGCACAAGGCCAGATGTGGCCTTCGCTGTTAGCACTACTGGTAGATACCAGCAGAATCCAGGTGAACCTCACTGGATTGATGTCAAGAGCATTCTTAAGTACCTTAGACGTACTAAAAATTGTTTCTTGGTCTCTACGGAGGATGATCGAGCTAGTTGCAACCGGTTTATCTTGTCTGAGTTTCAATCCGACAGGATGATTACAAATCACAGTCGGGCTATGTTTTTGTTCTCAATGGTGGGGCGGTTAGTTAGAATATTTCCAAACAAGAGACTACCGCGGACTCAACAACCGAAGCTGAGTACATTGCTAGGCAGAAGCTGCCAAAGAAGTTGTCTGGATAAAACAGTTCTTAAATGAACTAGGGGTAGTTCCGAAAAAAGATCCCAATAAAGTTGTATTGTGACAATACTGGTGCGGTTGCGCAAGCTAAGGAACCGAGATCCAATAACAAAACAAGCATGTACCGAGGCGTTATCACTTGATAAGAGAGATAATCGCTAGAAGAGAGATACAGTTAGAACGTGTCCCGACGGAGAATAACCTGGCTGATCCTTTCACCAAGGCTTTGAGTGTTCATGTACACACTAGATATTTTGATGGTCTAGGGGTTAGACATGTAGGTGATTGGCTCTAGTTCAAGTGGGAGATTGTTAGTGTTAGTGTCCTAGAGACAATCCATTGTAAGGACATAATACTCGGATAATATTCAGTATTAGTTTAATATTATTGTTTGTTTAATATTAAATGTATGGCGTTACACTCATTAGAATATTATATTTGATTGTTTGCATTTATTCTTATATGTGTTCCCTTTAGTCACTGCTGTCATTGAGTGAGTGAGAACTCAGATGACTTAAGCATGATTCTTAAATATCCCCAATCGAGGATCATCAAGAAAGGGATATCGATGATGCAAAGGAAATTGGTGTGCGATCTGCATCATACTCTTAGAGAGTGTAGTAAGATCTCACTTACTACGAGATACTAGGTATCTCATGATGGATGCACAAATACCTTAGAGGGTATTGGTATACCAATCCGAAAAACCGTTTGATGTAGTTCCACTATATGTGTCTACGAGTGTCTCGGTTAGTGGGAGCGATGCGATACTCCTTTACTTGAGGTCAATACGCACGACATGTGTGGAGTGATGAACTTTGACCATGACCGACGCTTGCACCCGTCTATGGGTAGATATGGCTTGGATTGGGTTCATCACGAAGTGCATGTGTGTGGTAGTTGAGCCAAGAAAAGGATTCATTCCTCAAAGTGGATTTAGAGAGATTGTTCATCTTCTCATTATAATTGGATCTAAGTCATTGGCCAATGCACGTCAACTTAGACTTTGTGACTAAGTGTGACACTAATGATCAATTAGTGATTTGAGATAAATTGACTAAGTTATTTGAATAGACACTTCATCATGTTCAAGACTAATCGAGTATTCGTGAATGAAAGGAGGAAATCGCAATTGCCCACGTTTCAGTTACAGGTAGTTGCATGTTTCTCGCAATGTACCTTATATATTGAGAATGTCTGATTTATTGAATATGGTTCAATTAAGACCGTTAGTTTGAATAATCGCTCAGTATATGAGGGCTTATGAGTCACACAACAAGTAGTTCCCTTTTACGGATTATAGTTGGTTGATTGAATGTTAAATTAGATTTAATATTTAATTTATGGAGAAGTAATTAATAATAAATTAATTTGGAATTAATTATTATTAATATTTAATTAAATTGGATTTAATTAAATAAGAATTCCCAATAATTATATTTGGAATATAATTGTAGGATTTAATGTATATGGAAATAAATAGTAGAGATTTTCATATAAGGCATTTAAATCCGTAGAGATTTATATTTAGAGAATTAAATTAAAAGGAATTAATTTAATTATAGACTAGGGACTTTATTTCCCTAATTGGGCTAGCTTGGGAAATAAGTTAAGCCTCCCTATATATACAAGCTATTGGGATTCACAAACTGTATCACTTTATATTATCTCCATAAGATCTAGAGTTTGGATTTTCCTAGCAAATATGGCTCGGGATTCAACGTTGGCAAATCCGTGCAAGTCCGTAATTGAGGATTACGTGGATACCGTAGTAGAGAAATCTGCTCTCGAGTTATTGTAAAATTTCTCGTTATGATTATTGTAATCTGTATGCAATTAATTGTTCGTTGTTGGTGAACTTTAATTTCCGCTGCGCATGTGATTACGTGTTTTACGTGCCTCCATAATCCAACATGTTAAACCCTCCTTCGGGCAAAACCCTTGGTCAAGGGAAAAAGGTGACCCCTCTACATAGAATTGACCCGCAGCACGAAGTTAATCTCCAAAAGAAAGACAACCAAATGAGAATGGATCTCATGAAGAATGAGAAAGACGGAAAAACTCCATATACAAATCTGAGTGAATAAAAGATGTAAGGAAATTGGGGCAAAGACCCTCCCAAAGGTTCCTATCATGCAAACGCTCAGCCAAATAGATAGAATGGGGGGCATGCCCCTCTCCCCTGCCTCTCAGCCCCAGTATTATCCCACCTCCAAACCATGTATTCAAGTTCCAACCGTCCTTCCACTGCTCCACTCCTACACAATTCCTCTTTATTATTTATTATTCTTCTTTATTTTTTTTTGTAATATATATCTATCTTTAAAAACAAAACTCGTATCTGTTCTATATTTTGAAGAGATAATTATTTAATTTTAATTTATATATTGTATGATCATTTTATTCAATTTTAATCAATAAGTATTAATTATTTTACATTATTTATAATTGTCAAAATAAGTTTTTCTATTGTTTTTTTTTTTTAAAGAAGTTACTAATAAGTATTAATACTAATATGTTTTATCTTTAATGTTTTTAGATAAAAGATTGGATATCCAATGTCCAACCCCTCGGCCAATCCCAACTCTCCGGGGCGGAGGATGATTCCGATGAGAATTAGTTTTTGGCCTACGTTGCTGTCGCCGCCCTAAAGGCCACCGTAGCAACACTTCCCGTTATAATGTTGATGACTATAATACACCCCGCTATCCTGCTGATGACTATAATACGCCCCGTAATACTGCAGATGACTATAATACGTCCAGCCATACTATTGATGTCTATACTACCCCCCGCTATACTGTTGGTGTCTATACTACGGCCCGCTATACTGGCGTGACTATAATACGCCACTGCTCTATGAACACCCCCTCACTTCTCAATTATCTTAGCTCACGTTAGACCAGTCGGTGCCGCTTCTGTTTCCTCACGAAATTCTTCAACAATTGAGGATTCAATCAGCCGCCCTGCCTCAAAATTATCAAAATTTTAATTTTGATTACACTCTGTATCTGGATGGATTACAATTCAACAACGCCAATTTGTACAATTCTCTGCCTCTAAACGGAGACGCCGCCGTCAATTACAACTCATCTCGCCATTTGAACGGCAACACTCTCAATTTCTACATTCACGTCGTTTAGAAGGTGGAGATTCACTCAACTACGTTAGTCCGCAGCGTTAACTTTTAAACGGACTTTTGTAGTGCGATACTCGGAAAAACCTACCTCATGCCTCACAATATGATAATCTTCGTCAAAACGAAAAAAAAAAAGAGGGTAGATTTGATTCTTTATTGTTTGCTAAATAATGAATTAGGAATATAGTGACATACTTTTGAATATTTATTAATTAATAATATTAAAAAAATATAATATATTGCAAATATTAAAATAAAATAGTGGATTTAAATTGTACATAATTTTCATTATATGCAAGGGAATTAAACGTTATAAGATTTAATATATCTATTATAGTAATGCAATTTCAATAGTTAAGATTTAATATATCAATGAATAGTAGATTTAAATTATTCGTGTTCGATCAATCATTTATTGTTTAGCAATTGACCCCCCTCAACCTCATATATATATATATATATATATATGATATAAAACTAAGAAATTGTTATATAAAAATTGATATGTGCGGATTGATTTATTTATTAAGAAGACAAAGTCTCATGTGCAACTGGTGCACGAATTTAAGATCCGTGCACTCGCTCCAACTCTATTCATGTATTCACAGAACATGTCTAATATATTCAATGGGTCAAGTATTTTTTAAAATAAATCATTCAGTTGCATGAATGCACGGTGCACTTGGGTGCACAAGAGACACGCTCTATTAAAAAATATGAAAGGTGCAACGTTCAAATTCTATGTAAATGTAGTCTTGCTCTATTTTTACAATGTGATCATGTCATTTTCAAGTGCCACATTGTAATTACTAAACCAATAAAAAAACTAAAACCTCAAAATAAAAAAAAATTATTAAAATAATTAAATTCAACCAAAAAATTATACATAAGCTAAAGTCACAAATAACACACTTACGTGGCATCTATTCACTATGAGTCGACCTCGTATGCAATCTTAACTCACTAATATAGTGATACTCACACATTATTAACATAGTGTCCCGTATTGCACATAGTGTTAGTAAAAAATGATAATGATTAATATATTGTGTATTTATTATTTAAATAATTTAAGATTCTAATTTATCAATCATATTTTTTTACAATGATATATTGGTATTTTAATTATTTATATTAAGATGGGCTGGTTTGTATAGTGATATTTCATGACCCATTTATTTTTGACCGTGTATTAGTGGGTTGTGACCCACTTCGACTTTTGGATACATCCCTTGGGCTGAACACATTTTATTTTGAGCTACTTCCTTTTTTTGGGTTATTATAGATTTGGCTTTATGCAGTAGGCTTTTATGTTTCATGTCCCGGGCTTTTTATACTTCTTTTTCCATTCTTGGGCTGGGGTGTGATTCATTCTTTTAATTTAGAAATTATAAATTATTTAAATATATACTTAGAGTCCATTTACTTTAAGTGATAGGGTTGGATATCAATTAATTATTTATGTTTTTCTTTTACTTACTTTATTAGATTTTAAAAATAAAATCATCCCGGAGCCTCGGGGATTAAGCGTAAAAACTGATTTCTCTTTGATAAAGAATCCACTAATAAGAGGTGTGATAATTTATTTTTCACAGGGATTCACTTGTTAATTACTAAATTAACCTTGGAAATCTTCCAATCGTGGTGTTATTCTCGCGCTCACAAAAACCTCGTTTCACAAGTAACGCTGAATAGAGCAGAACGCGGAAAAGATGAGGAGAAGCGGTCGAATATTTTTTCCTACAGAGGTTTAATAAGGTAAATTCCGGCTATATTATTGGTAATTTAGGGTTCATTTTTTCTGCATTTTTACTGTGTATCCTGCTAAATTTTTTTATGGATTGATGTTTTTGTTTATAGATTTTCAATTTTTGAATACCTAATTCGTAATTCTCTCCTTTGTTGTTTTCCATCATACCAAGTCACCTCGTTAGGTAAATTAATCTTTTTTTTGGAAATGTTCTACTAGGCTTTAGATCATGATTTCGGGTCATGGGAAGGGCAGGGAAGGATTTTTTTTTTTTTTTGGAGAATTTCTAGTAAAAACGTTAAAGCAAAGTTTAAAGATTTCACCTGCAAATTCAGGGGTGCAATGCTTCCGCTTCAGAATATCAGTCTCCACTTCCTCAAATTCTATGCAATTTGCCCTTTGAACCAAACAGACTTTATAGTATAAGTTCAAATAAAGTGGAAAAAATTGGTTATTAATTCACCATCAAGAAAATTAAGAGAAGAAGATAAAATAATCTAACTTGCAGAAGATATGAACTGCACGTGCAGGCTGGGACGATCGATCTATATACAATTTGAGCTCCATTTTTAATTTAAAAAATTAATCTTAATTTGTCTACTCTTTGCAAAGAGAGATTTGTTATTTTGGAGTCTGTTTTAATTTTACATTTTGTGCTCCATTTATATCGAAATGCAGAAGGTGTAGTTAGGATGGCTATAGGTAGGCTAGTACATTCTTAATTAATTGTCTTTAACCCTACTTAGTATTTTTAACCATGATTTAATTTATCTTCATTTGGTAGTACATGTTTCGTCTTTTATCCCTACCTAACTACATTAATGTCGTAGCCATATTAAAACATATGGTACTCCTTAAAAGTAATAACATTGAAGTCAAAATTTAAAATAATAATTTATATTTGATTTTTAAAAGTTGAACTTAAGAAAAGAAAATGACTGAGGAGAAGTAGAGGTTGTTTTGATGTCTCTGTTTTCCTAAATGCTTTAGTAGGCTTATGTAATAAGAGGCAGATTATTCATTTATTATTTAGATTTTCTTTACTGAGTTATCTATTATTTGCAATGTTCACTTTTACACATTTAGGCTTCTGGTATGATTAGAGGCCCCGTTTTGCTTGCTGTGTAAATCATGTTTTGTTTCTTTCCAATGTGTTCTTTTGGTTAATCATTTAGGTAACATGGCATGTTTTGTTATCACACCAACAGTAGAGTATTTCTCTTTCTATTTTTTCTCATTTATTTCGGACATAGAGTAGTCTTCCTTACATAAATTATTTTATTAGATTAATTTCAATTGCTCAGTTATTTCTTATGTTATTTTTTTATAATATAAATTATTTGTGAAAAATTATGGCATTTATTATTTTTCTCCGTATTAATCAATAATTATTGTATAGGATGGATCTTGATAATAGTGTTGATGACGAGTTATAAGAGGAGGAGATATTGGTTGTCTTGTATGGGATAATGAATGTACTTGTGACTTTCTTAAATATGATGTCTACCTATTTTATCCGTAACCAACGTAAAATTCGTACGACAAAAATACATAAATGTTATAGTCTAGTAAGTAGGGTTCCAGATCAAATTAAATATTTGCGACTAGTTATAGGGATCACTGATTCAGAATGCATTGATCATTTACGAATGAGTAGAGGTGCCTTCTCTCGGTTGTGCCACCTACTTGAAACCTCAGGTGGTCTCAAGTCAACTCGTAACACCACCATAGCTGAGCAAGTAGCCATGTTTTTGTCAATTCTTGCTCATCACACAAAAAATTGTATTGTGAAACGGAGCTCCAAGAGATCAGGTCGAACTGTTAGCAAAAATTTTCATCGAGTTTTGAACTCCGTAATTAGACTCCACCCTTTACTATTGGTACATCCTCAGCCAATTGATGAAAATTGCACAAACGAGAGGTGGAAAAAATTTCAGGTACAATTGAATCTTAAATACATAATTGTGTAAACATTATTTGAATTTTTGCTACATTGTTTAAATTATACTATAATTTCAGGGATGTTTGGGAGCTTTGGATGGAACATACATTGATGTCATAGTCCCGAAAGAGCATCAGGCTCGTTATCGCAACATAAAAGGTGATGTTTCTGTCAACATTTTGGCAGTTTGTGACATTAACATGAACTACATATATGTTTTGAGTGGGTGGGAAGGAAGTGCAGCTGATTCAAGAGTTTTCGAAATGCAGTCTGTAAAAACAATGGGTTTCACGTACCTCAAGGTATTGACTAATTTACTATTTTATATGTTGTGCATTACTTTTATAGTAAATTCAGTTCGAGTATGTTGTGCATTATTTTTTTCTAATTGAATGATCGCATGCACTTTGATCAGGCAATTATTATTTGTGTGACAACGGTTATACCAATGGAGAAGGATTCTTGACACCTTATCGTGGAAAACGTTACCATCTTAAAGAGTGGGGGGTGGGACTTCTGCTCCTCAAAACAAGGAGGAATATTTCAATATGAAACACTCCCAGGCACGGAATTGTATTGAGAGGTCGTTTGGAATTCTTAACAAAAGATGGGCAATTATAAGAAGTGCATCTTTCTACCCAATTAAAGTCCAAAACCGTATAATCATGTCATGCTGCCTCATCCACAACTTTATTAGACAGGCAATGGTTGTCGACCCTATGGAGGAAGAAGTTCTGGAATATGTATAACTACATCGATGTGGTCGAGAGTACCCCCGAGTGGAGTAATTGGCCTGATAACTTAGCTGCAAATATGTTTAATGACTGGATTAATTAGTTTGTGAATTAATGTTTTAATGGTTTACTAAATACATTGTGAACTTAGATTTTTAATGTTTGTTAATTAGTTTGTGAACTTAGGTTTATGTGGTTCTGGACCCCTTTATTGTGCAAATTTATTCAGATTGTTCTTTTTCTTTTTAAGGCATATCATATAGCTTTACTAAATATGTTTTTTTACTTATAGTTTTTACTTAATTTTTTTTTTTACTTATCACTTTTTAAATTTATGCGGATGCAATTTTTTCATTGTGAAGTTTAAATTTGGTTACATTTATTTTTTGTGAATGGTTGCACTTGCTTAATTCAGTTTCTCCAATGTGTGCAAATTATGGAAAATACTGAAGATAGTCAGGCTTCAAGCGGTGCTCCTAAGTCCACATCGTCTAAACGACGAATTTGGAGCCCGGAGGAGGACGAGGCTCTTATCTTGTGTTTGAAGCAGATTATTGAGCAAGGCTGGAAATGTGAGAACGGGTTTCGAACTGGTTACCAGAAAGCCATCGAGAAGTTACTAAAAAAAATCATTCCAAACACCGATCTGAAGGCAAATCATATTAAAAATAAGATCCACGTATGGAAGAAACAAAATGCGAGTCTGCAAAGCATGTTAGGAAAATCCGGATTTGAATGGGATGATAATTTGAACATCATGGTCCTTCGTAATGAGGACGTATGGGAGGAATACGTAAAGGTAAGCCTTCTAATTTTATGCTATTTAAGTATGTTTTTAAGGTTTACTATCTTAGTATATTTCAAATATTACATACTACATTAAATATTACAGGTTGATACCCATGCAAAGGCAATGAAGAACAAAAGGTTTCCATTCTTCAAAGATTGGGCTGACATATTCGGAAAAGACCGGGCTATTGGAGAATTTCAGGAAGACTTGAATGATGCTGCAGTTGATCCACTCCAAGAACATGGAGAAACAAATGAAAACAATGCTGAAACTGATGGTGCATCCTACGAGTTTGATTTTTCCATCCCAACAAATGCGGGGGGATCAACAAATGTGTGGGCAACAACTTCTGGAAAGAAAAAGAAAGGGAAGAAGAGAAGCATTCATGAAACCATAGGGGAATCCATGGTGAACTTGATGGGCAAGTTCTGTGACCAGACCAATGAAAATTTGCAGGCTATTGGCAAACGGATTGGCTATGAGTTCTCCTTGAAAGAGAAAAGAGATGAATTGTATGAAGCTTTGGGCAAACTGGGGGTTCTAACTGCAGACCAACAAATAGTAGTCGCAAAAATGTTGATCAGCGATAATAAAAACCTTGAGCTCTTCTTCACTCTCCCGGACGAAGCCCGAGCTCGGATGGCCACACTTATGCTTACCTGTCAAATTTGATCTACATGTAATGGTGATAATTCTCATTGTCTTTGTGATCTTAGTGGTTTTTGAATTGAGTAATATAATAGTTGTGATGTTAAGTTGCTTTGTGGTTTTGCAATAGATAAGTTTTTGTTACCATTCATTTCTTTCGGTTGTGTATTTTCCTTTGCCAGTCTAACTTTTTGTGTTAAGGCATAGACCTTTTATATCACTACTGTTTTTTAGTTATATTTATGAATTTCTTCTGCAGTTGTTTGAGTAGTTTAGCTCATTAGTATTTTCTATTACAGCGAGATATGCAGCAAAATTTCTTTGTTAATGTTACATACTCATGCATCCATCATTGTTTGATAAGTATGTGATGCAGTTTCTGAGAAAACACTGCACATGGGTCAAGGTTTCAGATTAAACTGATTTCATTGGAGAAGAGTTAGACTTCTTAGCACACGTCATTAGAAAGCCATGGGAGTCTAGTTTCTAAGGAATTTTGAATGGGGCGATTTGGAATTTTGAGTGAAAAGTTATGGTAAAATTACTAAAGTGTGACATTAAATTTCGGGAATTTGTCATTAGTTTGATTTTCTTTCTTCAGTTTGGTTGTAGCGTTATCCAAAAGGTAAAATGCTTATATATGTGTTCTATGCTTATTTATTGACGTTGTCATTTAAAATATCTGTTTATGTGCCCACAGAAGATGTGCATTCTTCTTGCTGGATTTTTTAAGAACTTCGGATACAAGATGAGAATTGGTTTAAATAGTACTTAGACACTTTCAATTCAAGATGAAATTCAAGTATATTTGATAATATTAATGATGCAATTTTTTACTTTTTGACCCAAAATATCTCAATTCAATTGTTGAGTAGACCCTGATATGAATGCTAGATGATTAGTGATTACAATTTGGTATTTCATATTGAAGCTCAATAGCATGTCATCCAGTTTTCTTGTTTCTGTGCTATATGTCTCCATTATTAGTGTGAATTTTCTTGATGCGGTTATTTAAAACTTTTCCTCCATATTTCTTTTATAATATGGAGAAAATTTAAATACAATACAATCATAATGAATGCTTCCTTTTAAAAAATTTACAGTGGGAAGATCACAGAGCATAAGAAAGTATAAGAGAAAATATTTAACAGTAAAAAAAAGGCAGTATTTACATCTTCTTATTTAATGGTCGTCACTTGATTTTTCAGTTATTACGTTGATTTACTCGTTGTGTTATCAGATGTAGAATGCTTATTTAATACTATCGAGTCAAAATTTATCATTTTTATTTTTTATATTTGTCATTTTAAAAAGGTGTTGTTTAATTAGAGGAATTGAGATCGTGTCACTAAGAGAAAGCTTACTGTTTGCTTGCCCGTCTTTTATAGTTCATTGAAATTCTCATAAAACTTATCAACTTAAACTGGATGTCTCGCAAGCAATGCATGAATAAATATTGAAATGAAACAAATATTTTTAAAACATTAAAATAGAAAACTTAAACGATGGAAAGAGATTGTACAACATTATTTGAATCAGACAACGTACAGAAAGAAAATAAATCCAACACCAAAAACTATTTTTTAAATAATTTGCGCCATCCAGCAGGGCTACAGGAGCTTGAAGAGCTCCCGTACCCTCCTGGACTGGGTATAAGAATAGTTTTTCGTTTCTTGGTTTTTTAGGTGTACACGGAGAGTGTCGAGGGGAGGTGACCTTTTCATTATCATCGCCATCATCAGTATCGCTATCATGTAGACAAAATGGTTTCTTTACTTCAAGACCACCATCATGTGGACATAGGGGCGATTCAACGTTGCAGTCACTACTATCATCACTTGATATGTAAATCACCTCATTCTTTTCTGGAGCGCCCTGTTCTGATTTCCTGAAGATAGCTTTCAATTCTTCGTACAACGGGTCGCCTCCGTACATGTATGGTTCCATTAAAGGATTCATCTTAACACAATAAAATTATAAGATATATATCATTAAACAATATAAAAAAAGTACTAAATTTTATGAATATTAAACTACTAAAAATATAAATATTACCCTCGTTAGTTCTTTCCATTTATCAGTTGAAGCATTTATTGTGTTGCGCCCACGTTGCCAAGAAACATGTGGTGTGTTAATTAAATGATGAAACATATTAAAACGTTTCTCCAAGGACTCGACTCTTAGTTTGACATCAACACGATGAAACATCTTCTTAAATTCATCACTCAGTAAAAATGTAATTGTGAGAATTGTTGTTTCATCGTAATGATCACCTTCCCACTCGCCTCCTTTCACATACGTTGGAAGGATTTCAATTAAAGAACGAGTGACCTCCTTCGTCCAAAAATTATTATAAAAAAAAGTGTCTTGGCCAGCATCCATGTTGTAAGAAAAAAAACTTGATAGAATTTTGAATGAAAGAATTTTACTTGTGAAGTTTTTTTTTACGTAAGAAACAAAGATATAAATGTAGTCTATAAATACTTACTCATTTTCCTATTATCACTCAAATTTCAACAATCACAGATATTTCGCAATTGATCCTAAAATTTAGTTCAACCTAACAACTTATCTGGTCTAACAATATTTACTTAATCCTCCATCTATTATGGTAACAAAGTTCGCGAAAAGTGACAACCACCCAACATAATGAATGACGTAAAAAAATGTCTAACAATATCACTCAAATTTCTCAAAGATAATATGAACTTTCTAATTGTACGGTAGTTGACTTGAATTAATTTGTTTTTAACTCTTAATATTTTTCTACATTTGATCAAATTTAGTAGTAATTTTAAACATTAACATAAGTCAAATAGAAAACCAAGCTAGTTGAACAATATTCGTTTGATTTACTTTAATCAACCTCAATTTCCTTGCAAATCAACTAAGAAGTATTAAAAAAATATTAGAATTCATCACATATCTAACGCTGAAGCCAAAAGGAGCATTAGCTAAGCTGCTGATGATCAACATGTATTTACAATTTACAGATGTTTTGATACTAAGAAATTCCCAAAATAAAAATATTATTTACAGAATGGAATCATACGTAAAGTGACTATAATATCCACAAGACACATATAATTCAATTATAAACAGTTGCATCAGGTAAAATGAGGGGCAGCTTGTCATAGTTGCTGGTGTAAACCCAGAGGCCCCCAGAATTCACCCTCTTCAAACTGTCTCGACCAAAAGGGCACGACTGAGATCGCGAATGCCTGCAAGAACAAACATATCAAGATTTGAAGGTCGTAACTATTCTTGGTGTGACAAGCACTATTAGCATAAGAGTAATGATATAGAGCCCAATATCAACATAAAATATTTGTACCATGCTAAAATATACAAGCAGTTTATGCTGACGTTGGGCTCCATAAAACACTCATCTAGCATAATTTTGAACAATATAATGAGATAAACCAATAAGCTGAATGAGACAAAGAAATGGTCCAAGTATTCTCTTTCTATGGTGTGAAAAATATCTTCATTCGACAAATTATCAATGATCTATTTCTCATCCATCATTTCTATGGCCCCTACTAACGGAAAAGAACTTTGATCCATTTACCTTGCAAACAAAACACAAAGCACATCCTACAAAATTAATCTTGCAGAAAGTAGCAATGAAATATATTTTTATTATTTTCATCTTGTATTAAATATCAGTATATTCCAGTCCTCTATTATGAGCTTTAATCAACAAACAAATAAATTTGCCCTGGCAATAAGAACCTCAATTATTATTTACCTGCAAGCTAAGCAGTCTTTGAGCGAGATCTTCACTGGCTCAGTTTGAGCTGCTTCAGGAGCCGTCCTTGATTTCCCGGCATTCTGTTCACAAGCAATTACTAAAATAACTACAAAGAATATGGCAAAGGAAACAACACAAACTACATAATACACTTGATTAAGAAGAAACATTATGATTCGAAAACAAAAGAAAAAAGAAACTGATTTTGGGAATTCAAAACCATACTTAAAGCAACCAAAAAGAATACATTTTTATAAACATCCCCAAAAGATCGACCCCACTAAACACGCCTCCGTCCCATTCTTTAAGAGAAACTTATCATTTTTTTTGTCCCAATCTTTAAGAGAAACTTTTTAAAATACTAATAAACAATTTTTTCTACTTTATCACTTTATCACATAAAAAACTACTAATAAACAACTCATTCTACTCCCAACTACCCATCACTTTATCACATAAAATACTAATAAACGATTCTTTCTACTTTATCATTTTCTCACTTTATTACTATTCTAATAAATCCCAGTAAGAAATTCTTAAAGAATGGGACAAGGTAGTATTACACAATTATTCCACACAATTTAGCTTCATCCAACACTCTCCTCCCTAAAAGTGACTAGTAATTTTTCATAATTCACATAAACGTAGAACTCTGATCACAAACCAAGCCAATACAACTAACCCGAACTCAAAATCAGAGATTCAAACTTGATTAATTATCCTCGAAGATCATGCACAATATTTCCAATCTTCATCCCTAATTTCATTTTTTTTCCTTGAAAGAAATGATAAAAAGTAAAGTAAGGACTCAAAACTATCTGCAAAATATTTCCAATCTCCATCCCTAACTTCATTTTGTCAACTAAACTATGAACTCAAAATTATCCATTATACTCAAATTAAAGTAAAATAAAAACAAATCAGAAACAATCCAAACATATAATCGTGAATTTCAAAGCAATCACATATTTCAAAGCGTATGTAATAATCAAAAGAACAAATTACCTCAGTTTTAATAACACAACCCTGTGATGGTGCTATGTAGTCGTTTAAATCCCCAATTCTTAACGTGGTTGAGAATTTCTCGGACATTAGCGCCGTCTGTATGCAGTATTGCTTCCGTGTATGCCGGAGTGATAAAACGACGATGCAGAAAATCAATCTTCGTTGTGTGTTTTTAAGAATGGTCAATTGAATTAGGGATTAAAACTCCGAAGGCGGTCGAGAAGGTGCAATACCCAAGAGCCCGATAGCCCTAAAGATAACCATTCACGTACCATAAATTGAAACGGTAAAAACAAAAGAAAAAAACTTACAAATTGTTGTCATGAATATTAGCTTCAAGCGCCTTGAGGAAATCCTTAAAAGACTTCTACTTTTTTCAACACATCTCGTTGACTTCATCCTGCATTGGAGAAATAAAAAATACAGTGGAGCGTTGTTCAAAAATAAGAAATACTTGGAAAATTTTCTTCCGAAAGAATTTGATTTAAGGGTAATTTGGTAAATCCATATTAAAAGAAATTGTAACGTGATTATTATTAATCTGAAATTCACCAAAGTAAATGAGAGATAAGAGTGGAATATTTAATCCCTATCCCCAAATTTCATCACACATAATCATATTCAATATAATCTTCAACTATCAAAGTAAACGGAGCCTTATATTATTAGCATTGTCTCCTATAAGAACATCTTGTGTTAATACACATAATTTTGTGCTAGTTAGTGATAAAGTTAAGAACTTTAACAAATTTTTGTATGTGCTTCTGAAGCTTATATAATCAAACAACACTATAATGGTATTGACATAATAAATCACATTAATTCTTAAACCAACACACTTTGAGTATCAATAGCATCGTTGACTTAAAACAAGTTCTGCATACACCGGTGTACTGGGAAATTCAAGTTTTTTTTGTTAAATATACAGTTGCTTTTTATTAAAACATGCAAGTGTAAAGCAATTTTTTTTAATCCCTTAACCTGACATAACTTTAATTTTAGACCTTTTAACTTTTTCACTTTGAAATTTGTCCTCTAACTATACATTTATTTTAGTTATAGGTGACGTGATATTTTCTATTTAATTTTATTTATAAAAATATATATTGTATCTGAAAATTAAAAAAAATCAGTTAAAGCTAAAAAAGTATGAAAAATATTAAACTAAATCTTCAAAATATAATTAAATTAAAAAAATAAGCATGTCAAAAAAAATTCTGTAAAATATTTTAAAAATCAATTAAAAAATAAATATCTTAAAAAAATCTAAAAATAAATAAATAAAATCCAAAAAATATTTTTTTAAAAATTAACTAAATCTTAAAAAATAATTAAATTTAGAAAAATTAAAAATAAAATTCCACGGCTAAATAAAATCTAAAAAATATAAAAAGAAAATCAACTGCATCTTAAAAAAATAAAACTAAAAATAATAAAAATATGAAGAAAAAAAAATTAATTAATTCTTCAAAAATAATTATATTAAAAATTCAATTAAAAATAAAAATCTTTAAATGTCAATTAGAACTAAATAAAATCTAAAAAGTATTAAAAAAAGGCTCAGACCCGGGATGAGATCACTTGTTCCATAGTTGATTGTTCCACTTTTTATTTCATAATATGAATAGATGACACGTGAAATAATAAAAAATATCCAACAAATCATCATATTCTACGTCCACATGTTAAAGATCCAACATTGTGGAACTCTAATGAAATACCAAAAGTGAAACAAGGGAATCCAACAGCCGTAGGCCCTAGTCGGTTTTATAATCCAGCTCAATTTTAGCGAAAGTAGAGAGCGATCTAGGGGTTCTACCTCAGAAATGTACGTAGATGGATCCTCTACTAGTTCAAAGTCGAGGCCAGGGATCATGTTGTTCAGCCCCTAAAGAGAGGTGTTCACATTGTCCATTAAGTTTGAATTTAAGACTATCAACAATGAAGCTAAATACGAGGTCTTGATTGTGGGACTTCGTATGAAGATTTCCATGGGAATACAAAAGCTGAAGATCTTTAGTGATAGTCAGCTTATGGTCAAACAAATCCAAGGAGAATACGAAGCTAAAGATTGTCGAATACTAAAGTACCAAGCTTTAGTTGCAAAGTTGATGAGCCAATTTAACCAAGTCCACATTAATAAGATACTAAGGACGCAGAATGCTCGGACTGATGGCTTAGCTCGCCTAGCCACTTCAGAGGGGGAAACAAACTTCAATCATGTCGATATCACGAGACAGACTATCTCCTCAAGCGAGGAAAGCAAGGTCAACGAGATGGATGAGATAGGGAAACATGCAAGTGTCATTGATCAGACAGTTCTTGCAATCAGAAGGCTTACACGAGGACAAGACCCAAGCGACTCGACTTCATTTGAGGTAGGTAGGCAAGGTATACTCTTATCGATGACATCTTATATAATTAAGGTTTCGATTTCTCTCTCTAAAAATGTTTAACTGAGGACGAAGGGAAGTCCGTCCTAACTATGATCCATGAAGGATTGTGTGGAACCGTACGAGTGGGCATGTCCTGACCTATAAGACCTTAAAGACAGGGATATTTCTGGCGAGCATAAAGAAGGAAGATGTAGCATATGCTAGGGGCGTGTGAACGATGCCAACAATATTCCACGATAGTCCACAACCCGCCGAACCCCTGACATTTGTGTTCAACCCGTGGACGATTGCAAAATAGGGGATGAATCTCATTGGCTCCTTCCCACCACGTGCAACATGAAATATGCGGTAATTGTTGTAGACTACTTCATCAAGTGGGTCGAGATTGTGCCCCTGAACATAATCAACAGAGAAGTTATCTCCAATTTCATCTAAAAAAATAATCTGTCAATTTGGAATCCCGCATACCCTGGTTACTGACAATAGAAAACAATTCGACAATGAACAACTACACAACTGGTGTGAAAAGATTAAGATAAAGAAACATTTTTCCATGCCCTACTATCCCCAATCCAACGGACATCTCAAGACAATTAGCAAGATCATCAAGTCCTATCTTAAGGGATCAAAGGAGAACTGGGCAGATGACCTCGATTGCCACATCATCTCTAGTCACGCCATACATCGAGTTTTAACAATTAATTAATTCTTATATATAAATTTTAAAAAGGCATGTTTCATTGGTAAACAATTAATATATCGCGATTTTTTATTAAGTTAACCTTTTATTATATGAGGTATACTTGAATGAGATCGTCTCACGGTGAGACGATGTATAAATTGAGCATTGATATTTTAACACTTTGAAAGAAAGGTATGTGATTTATGTTAGATTGTACACGTCTTAGATGAGACGGTCTCATATGAGTATTTGTCACTTATTTATACAAATACACGTAACAAAAATATAAGATGAAATGCGATCGAAAATATAAAAGAGAGGATCTGGAAAAAATCGTTGCACGCTATTTTAACTCGCGAAAACGGCAAAATCCAACAACCCAAAACAAAAGCTAGTCAGAAATTACAACAAAATGCTACTCAGAAAACTCCGCCACCACTTACATTTCCACACACCATTAATTAATTCACAAACCAACACACACTCTCTCTCAGAAAAAAACACAGGACTGAGTTCTCGCCGCCACCGCCCTGCTCCGCTGCAATGCCGATCTCCACCACCCTCAGCTTCGCCCCATCGCCGCCGTCTCTCCACCACAACCTCAATTCCCCCACTTCCCTTCTCCCCAAAACCCCGAACACTCTCTCTCTCCGCCGCCGCCGCCCCCTGTTCGTGGCCTTCTCCGCCGCCACCAACAGCGAGATCAACATCAAATTGTCGACCGGCGGCGGAAATGGAGGAGGCGGCGGTAGCAACGGCGGCGGCGGCGGAGATAACAATGAGGACGAGAATGCAGGGGATGAGGATAAGAACAAGAGGAGGAACAGGGACGAAGCTTTGATGGTTTTGTCGGAAGCTAAAAGGAGCCTGGAGAGCTTGCCCAAGGATTTAAAGGCTGCAATTGAAGACGGGAGGATTCCGGGATCGATTGTTACGAGGTTTTTCGATCTCGAGAAATCGGGGTTTTTGTCGTGGTTAATGAATTTTGCAGGATTTAAAGAGAGATTGTTGGCTGATGATCTGTTTTTGGCTAAAATTGGGATCGAATGTGGCGTCGGATTGTTCACCAAGGTATGCAATCTCTGTTTCTGAATATCATGTTTTATAAATTTTTATTTAATTGATCACTCGATTTAGGTGCATTTTGAAACAGTATTAGTTGTTTTCAGTAAATAATATTAATTATTTTTATTGAACAGTATAAGTTGTGCATTAAATATTGTTCAATGAATCAAATAATACTGTTCACAAAGGATGCCTGGTTTTACAATTTCTTAAAATATCGTGTTTTACAATTTTTAATTGATCATTTGATCAGACGAAGGATGCCTGGTTTTGATTCAGGTGCATTTTTAAACAGTTTAGTTGTTTTTAATGAAAAATATTAGTTTTTCCATTGAACAATATTAGTTGTGCACTAAATACTGTTCACTGAAACAAATAATATTATTTGGTGAAATCAACTAATATTGTTTAAAAATACACTCCAGTTGTACTTTTATAATGAAATTATATCATATAAATTTTGTCCTTTCTCGTCAGGTACTTTCATTTCTTTATTTATTTTTTAATTATTTATTATTATTATTCCTCTATGGTTTCTCCAGACCGCAGCAGAATACCAGCGCCGCAAGGAAAACTTTTTCAATGAGTTAGAAATCGTATTTGCCGATGTGGTATGGTTATTGTTGATTTACTATTGGCTTGATCTTGTATGTACCCAGGTGCAACGTGCACTCATAGTGCTTTTTAGAAACATGAGACTTCTTATACTAAAAAATACAACTTATTTACGCTGAAGCGTGCAACTATTAATATGGAAGAATAGTTGCACGATTCAGTGTAAATAAGTTGTATTTTTCAGTATAAGAAATCGCACGTTTTTAAAATGCACTATGAGTGCACGGTGCACCTAGGTGTACATGAGATTCACTTTTTACTATTATGCATATTTATAATTTACTATAATTCCTTTTTTGATTCATATAGAAGTTGAATTTTGTTTATTATCAACAAAATCTGCTAGTCAAATTCACCTTTTCTGATTCATAAAATTTCCTATCATGGCCTAATAAATTATCTAACCTTCATTTATGTATGTCCATGAAGTTAGCTGCAGCTTATACTAGTTTGTTTTGTGAAAATTTTCTTATGATTAGTTTTATTAAAAAGAAATAACATTGTGGTGTACTTAGGTGATGGCCATAATAGCAGATTTCATGCTAGTGTACCTTCCTGCTCCCACTGTTTCTCTCCGGCCCCCTCTTTCGCTCGATGCAGGACGCCTTGCTAAGTTCTTCTACACATGCCCAGATAATGCATTTCAGGTGACTTCACTTAAAAGTTGGTTGCTTAATTACTGCTGCAGAATCTGAATCTGTTTGCATAATCGTGATTACAATCTCTTGTGCAGATTGCTTTGCCTGGAGCCTCGTTTTCATTGTTGCAGAGATTAGGTGCCATTGGGGTAGGCAGATCTCTCTGGAATTTTGTCGAACGAAATTAGGCCAAAATACTCTTGGTTAAATCTTGTATGCATCAGGTGCACCATGCACTCCATAGTGTATTTTAAAATTTACAATTTGTTGCACATGAACTTGCAACTTGTTAATCTAAAATGTGCAACTGTGTTTCACGAATACAGATGGCATGTTTTATTGTAACAAGTTGCAAGCTTTTAAAACACACTATAGAGTGCATGGTTCATGTGGTGCACCTGAGACCCACTCACTACTCTGTATTCCATCTTATTTTTTCTCCACCTCGTCTTACAGCGGAACGGTGCAAAGCTCTTAGCTGTTGGCACTATTTCATCCCTGGTAATCATTCTGGATCGTATCGTGATGTTCATTGTAGATTATCTACATATCTTAGAGTTAAATAGTTTTTTAGTACCGCAATTTGTCTACAGTTCAATTTTTGTCCAAAATATTGTTGGCTTACTCGACTTAGTCATAATAAAAAAATTATCCAATTTTGACACCAAAATCACTGAAAAATTTAAATGACGTCGTTTTATGTCACGCGAATGTCATGTGAAGAATTAAGTTGGGGCAAAATTTGAACAGTAGATAAGTTGTAGGGTCAAAATTGGACATTATGTGATCTTTTGGACAAAATTGAACAGTAGACAAGTTATTGCACCAAATTTAATTTTTAACTCATCAATCTTGCTTCGAGTACCTTTTTTATGCGTTTATGATCCAGAAAACAGAGAGGTCCTTCTTTTGCTCTCAATTAAACATTACAAAAACTTATGTAACTCTACCATAATCAAAACTGTCGAGTCGCGTCTGTTTATACGTGTTTATGTTTAAAAAGAAGTTGGATCAAACTGAAGCTAAGAATGAGTTACTCATCCGCAGGTTGGTACAGTCGTGACAAACGCACTGATAAATGCTCGTAAAGCGGTTGAGCACAAGGATAAAGGGGAGGTCGAGAATGTTCCAATACTATCAACAAGTGTCGCTTATGGTGTCTATATGGCCATATCCAGCAACCTTCGGTACGTGAATTACAAAAAAAGAACCACTCTCTTTTTATTTGTATACTTAAATCACAATATTTACGTTCATCTTCATGTCGTTGTCTCCAACAGATACCAGGTGTTAGCTGGTGTTATCGAGCAACGTGTTCTAGAGCCCATGCTTCATCAGCATAAGCTGGTTCTGAGTGCTATTTGCTTTGCTGTTCGAACAGGCAACACCTACTTAGGCTCGTTATTGTGAGTTCTTCCTCTTCCGATTATTACACTTGTGTCACCGTCTTTGGGATTAATTCTTTTTTAGGACCGTTCGTAGGACAGTATGTTTAAGGGCCATCACATTTTGGCCATTATATTTTAATTTGGCACATTAGGCGTCCATACTTTAATTTTTGCACAGTTAGGGTGTTCCGTGCTAGCAAGTTTAGGTCGTCGTGTTTTAATTCGCACATTTAGGCCAAACAAGTGACCATCACGTGACATATTAGCCCGAATTGGGTGTTTCAGATCAATTTGGCCTAAATGTGCGAATATTAAAATATAATGGCTTAAATGTGTCGACCTGCAAACATAATATCCTACAATTGGTACCCCTAAATGTCACCGTCTTTTAAATCTTAAGTTAGTTTTGTATAATTTGTTGATTGGAGTGGTTTGGATTGAAGGTGAACATCACTAGCCTGTTACTATTTTGTAAGATAGCATAAGAATCCTCAAAATTTTCTCACAGTCAGAAGGATACTTTAGAAAACTTATGTTCAAGGCATTGAATCAAACTTAAACATTGGAAGGGTTGTTCGTTTTTGCTATTCAAGTGTAACTAAAGAACTTGTTGTGTACTTGTGTACAGGTGGGTCGATTATGCTCGTTTCATAGGAATCCAAAAGGCCGAAGATTAGAAACGCGTGGCTCGTTTCGTAACTTCCCTCAGTCTGGGACTGAGAAGTGAGAACTTGCGCAGCTCTGTTGTAGTTAGCTTTTCTGATACATTCATCAAAATGTTATCTTCTAATAAATAAAGCCACTAATTTAAGTTGAAGTTGATTGGTGAACAATTTTGAGCACCTATTAAAAGATTTAGCATATTGAGATCTTCCATAGTTTAGAACTGACAATTTTGTAACCAGAGCTCTACAATAAATGGGGTTAGGCCAAAATTGAATGATCTAGATTTTCATGAATATGTAGCTCCCACTAAATCCTGTAGTGGCATAGATCAAAACGAAGGAGATATAGATAAAGGGCCAGGACAGTGAATTTTGTATCCTTAACCTTACGCATAGACCAATTTGTTTTTTATCCACTTCTTTTATATATCATAATACCTGGTTGATCCCCACGTGCCTTTAGTTATCTTTCTTTAACCAGAAACTAGATTTACCTCTTACTTTTTCGTTTCGGTAACGCTGAACTGGGTCATTCACCCGGATAAATATGTGTTTTTTCTATTTCATCTTTAATGAGACTTGTTTGTTCCCACTAATTTATAAAAGACTTTATTAAGGGTAAAATAGTCAATACAACATCCAAAATGATGGAAATACCCTTATCACAATGGGGTGAATCTGACCAAGTAGCGGCATCCTTTTTGTTTTGATAATGGTGATACGGGTGATACGAAGTTAATTTAGGGGGTGTTTGCAACCTCAGTTGAATAGTGTAAAAATACTTATTTTAGAAATTAGTTAAACCCAACTTCTTTGAAACATAAGTGCTTCTAGGAGTATAATAGTGTTTGAAAACACACCCTTAATAGTGACATGGACTGAAGTAATAATGTTATGAGGTGGAAATAAGTGTCATATAGAATCAATTTAATAGTGGTAGAGGTGAAGTGGTAGTGGTATGTGGTTAATTGAATAGTAGTACAAACTAAAATGATATTAATACAAAATGTATATATATGGTTGTACAAATTAAAATGATAGAAAGAATAAAAAAAAAGGGTAAAGTTGGAAAAAAAAACAATCTTGACTAAAAAGAAAGATTACAAAACTCAAAAAAAAAAAAAGTTAGGTTGTTTATGAGTTCATCCCCTATTTTGCCGTCCAAACAAAATTGTAAATTTTATATCCAAATACATATCACTCTAATTTCGACATTTAAAGTCCAAATGAAAGTTACACATACTCGTTTTTCTTAACTTCTAGTGCAGCGATCTAAAATTGAAAGCCGATCTATTTTGAGGAAATTGTCATAGACGGTAATATACCTTTGTACGAGGCAATTTCAGTTTAAGGAGAAAGAGTGTAACTCTTGTCTCAACTTTATTTCCCCATCATTTACATGATTAATTTCGACATACATCATCAATTTTTTTTTTTTAAAGGTAAATCAATTACAATACTTTTCTAAGATAATCAATTAAATAATTCTTTCTACCATCGGAGGCAACATCATTTCATCTCAATCGGAATAGCAACCCTACAAGAGGAGAACAACCATCCCATAAGAGGGAATAAATATTTCTTCTCCGTGTCTTGAACCCAGGACCTCGGGGTCTCAGGTGGTGAAGCTCTAACCACTTGAGCTATCCACAATTGACGCATCACCAAAATATTTAACAAGTCTTTACTTTTCTAATCTCACAATGAGATGAAATGTATTAAGGGATCTTCTACGGAATTCTTTGATTATCGTTGGATCGTTGATCCAACGTATAATTTTAATTTTAAATGATTGCACTTTGCACTAGTGCGTTTATGATGTGCATACTACAATCGAACTACATCACCCTACTAATAAATTAAATTACTCCTAATATTTATAAAATGACAAAATTTTTCCATACCCGAACAGAACCTACCCTGACCCCACCCAAACCCAGTATTGGACCCTGACCTGGACCTAGACCCGGATCAAACCCGGACCGCACCAGACCCGCCCTGACCCGGACCCAACCTAACCCCAACCCTGACCCTGACCCGGACCAGGACCCAAACCGAACCCGGTCCCAAACCCAGATCCGATCCTAACTCCGGATGCGGAATGGACTCGGACCATATTGACCCGGGCCCAAACTCGGATCCGAACCCAGATCTGAACCCAGACCGGACCTGGACTCGCACCTGTTGTGTTCGATATAATTATTCAGCAATAATCGAACACGTAAGAGAGACACGTGTAATATTCAACTATTAAAATAATCATGCCTGGTGGACAAGTGTGTGCTTTCATGGCTCGACCAAACAAGTTTGTTCGCCACTTTCGCCACTTGTCAACCAAGCGAACATACTACCTTATGAAGTAAGTTTTGTTCGCCAAAGCCATTTACCAACCACCTTTCACCGAGCAAAAGCGGTATGTTAGCCCGACTAACCGAGCAAAATGATCCGAAAAGATGTTGATCGATCGATCACCAAACCGACCGATCGGTCGAGAAATCGAGATAGCTTTGAGTCAAGTGACCTCGGGGCGGTATGTTCGATGCCGATAACTTTGGAGGGCTCGGACATCCCGAAGGCTCGAACCAAACCGAGGGGGGGTCGTATGCTCGATGATCAGATATCCTGAGGGCTCAGACATCCTGAAGGCTCAGACAAACCTGAGGGGTCAGTATGCTCGATGATCAGATATCCTGAGGGTTCAGACATCCTGAAGGCTCAGACAACCTGAAGAACTCAGACATGCTCGATAATATTCCGACATAAAATTGATATGGTTTAATGGGGCGAACAAAGCAATCAGTCGAGCAAAAGATTGATTTGGACGACCAAAAGAGTGCCTTATAGACAAGCAAGTGCAAAGATCAACCAGGAAGATGAAGTTGGAAACGTGGCAGCATTACATGAATTCTTGCATGGCCCGAAGTCTCCAGCTCATGCTTGCCAAACCAGCTCATGCTTGTCGAAGTACTACAAATAGAAGAAAAAACAACAAGAGAAGGGGTTACAAAAAATTTCCCAGAGAGAGACAGGTTCACAAAAATTTCCCAGAGGGGTAAGGTACAGAAAAATTCGAGAGTTCATCCATACACATAAAAAACCCTAGCACTCATATAACAACTCTCCAAATCATCTTTATCCAGAGCGATTCATCTTAATGAGATGTATCATATATTGTACGTGTAAAACTCGCAATACTACATCCCTGGCTTTGAACGCCTCCAGAGTAGTCATTTCTTGACGAACTGGGTCAACGAATTCCTCTTATTTACAGTTTATTTTACACGTACATATTTTGTTTGTGAGTTGTCATCGAATTAGTCACATAATATTCTCCATATAAAACGACTCGCAACAACTGGCGCTAGAAGGAGGGTACCAAAAAACCAACCCATACACAAACCCGTAGTTAGCCGAGGCAGAAAAAAGAAATATAATGCCTCAATCTAGGAATACACAAACAGAGAGGTTAAAGGCAAAAGTCGACCTCACGACCAGAAAAGAGGCTCGGCCAAACCTCACAAAGATCAGCCCGTGGAGACCATCAATCTTGAGGATATTGCCAATGATCAGGCGGCCACAACAAAGGCCATCACTTTCTTGCTACAAGCACAGAAAGAGAGGGCCGAAAAAGAGTTGGCCAAGTTAAAACTCAAGATGATGAAGATCGACGCTCGCATACACCTGATAGCGAGCAAGTTAAAATGAAAGCTGCGAAGCGGGCTAATAAAAAAACAGACGATATGTCTGATGACGAACAACCTCAAGGGTCCAGACCATCAGCGTTTGGACGTTTGAGGCTCTCCGCCAAAGACCGAATCGGTAATTATAGACGACAGGATCCAGGGAAGGAACAACTGATAAACATGCCCGCTCATTCAGATCCTCATGATCATCCGCATGCCGAACAAAAATTGGCTGGAACAAAATTATCTATCCATCATCGATTGGGTAGTCAAGCACGAACTTGGAAAGGGGGACTGCCCCATCACGAGCATGACCCACTGGGTCCTCATGATGGGATACAGCCCCGATCTAAGTCTGTCAGTTCCACAAAATTTGCAGAAATGCAGAAAGCCATCGAAGGCTTACAGGCCGACCTGGCCGCGACTAAAGGACACCCTCGGGCGAGCATAATACCCTGCTCGCCACTAACACCGGCGATCATGGCAGCCGAAATCCAAGAGAAAGTGGCGAAGATCCGACCACCAATCCCCATGTTCGATGCTGAGTCTGACCCACATGTCCATCTCAGCAAATACTCAGACTTTATGATCACCATGGGTGCCACAGACGCGATGCAGTGCCGATCTTTCCACATGACTTTGGGTGATCGAGCACATAGATGGTTCTCTACTTTGCCCGCTGCGTCCATCACATCTTTCGCTCAATTGGGACAACAATTCCTGTCCCATTTTTCATCCATGTGTGCTCGCCCAGCACCAAAACAAAGGTTGACACATTTTTCCCAACTGAGGGGTGAGTCAGACCGAGCATACATCGAAAGATTTGATAAATGTTTGTATAATGGGGCCCCAGTTGAAGAGGATGCCAAGATCCTCGCGGTGGTCGGAGGCCTGACCTTGAATACTGACATGTGGAAAGCCATGCATCAAGATTGGCCGAACACATATTCAGAGTTCCGAGAGCGAGCAGCCAAGATCATAGCCATGTAGGATCTGCTCGCCCAGTCACGATTGGGTCAGGAAACAACAACTAAGAAAGTTTTTGGGAAGAAAGTGATGAATGAGGGGGGGTACAAACCCCCAGGCTCTTTCAAACCATTCGAAGAAAGAGCAGAAGCAAACGCCCTACGAAGTCTTTTGGGCTTTTCAGCAGAAACAATTTTTAACCAAATCAAAGATCGAGACATGTTAGATAGGCCTCGAAGAATCATAATGGACAAGCATCGGCTTAATGCTTCCAAATATTGTAATTATCACGAGTACATCGGGCATAATACAAAAGATTGTCGCGATTTACTTCGTCAACTTTGGAAGCTATATGAAGATAATCGTCTTACCCAGTTCCTAAAAAGCCGTGAAAGCGAGACTCCCGAAAAAAAAAATAGGAGATCGTGGGGGTAAGTTTAAAAGCCGAACAAACATCCGGATGGTGATCCCAAGAATCCCCGTAAGAGGTCTGAAATACCCAAAAGAGGGCCTCCTACTATGGGTAGAGGTCGAGAAAGTCAAGAGATCCACATGATACATCCTGAATATGGTCCAGTGGGTGGATGTTATCAGGCACCAACATTATCGAACAGACGAAAGAAGATGGAGATGCGTGCCATGCAAAGCATCCATCAGGTGAAGGTGGCGAGCACATCAGCTAGCACGCCACCCTCTCACCAAATCATGTTTTCAGAAGATGATCTCGACGACATAATCACCCCCCACAATGACTCTCTAACCATCAGCGCTCGTCTCCTCAGGTTAAAGGTGCACCGCCTCCTGGTTGATACCGGAGCATATGCGGACATTTTGTTCGTCAACACTCTGCACCAAATGGAAAAGCAAGTTGGGGACTTGAGTAGCTATATTGAACCATGTGATCACACCATTATGGGTTTCGGGGAATCTGTAACCCGACCCTATGGTATGATTAGGTTAGGAGTCGAGTTAGAATCAACTCTAAATCTGGAGATCCGACAAACTAGAATGTTAGATTTTGTAATCGTCGATGCTCCGTCTACTTATAATGGGTTCCTAGGTCGCCCGTTTATTTAGGAATTTAAAGCCGCATGTTCTACTTATTATTACTGTGTCAAATTTCCAACACAAGATGGAACGGGTAGCGTAAAAGGAGACCAGAAAAAAGCTCGAAATTGTTTGCTATTATGTGCACCAGAAAAACAAAATATCGTAAACATGATGGAGCAAACATGGGAGATCGGAGAGCCAAGCCAACGAGCAAATACGTTGCCACAATACCCTTTGACAAGCACACCTCCATGGGCGAACACAGAAAGCGCGAACACAGAATCCGGGATGGTAACTCATGTCCCAGATCTCCCAGATCTAATGAATATTGATCCGCCAAGAGAGCTATCGGACCTAGAACCTCGCATAGGTTTAGAACCTATGGAGGTTGATGACGAACACCGGGGGTCGATCCAAGATCCTCGGTGGAAACAAAAAAAGAAATCGAGCAACTCCTGTCGAACAACTGGAGTCTATCAATATCGACCCGAACAGACCCGAGTTAGAAGTGTTCATTGGTTCGGAATTACCGGAACCAT
Organism: Stenogyne calaminthoides; assembly: GCA_037126765.1. Lineage (NCBI taxonomy): Eukaryota > Viridiplantae > Streptophyta > Magnoliopsida > Lamiales > Lamiaceae > Stenogyne > Stenogyne calaminthoides. The sequence continues at coordinate 29,373,287 of JBBCBC010000021.1, forward strand.
TACGAACATAAATGATCGCCTATTTTCAAGCAAACTTGGATGTGTTCGCTTGGTCGCACAAGGACATGGTTGGCATTGATCCTAAACATGCATGTCACTCCCTCAACCTTGATCCAACACAAACTCCAGTAATCCAGAAGCGCAGAAAGTTCAGTCCGGAGAAATATGCGGCCATGAATAGTGAAATCAAAAAGTTACTCGACAATAAACTGATTCGAGAAGTAAAATGCCCAAGATCGCTTGCGAACCCTGTGCTCGTCCGCAAGTCTAATGGATCTTGGAGACTATGTATTGATTTCACTGATTTAAACAAGGCATTCCCGAAAGATAATTTCCCGATGCCGCATATCGATTATTTGGTCGATAATACAGCAGGCCATGAGCTAATGACCTTCATGGATGCTTTTGCTGGCTATCACCAAATACCCATGCATCCGGACGATCAAAAGAATATGGCATTCTGCAGTGAAATGGATATGTACTGTTGACAACGCATGCCATTTGGATTAAAGAATGCCGGAGCAACATATCAACGTTTGGTGAACAAAATGTTCGACAAACACATCGGCCGAACAGTTGAGGTGTATATTGATGATATTGTGGTAAAGAGCGAACACAAGGAAGACCACATCACCCACCTCGCACAAACGTTTGATATACTCAGGGAGTACAACATGAAGCTAAATCCGAAGAAATGCAGTTTTGGGGTTCACTCAGGAAAATTCCTCGGACATATGGTCAATCAATGGGGGATTGAAGCGAACCCATCAAAGATTCAAGCCATGCTTGACATGCAGGCCCCCAGGAGTGTGAAAGAGGTCCAAAAGTTAACCGGACGTTTAGCTTCCGTAAGCTGGTTTATATCACGAACTGGTGATAAGTGCAAACCTTTCTTTGATGTATTAAAGAAAGGGAAATTCCAGTGGACCGAGCATTGCCAAAATGCATTCGAATCATTGAAGCAGTACCTTGCAGATACTCAGACACTGTCTAAGCCTGTCCCAGGCGAACAACTCTATCTGTATCTTGCTGCATCCGAGCATGCAATTAGCGCCGTGCTCATTCGGGCAGAGGGGATGACCCACTTGCCCGTTTACTATGTAAGCCAAGTACTCAAAGAAGCCGAGCTCCGGTACCCTCCACTGGAAAAATTAGCATATGCTCTCATTATGAGTGTTCGAAAATTGCGACCATACTTTTTCGATCACTCAGTCGAGGTACTGACCACATTCCCATTGCGACAAGTCCTCCACCGACCAGACACTGCGGGCAGATTACTCAAGTGGGCGGTGGAGTTAGGACAATTTGGCATTACGTTCGCCCCGTGAACAGCAATGAAGGGCCAAGCTATGGTCGATTTTATGGTCGAGTTGACATATCCACAAATGCCCGAAAGAGCTGTCGACCAACCATGGCATATGTATGTAGATGGCTCATCTACAAGTTCAAGAGCCGGAGTAGGTGTGGTACTCATCAGCCCAACTCAACAAACTTTCACAACAGCCATCCGTTTTGATTTCCCAGCTACAAATAATAAAGCCGAGTACGAGGCTTTGATCGCTGGACTACAGATGGCTATGATAATGGGAATTCAAAGGCTGATGATTTACAACGATTCTCAGATAATCGTTTATCAAGTAACTGGCGAGTACGAGGCCTGAGGTGAACAGATGGCACAATATCAGCAACTAGCAAAGGAGTTGCTTGAACAATTCGAACAAGTTTACATAGAACAATTACCACGATTGGGTAATTCGTTCGCTGATGCCTTGGCACGCCTGGTAACAGCTGAAGGAGTGACGAACACGATGGACATTGTGGTCGTCACAACTTGCTCGCCATCAATTCCCAGAGTTGTGGTTGCCCATATATCAGGCGAGCAAGAAACCTGGATGATTCCCATTTTGAATTACTTACAAAAGGGACTTCTCCCTGAGAATAAAGCACAAGCTACTCGCCTCAGATTACAATCTGCTCGCTATACTATCTTAGACGAGCATTTGTACGAAAGAAGTTTCTCACTTCCACTATTGAAGTGTATTACTCCTGAAGAGGGTCATGTGATTCTGGAGCAAATCCATGATGGAGTATGCGGAAACCATACAGGTGGGCTCGTCCTGGCACATAAAGTTATCAGACAAGGCTATTATTGGCCGACCCTCAAAAAAGATTTGCTCGCTTATGCTCGCGCGTGTCACAAGTGCCAGGTACATGCCCCACTTATTTATAGCCCACCTGAAGAACTAGTGTCAATTTACAGCCCATGGCCTTTTGCTAAATGGGGGATCAATTTGATCGGCCCATTTCCTACTGGCACGTCGGGAGTAAAATATGTTGTGGTTGCCGTTGATTACTATACTAAATGGGCGAAAGCCGAAGCTGTTGTTAAAGTCACCGAACAAAGTATGTGGAACTTTGTTTGGAAAAACATCATTTGTCGATTTGGGCTTCCCCAATCATTAGTAACGGATAACGGCAAACAGTTCCATGGAAGTGAATTCCGACAAAATTGTGCTCGCTGGGGCATAAAAAAGCATTACTCAACTCCGTATTATCCCCAGTCAAACGGACAAGTTGAAGCCGTTAATAAAATTATCAAGCATACCCTCAAGGCCAGACTTGATAATTCCAAGGGGGAGGATGGGCTGAAGAGTTGCCCGAAATATTATGGGCATATCGAACAACTTTCAGAACATCAACTGCGGAAACCCCTTTTGCCCTGGCATTTGGTGCGAAAGCTGTTATACCCGCAGAAATAAAGATTCCGAGTCATCGGACAATGACTTTTGGAGAGCACATCAATGACCAGGCGCTTGCCCTGAGTGCAGACCTGTTAGAAGAAAGAAGGACGGAGGCTGATTTCAAGAATGCCATGTACAAAAAGAGATCAGAAAAGTTCTACAACTCCAAAGTCCGAACACGCAGGTTCAACGTGGGCGAGCTGGTTTTAAGACGAGCAACGGGAGTATCAAGTGGTGTGTTCGGCCGAGCATGGGAAGGTCCATTCAGAGTTACAGAATGTCTTTTAAATGGGGCATATGATTTGGAAGACCTGAATGGAGTCCCATTGTCCTACTCGTGGAATGCATCAAATTTGAAAAAATATTATCAGTAATGACGAGCATAACTGGCCAAACATAATCAGCCACACAGCTGAAGCGAGCACAGTTGGCCGAACATAATAGACCATGTAGCTGAAACGAGCGCAAATGGCCAAACATAATCAACCATTCAGCTAAGACGAGCAGGACAATCCTGAAGGAAGAACACATTGTGTTCGACACAAATCTTCTAGAAAAATGCTGGCCAACACTATTGAAAGATAGAAGATACGTGTCAAAGCAAGTCGAGAAGTGGTGGCAACCAAAAAAGGAACGTGTCAATCCTTGAATAAGAGCTGGCAAAAAATCCGAACAGATGTCAAAAGGAGGATTCAAAGCGGACAGATGTCAAAAGGAGGAGTAAAAGCAAGAGGGCTAGCACCAACTAGCTATGCCAGCACCAGCTTGGGATAATTCTATAAATAGTGGCATATTAATAGCTAAAGAAAGCAGAGAAAAAACAGATAAAAAGAAAAAATACTACAGTTATCGGAAGAAAGTTGGTTCAGTATGCCTCCAGACGACGAAGAATCCAGCACTCGATTCAGCTATCATTCTACTGAATCGAGCATATGTCCTAGCACTTGTCCTAGTGCGAGCTTTATACCCCATGTGACACGTCAAGCACAGGTTGGCGCTCGTTACGGACTCAAGATGTTCTGCAGAGTTATGGTTGCCACTCCACGTTACTCACTGCTTATGCATTAGTAAATCACTAGTCCCCTACGCATCCCCAAAATCTCCTCCGAAGGGGAGGGATGTCGTAGTATCCGCTCGAAACCACATGCGGATGCTGATGCTCAGGCATCTACTGAAGGGGACAGAATGGTGCGAGCTGAGGATTTGCTCGCGCCTGATATAGGCGAGCAGGCGTGCTCGCCAAATGCTCATGTCCGCAACTGCCCGCATAATCACAACTTGTCCAGGAGGGACAAAAGCTTATGCTGCTGCTGCTGCTTGAGCATGTTACTTAAAGAAGGGTAGATAGGCTGATGCGCCTCGTGCTTGTCAACATCAATTCCGCGGACAAGGTGAGGCCAGTTTATGTCTACTCAAGACAAGGTTTAAATTCAAAACCGTAGTCTGATGTCTATAGTTGTATAATAGACAGTCTTCTTCAAATGTAAAGGTTGTAATAGAATACAATGTGTTGCAAAAACATTTTTGTTTGTTAAGATTTTCTAGTTGAAGCCTATTAGAGGTCGCACCTAAGCCGAACGGCCCGAACAAAGATGAACGAGCCCAAGTCTATGTTCACCTGACGAATGAGTTTGTACTCTGATTCCCGCAGCAAAAAGTGAGTAATGGGTACGCAGTCGCAAAAGACGACTTATACTTATAGATACCCGTAGCAAAAACGGGTGATGAGTGCGGGGTCGCAGCTAAATAAGACGGCCCTAGTACGAAGTGATCGCGCATAAATAAGACGATCGCGAACCAAGAAAGGGGGGGTTGCATAAAGTTAACCTAGCTGGTCGAACCTAAATAAAACGATCAACCGATTGCATCACAATAAGACAATCAAAAATGAAAGAAGTCAGGAGCGGGCATAGGCAGACACAATGTTCGAATTCATTCAGAAGAAAAGAGGCATAAACTAGAAAGCAACAAAGCAAACATCAAGAAACACAAGCATCAGTCATTCATCAGTAACAACATTCATCCTCAACGACCAGGTTAGAGGAAACTGTTCAAAATGTAAATTCAACCATTCAGTTTTGAAGTTGTTCGAACAAAAGAGAAAAAGGCAAGAAATTACACAAGTTCAAAAGAAATTGTTCGAGCAAAAAGGAGAAGAAGACAAAAATTACACAACAATTGTTCAGCAAAGCAAAAAATTATACTAAGGAACGGCTCCTCCAGCATGGTCAGGCTCAGTCTGCTCGCCAGGAAGTATACTTTGCTCGATCTCAGGAGGTCCCCTTTGTTCGTCCTGCACCTGATCGAACCCGGGCTCGGCTCGGAGAGTTTGATCAGCAACATCAGCAATGTCCGCATCCGAGCCATCTTCCTCATCTAAGATAGGATCATCAATCTCGATCCCTACAGGAAGATTGGAGAAATCACACAGATCGTTCAAGTCAGACATCGGAAGGTTGCGATCTGGGGTCTTGTCGATCAGGTACTGCTGAAAACCGGATATGAGCGGGGCAATTTGTTCGCCAGTGAGCATGTGGCGAGCAGACCAGATGGCATCGGCAAAAGCACATATGTAAGAGAAGTTCGATATGGAATCAACATACTCCTCATTGTGCAACCTTGAATTTTCGAGACCCAAACGAGTGTTGGTCTCTTCAGCAATGATGAGTTGTTGGCCGAGAGAATTCTTCTCACATTCCATGACCTCGACGTCAGTTTGGAGTTTACGAAGCTTGGCATTCATCTCATTCTGAACTCTTTGTATGCCGACCACCTCCTCCTGGGCAAGGTTTAGCTCTTCCCTTGCCTAGAGAGCAACTTCCTGAGCCTGGCGAGCATCCTCTTGAGCCTGGCGAGCATCCTCTTGAGCCTTACGAGAATCTGCTTGAGCCGAGGATATCTGTCCTTGAGCCAACCTCAATTCATCCTGAGTTTTGCTCAGCTCGTTCACCTTCTCTTCAAAACTTCTGATCAGAGCCAAGTAGTTGGCATGAAGATTGGCGGACTCATCATAAACTTTCTCAAGGATGACCAAAGATTGGCCCTGGTGTACCAGGCTAAGTCGCATGTTTTCCAAAGGTGTTGGACCCGTGGTGGCCTCTTCCAGCTCAGTAGTCCATGCTCGAATGGGGGTCTCGCACGCCTTCTGAACATGCTCGGGAATGCCAGAAACCTTGCGAACACTTGACGAGCAGTAGTAGTTTTTCAATTCGGGCATCAAAGGCGCCAATCTGCTCAACCTACACATACACCCGAGCAAATAAACATGACAAAGCAAACAAAATTAATGAAAAAGGAAATAAAGCAAACAAAATGTACCTGTTCGCCCGAGCCGGATCCCATCCCAAAAATGATTTATCCTCGGGGGACCGGAGCTCAGGGTTCAAAGGGGTCCAAGTTCGGGGTCCAACAGGAGGTGGAGAAGATGTGCCAACCTCCATTTCAACTATCCGCGTGACCGGACCGACCACGGAGGTGGCCATTCTGATCGCTTCGGCAGTGGGGGTCTGGGTCTCCCTAACAGCATCGGTGCTCGTCTGAGCCTGGTCGCTTGCCCTTAGCTCGTCGGTTTCCACCCTTGGTCTTTTTGGTGATGGAGCCTGTTCGCTCGCCCCCTGCTCGGCCGAACGAGTTATCCTCTTCGGTCGGCTCGACTCCCCAGGGCCAGACGTAGATGCTCGGCTCACCCTGCTCACCCTGCTCGCTTCCCCTCGATTTGCTCGCTGAGCCTCCCGCTCGGCTTGAATTCGAGCTAGCCCCTGAGGTCTTTTTCTTCAAGCCATTTCAGTATGCTCGGATGTACTCACGGCAACAGTAACAGCAGGGAAAGCTATAGATAAAATAGTTCATTATACAAGTAAGAGAAACAGCGAGCAAAAGGTACAAAACATGCAAATGCAAAAAGCAATCCTTAGCAGCGGGATTAACAGCAACAAGATGGTGAGGGGGCACGTGTAAGCCTCCTTCCTTCCTTTGATCGGCGGTATTCAAAGTCTTCACAGATCGTTCTGAGCGAGACTCGAGATCGATTTGCCAGTTGCTGCTAAAATAGCCGTCGTTGGTCTCTTTGTCCGTCGCAGCTGGAATTCCTGAAATGAAGAATAAGTTAAAATCAGTTCAAGCTGAAGAGCAAAAGACACAAAAATACTTACTTCGGTAAACCCCAAAATCAGTGGGGATGTCTAAATGAGCATTTTGTTCGCTTCTAGAAGCCGGACTCTTCTAATCGCCCCCAACGAACCAGAATTTCTCCTTCCAATCGCTGATTTTGTTCGGCACATCCTCAATGATCTTGCACTTAGCATTTGCTTGCATAAACAACCATCCATGTTCGCCCTTCGGTCGGGTCAAATGCACTAGTCGAGCAAGTTCAGCTGCTGTGGGATAATATCTGGGCTTCATTTTGCCGAACAAAGTCAAGAAGCTCATAATCATATGCCACCCATTAAACCCGGTTTGCGTAGAATTAATGTTCCATTCTACGAGCAAACGAGTGATAGCCGGATGGAGTGGGAACCGAAGACCCGCTTCCATCGTATCTAAATTTACAGCAACACAACCCTCTGGGGGCTGGTCTGCTCGCTCATCGGGACCCGGTGCCCAGAAAAATACATCTTTGGGGGTTTCGTAATTTCTATACAGCTGAGCGAGCATATCAACATCGATTATGCTCGCAATTTTGCTCGCTGGGTACTCATTCTCAACCCTAATTCAATGAGGCTGCTCAGGCCAATCAAAATTATAACGAGCATTATACTCGCTATATGTTGGGCTATGAGGAACACCAACAGGGATATCAAGTTCTGTGTTCTGCTCGCCGCCTAACCCCCTGTTCGACTCATCGACATTCTCAACTACCAAAATTTCCTCCCTCACATTATCATCACCCCTATTTACAACCCTAGACCTAATTTGGGGTTGGGACAAAAATCCTCATCTGAATCATCCAAAAAATCACTACGGGCTAAGTCCCTATCCAATTCGTTTAGGGCGTCATCGGAATCGGAGGAAAGAATGGCAAACGGCTACCGAACTTGCCATCGAGACCCTGAACCCGAGACATTCATCTCCGACGCGTTAGCATCGCTACGGGGGATTGAACAGAAAGAGGGGGAGGAAAAACCTATGGTGATCCGATTCTATTGAAGCAGAAGAGTTTGAACGAGAAGCCATAATCGCAATGAGAGAAAGTATGCGATAATTACCTGAGTAAAATCCTTCGCCGGAATGATGAAGCCCTTGCCGAAAGATTTAGACGCGAAAGAGATTGAAAATAAAGATAGAGAAAAGAGGAAAAGAAAGAAAAGAGATTGAGGCGGCGAAATGAGGTATTTATAGATACCGGGTTCAATTTTGAAAATCTAGCACGGAATACGAAATGACGTTTACTATGGCCCAATCAAATTATAACAACCAGGCCCCATGATGAATACAAAGCGACCCGGCTGGGGGGTATTGTTGTGTTCGATATAATTATTCAGCAATAATCGAACACGTAAGAGAGACACGTGTAATATTCAACTATTAAAATAATCATGCCTGATGGACAAGTGTGCTCGCCGCTCGCCGACCAAACAAGTTTGTTCGCCAGCTCTCCACTTGTCAACCAAGCGAACATACTCGCCTATGAAGTAAGTTTTGTTCTCCAGCTCGCCATTTACCAACCAGCCTACCGAGCAAACAGGTATGTTCGCCAAACTAACCGAGTAAAATGATCCTGAAAAGATGTTGATCTGATCAGTCAAACTGATCAGATCAAGGAAGAAGAAATCAGATAGCCTGAGTCAAGTGACCTCAGGGCCAGTATGTTCGATGCACAGATAACCTGAGGGATCAGACATCCTGAAGGCTCAGACAAACCTGAGGGGTCAGTATGCTCGATGATCAGTTATCCTGAGGGCTCAGACATCCTGAAGGCTCAGACAAACCTGAGGGGTCAGTATGCTCGATGATCAGATATCCTGAGGGCTCAGACATCCTGAAGGCTCAGACAACCTGAAGAACTCAGACATGCTCGATAATATTCCGACATAAAATTGATATAGTTTAATGGGGCGAACAAAGCATTCAGTCGAGCAAAAGATTGATTTGGACGACCAAAAGAGTGCCTTATAGACAAGCAAGTGCAAAGATCAACCAGGAAGACGAAGTTGGAAACGTGGCAGCATTACATGAATTCTTGCATGGCCCGAAGTCTCCAGCTCATGCTTGTCGAAGTACTATAAATAAAAGAAAAAACAACAAGAGAAGGGGTTACAAAAAATTTCCCAGAGAGAGACAGGTTCACAAAAATTTCCCAGATGGGTAAGGTACAGAAAAATTCGAGAGTTCATCCATACACATAAAAAACCCTAGCACTCATATACCAACTCTCCAAATCATCTTTATCCAGAGCGATTCATCTTCATGAGATGTATCATATATTGTACGTGTAAAAAAACTTCAAGATTACATCCCCCTTAGAAAGCCCCAAGAGTAGTCATTTCTTGACGAACTGGGTCAACAAATTCCTCTTATTTACAGTTTATTTTACACGTACATATTTTGTTTGTGAGTTGTCATCGAATTAGCCACATAATATTCACCATATAAAACGACTCGCAACAGCACCGAACCCGCATCCAAACCCGACCAGGACTCAACCCTGAGTAGGACTCATGACCCGGATCTAACCCGGATCCACACCCAACCCGGACCCGACCCCGACTCGGGTCGCAAAGGGGTTGGGGAGGGTCTCGCATGGGCCGAGTTCGGGATCGTGGACTAAATTTTTTAAATAAATCCTTATAATTTTTTTTAAAAATAATATTATAAGGATATATCAATAATTTTATCATTTTTATTTAAAAAAATTAATTATTTAGTCTTATGGCGAAACAGTATCGCTCATGGCGAAGTTAAATAATATGGCAACCTTTTATTGGACGTCTAACGTTAGGAAGAGCAACGTCGTTCCTGGCCGTAGAAAAGCTCATATATTAATTTCAAGTAATACTTATTTTAAAAGTATTATTTATAATGTATTAAAGTATTATTGTACGTATCACGTGTGTGTTATATTATGTAGAATTGTTTCACACCTAAGTGAAAAAATAAACTCTTTTTTGCCATTTTTCAACATGCATCTCTCTTTTCTACCCTTTGACTTTTTCAACTCATAAATATGCCCTTTTTTGATCATTCTACTGTTGGGGAATGAGTTGCACAGATCTATTCGGGGTGAATAATTAAATACAAATTTAATTCATTAATTATTACTAGCATGAATTAATCCTATATTAATTCAAATAATAATTGCAACAACATATCATGCATATAAAAAACCACGTAAAACCTACGCATGCGGAAACTACGGGTTTACGTGAACGTACCTCTCGAGATGGCAGTGGCTTTGGTCGGACGGACTAACCAAATGGACTTCCCAAGTATTCCCTTAGCCCTTGCTCGACAATCCAGTGGAAGGATACTCGCGAACAATTAACAAAAGGAAAAAATAAACTTTGTTGCACCACTTATGTGGATTTGCTAATATTTCCAGCACATGGAATTGTACTTGAGAATGAGCTAATCATCCCCTATTTATAGGTGTGAGAGTGGTCGAAATTCTTGTGATATTTCAATGCGGGAAAAGACTTTTCTTGGTCACCAAGAAATCTTGAATATATCCCATATATTCTTTTTCCCATAATTAAAATATTCCACAAAAATCCCACCTCCTCAAGTTTATGGAATTTTCGAAAATATTAAGTGTGCAAGAATCCAAGATTTGGATCTTCTTGAATTTATGAGATATTCTTGTATTTCAAGAAATACATATCTTCCATAATATATTTTCAAGAAAATCAAGAAAATTTTTCTTGCCCACTATATTTCCAAAATTTCGAAATTTACCTCATGAATAACCAAGTGGAAGATTTCTTGAATTTAATGAGATAATCTTGTATTCCAAGAATACATATCTTCATTCCATAACAAAATTCAAAGAAAATCTTTCTCCCTCTTTTATCCATAATTTTCGAAAAAAATAGAGGAAATATAAGCAACAATATTTATTTTATTTTAATCACCTTTTTTAGGTTATTGGACTATATGTTGGGCTACTTTCGGGGGGCCTTTAGGAGAATTAAGATTGACCTTCTAATGGATCTTGAATATCTAATATTGAGCCACAATATAATTCAAGCCCATAAATATTAATTAATCCCACTACATAATTAATATTGCACTATCCATCTTAACCCATATTACAGTCAATATGGCTCCCGATCATTATTTCCCGTGTTTAAGATTTTCTAGCCCATTAATTAATTCAAGCCACTGAAATAACTTTCCGTTAATTAATATCTTTTGTCCTTGGTCGAGGAACGGTTCAACATTATTATCCATACCTAAACTAATTCCACTTGCAAGATTTGGTATGATAAAACTTATGAACCTCCCAAGGGGCAAATCAAGCAAGCGTGCGTGCTTGCACACGATTCTTCGTATTAAATCTTAGCAATCACATGTGACCAATAATATTGCCCAAGATAAAAAGTATTGAATCTCTCTACGATTCGCTACCCATGATAAGTCAAAGCAATAGTTACCAATCCCACGTGATCCTATTTAAGGGACGAAGGTTAAGAAACAACGAACCATTGAGGTATAATTCTTCCTTGTTCAGTTCTCAAGAATTTATCCTCCTCAGAGGGTCCTATTCAACAGATCACCATGCACTAGTGTAATCTCTTGGTCAAGACAAACCAATCTGAGCCTTACACCTCAACCTTTCGCGATGGTTGTTCATTTCCATCTAGGTCGTGAATTGCGTACTTTTTAGTTACAAGGACCGTAAATTTAATCTTATGTGATCCGGTATCACTAAATTAACTACTGATGTAACACGTCTTTAATTATTGAACGATTATGCAAAAATATATATAACATTCAATCATATTTAAAGCATCGGTGATAAACAATTTATTTCAATAAATAAGTCCGGAAATTCATTTTAGATTATACAAAGTAAAAGCATACTTTTCAAAGATAATCCCAACAATCTCCCACTTATACTCAAAGTCCGCTTTTAAGTATACTACAACACGCCTCGAGTAATCCGTGACATCTAATGTCACCTACACGAACCTAATAATTTCTCCCACTTATACTCAAAGCAGTTAGCAATCTGGTCTTGACACCCATTCCACTCACATGTCTCTCGAATGTATTCAGAGGCGGGCTTTGTGAATGGATCTGCTAGTCTAGGTCCCCTCGGGCGCTATCTTTGCCACATCTATATCTCCTCTCTTAACGATTTCTCGTATAAGATGTCTTTCCTTTAATGTGTTTGTTTGACTCGTGGACTCTTGGTTCTCTTGAATTTGCAACGCCCTAGCGGTATTGCTGAACAAATTGAACACCATCCAAGTCCACTAAGAAGATCTAGAGCCTAATCGGTTCTTTCAACGCTTCCTGGCATTACTTACCCGAGTCCCATGGTTGAGTCGTTGATGCATTTACCTTCACACTCGTCCATTTGATGGCTACACTTCCCAAATGGAAACACACTAACTGAGGCAGATAATCTCTGGAATCTAAATCTGATTGGAAATCCGAGTCCATGTAGCCGATGGGGATTGGAGTATCTGACTGTTAAATCAACATTCTATCCAGAGTTCTTTTCAAATACTTAAGAATGTTTTTAATTGTCGTCCAATTCGCTTTCCCTGGGTTACTCTGATATCTTGCTATCATGCCTACGACAAAGCATATATCCGGTCTCGTACACAACATTGCATACATAAGGTTTCCTACAGCCGAAGCACAAGGAATGCCTTTCATGTCATCTATCTCCTTTTTCGTCTTAGGGGACATTTTCTTGGATAGATGGATTCTAAGTCTGAAAGGTACGAATCCTTTCTTGGAGTCTTGCATGCTGAATCATTTCAAAAAACCAGTGTCTATGTATGAAACTTGCGATAACCCGATCATCCTTTTCTGGCGATCTCGAGTAATCTTGATCCGAAAGATATGTCCGGCTTTCCCTAAGTCTTTCATATCAAACTGTTTTGAAACCATGCCCTTACGTCTAATCACACCTTCACATCGTTCCCGATGATCACAATGTCATCTACGTATAGTACCAAGAATACCAATGCAGTTCCGAAACGCTTTTTATACACACAACTTTCATAACTTGTTTTGATCAAACCCATAAGACTTTATTACATGATCAAAACTTTGGTTCCAAGCTCTGGATGCCTGTTTGAGTCCGTAAATGGACTTCTTGAGCTTACAAACAAGATGTTCTTGGCCTGTTTCAATGAAACCTTGGGGTTGTTGCATATAGATCTCTTTATCAAGACTTCCGTTAAGGAAAGATGTCTTGACATCTATTTGCCAGATTTCAAGGTCGAAGTGCGCAGCAATCGATAAGAGAATACGGATGGACTTAAGCATGGCTACGGGCGAAAAAAGTTTCCTCATAATCGATCCCTTTCTTTCTGAGTATAACCTTTCACCATTAGTCTTGCTTTAAAAGGTTTCAACCTTCCCGTCCGATCCTCTTTTCCTCTTATATACCCACTTGCATCTAATGGGTTTGACCCCATTAAGTGGTTCGACTAGCTCCCACACTCTATTATGAAACATAGAACCCACTTCGGCTTTCATTGCTGTTTGCCAAGAATCTGCATCCTTATCTTGGAGTGCCTCGTCATATGTCCATGGGTCTGATTCCGGGAATCAAGTCCGAGGACTCTCCTATTCCCATGAATCTCTCGGGTTTGTTTTAACAACCCTCCCACTATAACGAGGTTCGATTGTGAAAAACGTATCGTTTGGTATATCATCTAAGACAATGCATCGACCGAGGTTTGCCCTCTAAGCTCATTTAAGGTAATCTCACTTCTGGGTTTTCTTTGGTTCTATAGTTTTCTTCCAAAATCTAAAGTGGGTGCGGATGTCCACCTTTTGATCTTCGGAACTATAGAACATTCACCCTTTTGTTCCCTCGGGGTATCCTACAAAAAAACCTTTAATTCGATCGAGGATCCAATTTACCGGTTTCCTTGTCCAACACGTAGGCCGGACACCCCAAAGTTCTCATGTGTCTCATACTAGACTTGCGCCCGGTCCACAATTCTTTGGGGTTCTGGGAACTGATTTGGATAGCACCAAGTTCAGAATGTAAGTCGTTGTTTTTCCAAGGCATGACCCCAGAACGACTCGGGAAGATCCGTATAACTCATCATTGATCTAACCATTTCCAAAAGAATTATGTTGCTTCGCTCTGCAAACCCCGTTTTGTTGAGGGGTTCCGGGTGCAGTGAGCTGGGATACAATCCCTTCATCAGATAAGTAGTACAAAAACTCATCGCTGAGGTATTCGCTTCCACGATCAGATCGTAGAGACTTGATACGTTTTTCCATATGATTCTCTGCTTGAGCCTTAAATTCTTTAGAATTTCTTAAAGGTCTCAGATTCATGCTTCATAAGGAAAATGTACCTTGAGTAATCATCAATAAAATTACTCATAACCTCCTCTTGCTTTGGTTGACATTTGACTACATACATCTATGTGAACGATCTCTAACACTTCTTTAGCCCCATTCCCCTTGGCTCCAAATGCCATCTTGGTCATATTACCCTCCAAACATGATTCGCAGGTTGGAATCGATTCAACTTGGAGACGCTCCAGTGAACCATCTTTCACCAACCTTTGGATCCTCTTTGGATTTATATGACCTAATCTTAGATGCTAAAGAAGTGTCTCGTTCACGTCTGATGAACGTTTTCTTTTCTCGGAAACAGTTGATGTGTTATAGGATACATTTCGTGAGTGGTGTACCGCATTAATTGTATAGAGATTTTCCATCAATGTCCCGTAACCAGATACACTCATCATTTAAAAAATGATGTCATTCTTATTAGAAGAAACTTAGTGTCCTTTAATCGAATTTTAGAAACTGAAAGTGAATTCTTTCTAAAACTGGGAACACAAAGATAATCTCAAAAACTTTATCTTCAAAAGATAGGTGCACTTCTCCCACTGCTTTAACTGCTACTCATGTAGCATTGCAATGTCTGCTACTTGCGTAGTATTGCAATAATCGTTACTACCGTAGCATTGCAATATCTGCCACTTACGTAGCATTGCAATGTCTTCTACTTTCATAACGTTGCCCAGTGTGATGAGGATCTCACTCCCACTACGTTCTTGGGATCATTTAGAACCCGTGAAGCCAACATGATTAGTGGATCTCGTATCAACCACCCACGAATGAGAAGTATACGCCGCTAAACAAGTTTCAACAACTAGTGTGTGAGAATTACCTTTCTTTCCGTCCCTTTTGGGGTTGGAACAGGCAAAACCTCCATTGTCCTCTCTCACCGCAGCTTAAGCACTTCCTCTTTGGATTTTCCTTGACTCAACAAGCATTCCTCATCTTACCATTGCCCTCGGCAACAGTTGAGTTTTATTGCTTATGGCCTTTGGTCCTCTTCTTTATCTTGCCTACCCTTGGCCTAGAAGATGAAGACGGACCACTTGCCGTCAAAGCTTGAGTTTGGTGCCTTATCATCATTTCTGCCGAGTCCAAAAGTTTGCAATAAATTAGCTAGCGAGGCCAAAATGCTCAAAAACCTTTACGGCAGAATGAAGTACCAAATTCATCCGAGTCTCTAGATCATAATCTGCGCGCTCGAGAATCTCAAGTTTGTTCGGATGGGCCATCTATTTTGAGGACGTGATCCCTTACGGGTTTTTCCTCCACCATTTTCAAATGACGACATCTCTCAGAGGTGTGATCGACGAGTCCCGCATGTTTTGACTCGTCGGTTGGCTCATCGATTTTTGTTTGTCAAAATCCACTTGTGCTTTTTGTGCGATTAGGACAATTATAATTTTCCAATCAATATAGTTTCCATACATATTGTATTGACTTTAAGTATAATAACAAAGGATTAAAAAAGGTAACGACATCTTTGAATCGAAATAAACAACTATATCTGATAAAGACAAGTATATCACAAGGTTCGATCACATTTCATCATATTTTAAAATCTCAAAAAATATGAACATGCATCAACCAACATCTCAAAAAAACAGTTTAAATAAGCCCGCGTGGGGTGGGTCATTATTTAAACACATTCAAGCAGCTACAAACAAGAAACGATTACAAACCTTTAATATCCAGTTAATAGTTGGCTCTCCACTTGACCAATATAAAATTGACAGGGACTTGGGGAAGTATATGCATATCAATTTTATACATAAGTAATAACCATGATTAAATACAGATTATTATTTTTTTGATTTGATCGAGCCTCGTGGGGAGGGTCATAAATCGCCACTAGTAATAACCCACAATCATCCGCTTTGGAATTCATTCATGCGAAACCTATCTTTTGACCGTCCCCGTAGGGGAATTTCTCCAAAAGAATTCACAAATAAATAAATCATGGAGGTCAAAATTAATTCAATTTTATTATCCAAATAAAATTGTCAATTAATTATTTAAAACATACTTAGTAATTTTGAAGTTGAGATTTTTCAATTTGGCAACCCTCATGCAAACACATTTAAACAAATTAAACAAAGCATAAGATAGCACAAATAAATCAAGCAAAAGCAGAAAAAATAAACATATTGGGCACAAATTATCCAATTGTCATGGTTTGATTTTTTCTTGGCTTGATCTTGAAAAAACACGTCTCAAATTTCTCCCACTCGTTCGTCTAAAAAAAATACTTGCTCGAACGAACCACGCCATTTCCTGGCCGGATGCTGCCAAGATCCGGCCGCCACTTGCTGGGGCGACTTAAGCGACCTCGGCACCGCTGGCGAGCCACCCCCCCCTCGCCTCGACGCCTCCTAGGTAAGTCGGCGATCCTCGGCGGCAGCGCCGCGCATCCGTCTTGTAGCGCTGCCCCGCGTCGCCTCGCCCGCGTCCTCGCTCTCGCGTCTCCGCAGCGCCCGCGTCTTGACCGCCCGTCACTTCGGCTTTGGGGCCGCGCCACTTTGTCTTGTGACCCCCTCTCCCCTCTCGCCTTTCGGCCGCCCCGGCCTCGCCTGCGCCCATGCGTGCGTGCCAGGTAGCGCGCCGCCCCCGCCTCGCTGGTTACGGATTTAGTCCTTTAATTCTTCATATCTTAGTTCCGATCCGTTACAATTTATTTACAAAAAATAAATAAACCTAGATCTGAGACTAGTCTATTACATTGGTCAAATCAAACAAATCCTAGTCTACTTCGTGGATTTTCTCACGAGACAAAACAAATCCGAACGAATCAATTAAAAAACCACGTTTATATGCATGCAAAATAAAACATTAAAATCCATGACAATTGGATACCGCAAAAATGTATCTAACGATTCTACTATCCAATTTCAAATTTAATGTCCATGAATTAAATTACAATTTAAAAAATTGAGCCAAAGCAGTGGCTCGATACGGTTGTTGGGGAATGAGTTGCACAGATCTATTAAGGTGAATATTTAAATACAAATTTAATTCATTAATTATTACTAGCATGAATTAATCCTATATTAATTCAAATAATAATTGCAACAACATATCATGCATATAAAAAACCACGTAAAACCTACGACGTGAAACTACTAGGTTTTACGTGAACGCGTACCTCTCGGGATAAGCGGTGGCTTTGGTCGGACGGACTAACCAAAAGGACTTCCCAAGTATTCCCTTAGCCCTTGCTCGATAATCCGGTGGAAGGATACTCGCGAACAATTAACAAAAGGAAAAAATAAACTTTGTTGCACCACTTATGTGGATTTGCTAATATTTCCAGCACATGGAATTGTACTTGAGAATGAACTAATCATCCCCTATTTATAGGTGTGAGAGTGGTCAAAATTCTTGTGATATTTCAATGTGGGAAAAGACTTTTCTTGGTCACCAAGAAATCTTGAATATATCCCATATATTCTTTTTCCCATAATTAAAATATTCCACAAAAATCCCACCTCCTCAAGTTTATGGAATTTTCGAAAATATTAAATGTGCAAGAATCCAAGATTTGGATCTTCTTGAATTTATGAGATATTCTTGTATTTCAAGAAATACATATCTTCCATAATATCTTTTCAAGAAAATCAAGAAAATCTTTCTTGCCCACTATATTTCCAAAATTTCGAAATTTACCTCATGAATAACCAAGTGGAAGATTTCTTGAATTTAATGAGATAATCTTGTATTCCAAGAATACATATCTTCATTCCATAACAAAATTCAAAGAAAATCTTTCTCCCTCTTTTATCCATAATTTTCAAAAAAAATAGAGGAAATATAAGCAACAATATTTATTTTATTTTAATCACCTTTTCAGTTATTGGACTATATGTTGGGCTACTCAGGGGGCCTTTAGGAGAATTAAGATTGGACCTTCTAATGGATCTTGAATATCTAATATTGAGCCACAATATAATTCAAGCCCATAAATATTAATTAATCCCACTACATAATTAATATTGCACTATCCATCTTAACCCATATTACAGTCAATATGGCTCCCGGTCATTATTTCCCGTGTTTAAGATTTTCTAGCCCATTAATTAATTCAAGCCACTGAAATAGCTTTCCGTTAATTAATATCTTTTGTCCTTGGTCGAGGAACGGTTCAACATTATTATCCATACCGGAAACTAATTCCACTTGCAAGATTTGGTATGATAAAACTTATGAACCTCCCAAGGGGGCAAATCAAGCAAGCGTACTTGCACACGATTCTTCGTATTAAATCTTAACAATCACATGTGACCAATAATATTGCCCAAGATAAAAAGTATTGAATCTCTCTCTGATTCGCTACCCATGATAAGTCAAAGCAATAGTTACCAATCCCACGTGATCCTATTTAAGGGACGAAAGTTAAGGAACAACGAACCATTGAGGTCTAATTCTTCCTTGTTCAGTTCTGAAGAATTTATCCTCCTGTAGGTCCTATTCAGCGCATCAGTCATGCACTAGTGTAATCTCTTGGTCAAGACAAACCAATCTGAGCCTTACACCTCAACCTTTCGCGATGGTTGTTCATTTCCATCTAGGTCGTGAATTGCGTACTTTTAGTTACAAGGGACTGTTAATTTAATCTTCTGTGATCTGGTATCACTAAATTAACTACAGTGTAACACGTACGAATTATTGAACAGTTATGCAGTAAATATATATAACATTCAATCATATTTAAAGCATCAGTGATAAACAATTTATTTCAGTAAATAAGTCTGGAAATTCAGTTTCGATTATACAAAGTAAAAGCATACTTTTCAGTATAATCCCAACATCTACCCCTCTCCTTAATCTCATCCCTATCATATCCCTATCCAATCTCATCCTTTAATCCCATTCCATCCAAACACGATCTTGACCCGGACCTCCGAACCATGAACCCTGACCCTTAACCCTGATCCTGAACCATGAACAAATTTCGGGTCGGGATCGGGCTAGGTTCGGGTCCGAGTCGGTTCGGGCCTTGTTTGGAAGTTGAAATATGTGGTAGAATTGGGATTGAATTAAGGGATGGGATGTGATTAAGGGGGATTGTCGTGTTTCTTCTTGTTTGGTTTTTTAATTCCATTGGGCCTTCACTTTTTGAAGCCCAATTAATAAATTATGGGTGACTCTCTTCTAGGCATTACTTCTTAGGCTACTTCCATAACTGGGCCGCATCCACACGAATTATCGGGGCCATTCATTTGATTCTCATTGCACGGTTCTTCTCTTTTGTTCGTACATGACACAGTGCAACGGTATATCAGTAGCAGATTATCACCTACAACAAGGTGAATTGTGTGAGGTAATTCCTCTTGAATATTCTCTAATCTTCCTCTTACGTACAGTCGTTAACCTTACACTATTTTGCAGCTTTTAATCCTTTGTATGGCCGTTGATGAGAATCTTGAGTATCATTAGCGGTGCGGTGTTCACGTGAGTCCTTCAACCTCCCACTACAAAATATAGCTGATTTAAAAGGGGTAATTAAAGAAGGGGTGGAAACCCTCTTTAATTCACGAGGGTTTTAAAGAGGGATTTAATTCACGAGTGTTTTAACGAGGATCAACAATTGACGAAGGATTTTTACCCTCGCCAATGTCGACGCGCTTTTAACGAGGGTTTTTAACCCTCTCCAATTTCAAAAAGCGGTCGCCCCACTGAGGCTGTCAACAACCAACTTTATATGACACATCACGAGGGTTAGTAATCCCTCGGCAAAACTCCGCACCCTTTTTCTATTTACCCACGTTTCCCAAATAACCCAATTTCCATTCTTCTTCTAAACACACACACATTACATATAGAGAGAGATTGAGAGAGATTGAGCAACAATTAAACCCATTTCCACATTAAACAACTCAAACCGTCAAGGATTCTCAGATCTATGGCGTCCCCAATCTCTTATACTTCACCTTCCTCATGTGCCAGGGGGCGATTTCATTCGTTACAGGTTTTTGATTTGGTATTAGATTTCCTTTGAGTTGAGATCTGTTTTGGCGGTTCTTAGTTTCCAGTTTGTTCGCTGGGTGTTTTGTGCGTTATTGTGTTTCGATTCCTTGAATCAGGCTTCGATTTTGAACGGTTTGACTTTCATTTCGAACTTTCTGGTTTTCAAATTCGGGTTTCTGTTTTGGTTTTTATGGATCTTGATTAATACTCTGCTTTGGCTGGGGTTTGAGTCTTTGACGATTCCGAAAATGTTGAGTGGAGATTTGACGATTTCGAACGGTTTGAGTAGATGGGGTTTTGAGTGGAGATTTCGTGGATTTGAGAGACACCCGGAAATTGGTGAATTTTGCAGTTGTTGATTGCGGGGGTGGATTTGATGCTTGCGAAAATGTTGAATTTAGGAATTGGAGAGTTACCATAGCTATAGTAGTTGAATTCAAATTACTGTGGAAGAAGGGAGCGGATGGAAGAAGCACACTGGACCGGGGACACATCACGAGGGCTAGGACCAGGGATTTTGCGAGGGCTTTGGCGAAGTTCTAACATCCCTCGTGAAATCTGACACTGTGTCAGCCCCTCGTTAAATCCCTCGCTTTTTGGCGAGGGCCCAATTTTGCCCTCGTTAATTAGTTCCCGACGAGCATTTTAAAGAGGGATTTTTTACCTCTTTAAAACCCTCGCCAAATCAAAATTCCTCTTTAAATCACTCGTTAAAACCCTCTTTAAATGACTATCATTTTATAGTGTCCATTTCCCATAAAACATAAGCCTCACGCTAAATTGTTTGTGTTTCCGTTCAGGTGATTGAGTCTTGCAGAGATGATGAATATTGAGCGGGTGTTTACGATTATGTTTGCCGTTGATAGAGTCCCCTGTTATTTTTCTTACTTGTTATTTTAATTTCTAATCAAGCCTTCCCCTGTTGAATCTTATTTGTTAAGTTGTGGTTGCATTCTCATTACGGAAATTAATCGGGACATTACATGGATGGGTAGAATGGTAACAAAATGGCACAATTGTGGGTTGATAAATTATTAGGGCAAAAAATAGAGATACAAGTTCAAAAATGACATTTTTGCCTATTTTCTCAAATAAATAAATAATATATAATTTTTTTACCCTAATTATAAGTTGTACAAATTCATATCTCAAAAATATAAAATAAATTTTCATAATTTAAAGTTTAAACTAACAAATACTCAGCATGTAAAGGGAGAAAGTTAAAACAAGCCGAGACTCCCATGCCCCAAGCCGTAACCCAGAGTGAAAAAATAATGTACATGAATTAAGCAATAGTACCCCTCTGGATATAATTAAATAGTACCGTAATTTACCAATAGTTAAGCAATGCTCTCATTGATCATGCACTCCCTCAATTGTAGCTCTGCTTTGGCACCACCCACACCAACAATGTCACAGCATTCACACCGATCAATCTGAATAAAAAGATGCCAAATAATTCTTAGGGCAAGGAAAAACAGGGGGATGAGAAAGAGAAAATGAGAAGGTACAATCTACTCCCTCCGACCCGAAATATTAGTCTTTCTGGAGAAGAATTTTTTTATAAAAAAATTGTCATTGTATGCTAATTTATGAGAATTAATTTTTTTTTTCAATTTTACCCTCTACTCATTTTTTGTGATAGCTTGTTTTCCATAAATGAATATATAAATGATAATGGAGGTACTTAAGGGTAAAAATTTCTCTTTTATATATATATTTGTTAGTATTTAATTAGAATTTTTTTTTCTTGTTAAATATTGTTAAACGACAAACATTTTGTGTTGGAGGAAAAGATATTTATATTTATTTCTAAACATAATTAATATTCCATCCGTCTCATTTTGTTTGTGTTTTTAGAGAATAGTCTTTATCTAAAAATAATTGTCATTCTACACGAACCTAGTAGAATTAAGAGCCCGTTTAACTAAGTTTATTTTAAAAGTCTTATAAATTGCAACGCCTTGTAAGTTGTTTTAAGAGCTTATATGATGTAATTTTTTAAGTATATTAAAATTTGCTAAAGTGTTTGGCTAATAAAGCTTATAAGTTGTTTGATAATATAAGAAAAATATTTTTTATTTCTAATATAATATAAATAATTAATTTTTTATTTTTGTTTATTGAGATGGTTAGGTTCTGGTCAAGTCAGGCTGGATTCAAACTAGGTTGGGGTTGGGGTGATGAACGGAATAGAGCTTATATAATTTTAGTAAAATATGATGTGATATCCCAACTTATATTTTTGAGCTTATAAGCTTTAAAGAGCTTATTTTAAAATCTTATAAGATGTTAAATATCTTATTCTACCAAATAAAATTAGAGAGTTTATAAATTTTTAGACCACTTATAAGCTGAGTCAAACAGGCTCTAAATGTCATATATCAATTCTGCTCTTATATTTTCTTTTGTAATAATACACATTAAATGACTATATATGTAAATAAAAGGGTAAAAAGGGCCCACTGCACATATATTTATTCCTATTTAATATGAAACACCCGAAAAGATAAATAAAATGGGACGGAGTGAGTACCTTTTTCCGTTTTGTTGGCGGGGAAAAGACACGAATCTCAGAGACAAAATCAGCCGAACGATTTCCACCCAACGAACACGACGGCAGCCCACGCGCCGCTGCCCGATAATAGGTCGTAAAAGTCCCCGTTGAAGAGTTGTTCACATTCTTAAAGAAGAAAACATGTGGGGCTTCACATGAATCATTAGAGGCCCACCTGGTATTGAACATGTATAGCGGCCTCGGTTTCTTTTTGGGTAAAAAAGGGCGGAATGTTTCGATGGGCTTTCTGAGGTGATTCCTCGGATGGATTGTCTCGTATATGTATGCAGAATAGCCCCACGAGACCGAGAATGTCCAGTTGCTTTTCCTGTGGTAGCAAATTGTTTGTTGAACCAATCGGGAATTGTCGGCGGCAGCCGCCTTCATGAGGTGGCGCGTGGATTCGTAACGGTCCATGTTGGGGAATATTGGCTCCACCGCGTCGAGATGGTGGAGGGTCATTAGTGGGAATATTGGGTGAGAAGATAGGAATCCCGAGAGATCTCCTCTGAAATCAATCTGGAAATGAGATGTGGATTATGTATATATTATGCATGTTATAATGTGTAATTAACTTCATTTTATAGCTAGTGTTACAAGTTTATGCTTAGAAAAAATGCTAAACACACCCATAATTTTGTCAATCTTTGTTAAACCTGTTAAAACAAATTTCGAAACTACCCCTCAAATGAATATATTTTTTAAGAAATACCCTTATATATAAATAGTTCAAGTGTTAATTTTTTTTCTAATGTTTTACTCGATTTTGAAATAAATAAACCATGACTCTCATATTAGATTATGAAATAACTAAACCGTGACTCTCAAATTAAACGCTACTCAATTTCATGATAAAAGTGTTGGAACAAAGTTTTTTCCTTTTTTTTGAAAGGAAACAAAGTTAAATATAACTAGAAAGCACAAAATCAATGATAAGACACAGATAAAATAACATATGTGCAAAAATGTCATTTGGGCAGTTAAAGCTCTTTTTTGCCCTACTCTTGATAAATTTTTTTTTGGCTCTTTTATGACATTTTTATCCTTATCTATCCATTTCACTAGGTCGCGCGATTAATGCTCAACCTATGTGCGACTCATGCGTGACCTACGCGCGATCTCTATATGCGATCACTCTATTTAAGGACAAAAATGTCATAAAATGGTAAAAAAATAATTTCTTTTAAATCAAGAATAGGACAAAAAAGAGTTTGTTCCTAGATAAAATCGTGCTTCTAGGCAAGAGTAACGTATTTGGTGTATATTCTTGAACAATACAACGTATTAGGTTTTTCACAAGAGGTATTAGTTTGATAGTATTATCTATTTCATTTAAAAGTGTTAATTGTTTTAAATAAAAAGTATATTAGCTAGTTTGATAGTATTAGCAGTTTCATTAAAAAGTACTATAACCGTCTCAACTACTATAACCGTCTCAACTCTTTGTTCACAGTTATTGTTTTCTCGTGTTTTAGCGAGCGAGTTTTTTATTAGTATTTGAAATAATAAAATAATTTTTAAGGAGACATATAATAGAGGAGAGATATATCTTTCATACACCTTCTTAAAATTCATTTTATCATCAAAAATACTAATAAACAACTTAATCGTAAAAAATATGAGAAAAAAGGTGGTGTGAAAAAAGAGTTGGGACGGAGGGAATGTTAGTTTTTCTATAAAAGGTAGTATTAGTTGTTCCATTAAAATGTACTACCTCCGTACCAAGATAACGTGCACGCCACCTTTATTATCGAGTTTTAGTGAGCGAGTTGTTTATTAGTATTTCAAATGATAAAGTGATTTTTAAGGAGGGGTATTATAGATCTACCCCTCATCTATTATATGCATTTTTAAAAGTTATTTTATCATTTTAAATACAAATAAAAAACTCGCTCGCAAAAACACGTGAAAACAGTAAACGTGCACGTTATTATAGGATGGAAGGAGTATTAATTTATTCTATAAAAAGTAATATTAATTTGATAGTATTTGTTATTTTATTTATAAAAATATAATCCCTCCGTCCCAAATCAATTTTTCCAATTTCCTTTTCGAGTGTCTCACATTAGTTAATTATCAGGAAAATTACTAATATGTACAATTTTTTGATGCAAAATACTAATAGATACAAAAAACGGGATTGCATATATAACTAAAATTTCAAGCTAAAGTGTCAACTATCTACGTATACGCAACCCTTTTATATCTATTAGTAAGTTGTAATCCTGAAATGTACCTATTAGTAAGTCTTCCTTAGTTATCGCACCCAAAATAAGAAATTTTACTCACAACATTTCCCTCTATGTCTATTTTTTTTTAAATACAATTAACTCACACCTACTCAATTAAAGTTGATCGACTTAGATACCCTTGCTTTTATCAACTTTAATAAAAAAAAAAAGGGCCAAACACTTTTTTGTCCCTTTTTAACTTGCATTTCTTTTTTCTGTCCCTTTAACTTTTCAACTCATAAATATGTCATTTTGTGATTATTCAACCCCTCTCCCTTAATTTTATCCCCATTCTACCACATATTGTAACTTTCAAACACGACCCGACCTGGCCTCGGACCCAACTTCGGGGCCGGCCCGGCCTAAACTCAGCACGAAATTTACCTTAAACTCTAAACTCGACCTGTCTCAAAATTGGTCAGGGCAGGACCGGGTCGGGTCTTGTTGTGGAATTGGGATGGAATTAAAGGATGGAGTGTGATAGGGATCAGATGAGATTAAGGGAGAGAGGTAGAATAACCACAAAAGAATATATCTGTGAGTTGAAAAGTGAAAGGAGCAGGAAAGAGAAGTGGAAGTTGAAAAATGGCAAATTTACATATTATGCCAAAAAACAAAAACAAATTTTCCTTGTTTGAATATCCAAATTATGGTGAAATCTGATTCGGGAGTATAAAATTGAGCAAGTTTAGTATAATCACCTGATGAATCCCCTTTAACGGAGAGAGGTTGACACCAAGATCAGCCACACAAGCCATGGTGAAGGAATCGGAAGTATACAACGAAGCAGCATATCTAGCAACACACTCATCCGTACAATGCGCCACCGCTTTCGCGAGCGGGTAACTCAGCATAAACCCGGCGCCCCCGTACCCTTGGTCGAACGAGAACACATTGTTTGACGGAATATATTCGGAAGGCGCCCCAAGGTAATGGTACTCCGCCTCATCGTACCGCGAAAGTACGTCTACAACATTATCAACAAAGAACAGCGTGTCATCGTCCCCCATGACGACCCACCTCACCCTGTCGTCCCCCAGCTCCCTCACTACTTCCCTTATGGACCCGAATATCCTCCAGGCGTTCTCCAGGCCTTTCCAGGCGCTGGAGATACGGTAAGGGGGGGAGACGAGGGACCAGGGGAGAAGGTCGCCGCTTGGAGCTTCGTCCAGGTAGAGTAATGCTCGGGTTTCGTTGGGGATGTACCATGATTCGATGTAGTTTTTGCGACCGGGGAAGGCTTTGGTGGAGCCCACGATGCCGAAAATGAGGTGGCTGAGGTTTGTTGAGTTTGTGGTGTTTAAAGAGGAGAAGATGAATTCTGAAGGTGATGGAAAGTATTGATTGCCGCAGGAAATCACGAAGATTGTGTACGTCACCAGGCCTAGAACTGGCACGAGTTTCCATTTATTGCCTGATGGAAAGTTATTGGGTAAGAATTGGAAACAAGTAATAATGCAGGCTTATAGAAAATCCAAATGAAGCATAACTTTATGAAATGAGAATGTGATCAGATAATTCCAAGTATATATCTACCATTTATTTAATGTCGAATCAATAATTATATTGCCCGTATCAATTTTGATATTCTCCATCTGAATAATGGCTATATCCCTGTGCACTGATAGTGTATAAAATTATGTAATTTATTATATTGAAAGTTGTAACTTGTTTACATTGAACTGTGTGACTAATTTTCCAAATCAATAGTTTTACTATTTAGTATAAATAAATTGCATGTTTCAAAATAATAAATTGTATGGTTCAAAAAATCTTATTTATGAGTCATGGTTGTCTTACTGAATCATACGTGAGACCCCATTTGAATAATTGACATGTAAGTAATAATAGAAAATAAATAATGACCTATGATAATTGTGGTAACACGTGTTAAAGATCTGACTAATGACTCATATAATAAAATATAAAAAAGGGTATTTCAATATATATATATATTTTTTTTTTGATATGGAGCCTAATATTAGGCTCTTTATGGAGCCTAGTAAATTTTTTATCCGGTCCGAACCCAACTCAACCCGACTCAAAATCGGCCCAAGTGTTTCATGGTTCACCCGGCCCGAACGGTTGATGGTTTACGGTTTACGGTTTATGGTTTAGGGCTTAGTTTGGGAATGTCACATAAGCTATTAGGCTCAATAAGGAGCCTAATATTAGGCTCCATATCAAAACTGTATATATATATATATATATATATATAATTTGATATGGAGACCACGAGTGGTCATTTTATGGAGCCCAATTGGTGATTTGACTTTCCACCTCAGCTTATTATCTAATTAAATAATTTAAATTAATTTTGAAAAAAAAATCCTACAACCTAAAATCTAAATCATGAACCCTAAACCATGACCCATTCGGGCCGGGTGAACCATGAACCACTCGGGCAGAGTGAACTATGAACCATTCGTGTCGGGTTCTCCGTAATTTAATTTACTCATTTAAATAATTTAAATTAAATTTTGGAAAAAATATCACTTTACACTAATTAAATAATTTAAATTAAATTACGGATCCAAACCCGACCAGAGTGGTTCATGGTTCACTATGCCCGAGTGGTTCATGGTTCACCCGACCCGAATGGGTCATGGTTTAGGGTTCATGATTTAGGTTTTAGGGTGTAGGGTTTTTTTAAAATTAATTTAAATTATTTAATTAGGTAATAAGCTGAGGTGGAAAGCCAAATCATCAATTGGGTTCCATAAGGTGACCACTCGTGGTCTCCATATCAAAACTATATATATATATAAAAAAAAACGGAACATCACAAGGCACAAGATGTTATGTGTTGCAATACAACAAGAATCATGTTTGATTTATTGGATTAAATTAAGTGTTTCATTATTATTATTTTGATTAAATTATTGTTTGATAAAATTACAATCTTATTTGTCAATAAATATAACAAGCAATTGTTCAAGTTCTTTTCTTATTAAGCGCATCTCAAGTGCATTTTTAATATATATTAATCATTCTTAATGCGGATTATTTAAATTAACATTAGAAACAGATCGAGTGAGAATCATGTGTAAAAGGACAAATCTCAGATATTAATAATTAAAATATATATATATATATATATTATATTCAAACCTGAGACAATTTGCTCAAAGAATGTCTTTCTATCTGTAGTCGGGCCTGCCGTAGCCAACAGCAAGTTACACGTTAATCTTCTAAGTCCATATAATCGGTTCCCCCTTTCTGCATTCATCTACACATATAAACACACTATTTCACAACTTGAAATTTACCCTAAGAATACGAATACGAAAAGTGAAATAGGGGAATCAAACTGCATTAGGAATGAGATCACTTATTCCATAATTGATGTTTCATTTTGTATTCCATAATATGAATAGATGATGTGTTAAAAATACAGAAGAGTGAAACACCAATGAAATATAGGGGAATCAAATCGGTCTCATTACAATCCATTTTTCAATAGAATTAATCACAAACAATTTATGGATCATGATAAATTGATCAACTTTAAATTCTATGGGAATATATATTTATATATGTTTAATAATGTTGTAGCTCGTAGTGTAACATAACATTATCGTATTTTACCTTAATTCGGGCATCTCCTTTGCAGAAGTTCTTTCCGGCCTCCATGCGCTCTCTAATTCGATTTGGGTTTAGGTACGGGGCATTAACGCTTATTAATTTGGGTAATTTACATATGCTTGTGGGATGGGTGGAAAAAGTTGTAGAGCCTCCACATTCTTTGGAAAAGTAGTGTACTCAATTTCTTCACATTGGTTTCTTCGATGTGACGATGGATATTTATAAAACGTTCAATCCTGTGAGAAAAAATTAAAAAAGCATGTGCTAATTAAGTCTATTAATATGGTCATGACTAATACCAAAAAAAGAAAATGATAAAAACTCGTATGAGACAGACTCATACATGAGACGGATCCCATACTTGACCCATACTATGTTTACCTGATCTGTTTACCCAATTATCATAATCAAACCCTTTGACTACTTGACCGAACCAACCAAAATACCTAATAAACCCTTCTCAATCTAATTTCTTTCAAGTTCCATTCTTTCAGTTCCTTTTCGCCCGTCGTGTTTAGCCGATGATGAATATTTTCGTTCGGTAACTGTTTGTTTTAATGAATAGTTATACCTTCGTTCACCGTCTTTTCTCCACTCATTTATATCTCTTTCCGTTCGCATCTTTTGCGCCTCAACTTACGAAAATGGTTGTTCGTCATTTTTTTAGTCAAATCCCTAATATGAACGAAAGGTTTATGGTATTGACAGAGGAGAGGTGTAATTCTCGATAGGTTTCTTTAATTACTGAGATTTTTTTTAAAAATTTGAAACAATTGGTTTGATTGAGAATTACGTTTAGGTTTTTGTTCTTTTTAATTCGCAGAGGAGTAGTGTAGTTTTCTAACTTTTGGGAAATGCTAATGAGCTCTATTGAGATTAAGGCACACGTGTTTGTTGGAATATAGAGGCACGTAAACACGTAATACATGCACAATAAAATTAAATAGTTCACCAACAATGAACAGTTAATTGCATAATCAAGAACGAATAATCATAACGAGAAATCTTACAGTAATTCAATAACAGATTTCTCAACTACGGTATTCACTAACAGATTGACATTTGCACAGATTTGTCAGCCTTGAATCTGAGACGGAATTTGCTAGGAAAATTCCTATTCTAGATTTTATGGAGAAATTAGGTTTTCTTGTTGTCGTAAATAATGAATCCCGGGATGTCATATATATAGGGAGAGACTGACTTAAATCCTAAGTCATCTTTATTAGGAAGATAATTCATAATCTTGCAAAACAAATCTCAAAGATATGTTTTTCCCTACGGATATTTTCCTACAATAATATTCCATAATATTATTTGGGATTCCTATTTAATTAAATCTAATTTAATTAAATAGTAATAATAATTAATTCTTAATTAATATATTATTAATTCTCCATAAATTAAATATTAAATCCAATTTAATACTTAATCGACCAACTATAATCCGTACACGGGAGTTACTTGTTGTGTGACCCATAGACCCTCATATATCGAGCGATTAGTCAAATTAACGGTCTTAATTGAACCCTAGACAATAAATCAGACATTCTCAATATATGAGGTACGTTGCGAGAAATGTGCAACTACCTGTAATTGTAACTTGGGCTATTACAATTTCCTCCTTTCATTCACGAATACTCGATTAGTCTTGAACACGATGAAGTGTCTATTCAAATAATTTAATCATATTATCTGCAATCACTAAATAATCATTTATGTCGCACTTGGCCACAAAGTCCAAGTTGACGTGCATTGGCCAATGACTTTGATCCAATTATGATGAGAAGATGAGTATTCTCTCTAAATCCACTTTGAGGAATAAATCCTATTCTTGGCTCAACTACCACGCACATGCCCTTCGTGATGAATCAAATTCAAGCTATATCTACTCATGGAAGGGTGTAAGCGTCGGTCATCGTCAAAGTTCATCACTCCACACATGTCGTGCGTATTGACCTTAAGTCAAAGGAGTATCGCATCGCTCCCACTAACCAAGACACCCGTAGACACATATAGTGGAACTACATCAAACGGTTGCTCGGATGGGTATACCAATACCCTCTAAGGTACTTGTGCATCAATCTTGAGATACCTAGTATCTCGTAGTAAGTGAGATCTTACTACACTCTCTAAGAGTATGATGCAGATCGCACACCAATCTCCATTGCATCATCGATATCCCATTCTTGATGATCCTTGATCGGGGCTATTTGAGAATCATGCTTAAGTCATCTGACTTCTCACATCTCAACGACAACAGTGATTCAAGGAACACAGATAAGAACAAATGCAAACAATCAAACATAATATTCTAATAAGTGTAACGTCATACATTTAATATAAAATAAATAATAATATTGAACCAACACTGAATATTATCTTAGTATTATGTCCATACAAATGATTGTCTCTAGGATACTAACACTAACAATCTCCCACTTGAACTAGAGCCAATCACCTACATGCCTAACCCCTAGACCATTGAAATGTCTATAGTGTACATGAATACTCAAACCTTTGGTGAAAAGATCAGTCAAATTATCTCCTGTGGGAACACGCTCTAACTCTATCTCTCCTCTAGCGATTATCTCTCTTATCAAGTGATAACGCCTCGGTACATGCTTGTTTCTGTTATTGGATCTCGGTTCCTTAGCTTACGCAACCGCACTAGTGTTGTCACAATACAACTTTATTGGACTGCTGGCACTCAGAACTACCCCTAGTTCATTTAAGAACTGTTTTATCCAGAGAGCCTCTTTGGCAGCTTCCGCCGCAGCAATGTACTCAGCTTCGGTTGTTGAGTTCGCGATAGTCTCTTGTACGGAACTATTCAACTAACCGCCCACCATTGAGAGTGAACACATAGCCTGACTGAGATTTATAATTATCACAGTCAGATTGGAAACTTGCGTCCGCATAACCAGTAACAACTAGCTCTGGCTGACCTCCATAGACCAAGAAGCAATCTTTAGTACGTCTGAGGTACTTAAGAATGTTCCTGATAGCTATTCAGTGAGGTTCACCCGGATTCTGTTGGTATATCTCCCAGTTGTGTTGACAGAAAAGGCCACAAACTAGCTCTGGCTGACCTCCATAGACCAAGAAGCAATCTTTAGTACGTCTAGGGTACTTAAGAATGTTCTTGACAACAATTCAGTGAGCTTCACCATGTATCTGTTAGTATATCTCCCAGTGGTGCTGACAGAAAAGGCCACATCTGGCCTAGTGCAAGTCACGACGTACATGATGGACCCAATTACGGATGCATATGGTATGTCCTTCATGTGCCGGATGTCAGCCTCTGTGGAAGGACAATCCTTCTTATACAGCTTTATCCCATGACATGCCGGTAGAGAACCTCTCTTAGAGTTCTCCATCGCGAATCGCTTAAACACTTTATCTACGTAGGTGGATTGTGACAGCCCCAACATCTTCTTGGATCTATCCCTATGGATCTTGATCCCTAAGATATAGCAGACTTCACCAAGATCCTTCATCATGAAGGTCTTTGACAACCATTCCTTCACGGACTGCATGAGTGGGATATTGTTTCCCATAATCAGTATGTCATCGACATACACAACTATGAAGACAATATTCTTCCCATTGCATTTCCGATAGACGCACGGATCTTCTGAATTTCTGGCGAAGTCAAATGATTTGACAGCCTCATCAAATCGGATATTCCAACTCCTAGAAGCTTGCTTCAATCCATAAATGGATCGTTTAAGCTTGCACACAAGATTGGATTTTGGCTTTGATATAAAACCTTCCGGTTGAGTCATAAACACTTCCTTATCAATGTTGCCATTGAGGAAAGTTGTTTTGACATCCATCTGCCAAATCTCGTAATCAAGGTGTGCTGCTACCGCAAGTAAAATTTGAATGGACTTGATCTTAGCAACTGGTGAGAAAGTCTCGTCATAGTCAATGCCTTCGCGTTGGCTATAACCTTTCGCCACCAACCTAGCCTTGTAGGTTTGTACCTTGCCATTTACATCGGTCTTACGCTTGTAGACCCATATGCAACATATAGATTTGACCCCTTTCGGCAACTCAACTAAGTCCCAGACTTGATTGGTGTACATCGAGTCCATCTCAGATTTCATGGCTTCATGCCACTTCTTTGAGTCAACATCTAATGTTGCCTCAGTGTAAGTTCTAGGTTCGTCTTTATCCGAGATCTCCACGTCATCATGTTCCTCTACGAGGAAACCATAATACCTTGTGGGTGGATTACGAACTCTAGTGGACTTACAGAGTTGTGGTTGTTCAGGCTGTACATTCTGATCGTGAAAATTTTATGAGGCAGCGATTTCATCGTTGACCGGGGAGTCCTCAAGAGCGACACTTCCGGATGCCTCTTAAGCGGGAGTTTGAACTATGTTATTCTCATTCAGCCTACTTGGAGTTCGTTGCTCCGGCAATGCAACTCCAATTACGCTCCCACTGACTGAAAGAGGATCACTTAGTGACAAACTTCTACCATGTGAGTTGCTAAATGCTCCCACTGATTCTTTGTCATATTTCTTTGACAAAACATCAGTCTCCTTGTTAGTTTGTGGTTCTTGAATTTCTTCAAGTTCTATCATCTTACGACTTTGTTCCTTAAAGACATAGTCTTCCTCGAGGAATCTGGCCTGCCTAGATACAATCACTGATTGTTTCTCCGGTAGATAGAAGTAATATCCTTTAGTTTCCTTAGGATATTCCACAAAATAACCCTTTTCACTTTTGGATTCCAATTTGTCGGTGAGCATCTTTTTCACAATCACGGGGCAACCCCATGTCTTGATATGTGAAAAAGTTGGCTTCTTGCCACACCATAATTCATATGGTGAATGCACAACTGATTTGGATGGAATCCTATTTAGAATGTAGATTGAAGTTTGTAACGCGTATCCCCATAAGAATGTTGGAAGAGAGGAAAAACTCATCATGGACCTCACCATGTCTAACAGGATTCAGTTTCTCCTTTCGGACACACAGTTCATCTGAGGTGTTCCGGGAGGAGTCCATTGTGACTGGATTCCATGTAACTTCAAGTAATTAGTGAATTCATGGCTAAGGTATTCACCTCCTCGATCTGATCGAAGAATCTTGATACTCTTACCAAGTTGCTTCTCTACTTCAGCTTTTAAACTCCTTGAATTTCTCAAACGATTCGGATTTGTGTCTCATAAGATACACATACCCGTACCTCGAGAAATCATCAGTAAAAGTGATGAAGTATCCGAATTGACCCCTATCTAGAGTGGGCAATGGTCCACAGACATCAATGTGAATCAACTCTAGATCTTCTTTGGCACGAAAATTCTTTCCCAGAAAAGGGTTTATTGGTCATTTTGACCTTAAGACAAGATTCACAACTTCCATAAGACTGAAAGTCGAGTGGGGTTAAGTAGTCTAACTTTCTTAACCTTGCAATTCTTTTCTCGTGTGCATGACCAAGTCTACAATGCCACAAGCTATGATGCACAGATTCTTATAAAAAAACCACGGTGCAGTATCGGATACTCCGCGGGTGCGATTCGCGTGGGATTCGCACTGGATACGCCACGTGGCGAATCCGTGAGTAATTTTTTTTTTAAAATTTAGGATACGCGTATCCGGTGCGGGAAGGGTACATGAGTGGTTATTTTTTTAGAAAAAATAATTTTTTTAATTTTTTTTTGTTTAGTTTTGCAATTTTTAAGACTAAAATCTATATGATCATTTTATTAAGTACTAAATGTGTTATTTGAATTGAACATTATTATACAATATAATTTAAATTGAAAATATATTACTTGTTTTTTTTATTGAATTCCTTAATATAACTTATGTATTGAACTGATGTTATTTGAATTAATGTTTGTTACTTAATTACATTAAATTGTTGAAAATGCTTAAGTTTTATGTGAATTACATACATTTGATATGCTAATTTTAAAAATTTCATATATCTTATAAGTGTTATATATAATAAAATATAAATAAACAGACGTATCCTTGCCGTATCGCATCCTAATTTTTTTGAAAATCCGTATCCCCGTACCCGTATCTTATCACACCCGCACTCCCGCACCCGCACCTATGCAACATAGGCCATAAGTGAGTCGGGTTTTCATGATTACTAAGTTTGAGTCTTTTATTTTGTATATTAAGAATGTTATATCCACAATGCAACAAATATAAACCATTAGATAGAGGAGCATTTCCATACACACGACCATTAAGCAAAAAATAACAATTATTGTTTGCAAAATGGAAGGAAAATCCTTCACTATCCAACATCGGAATAGAAATAATGCTGCGGGTAATAGAAGGAACAAAATAACAATTATCCAGTTCAAGTCTAAAACCAGAGGGTAAATCTAAAACATAAGTGCAAACACGTTCAGCAGCAACTCTTGCTCCATTCCCAACGTGTAGCGAGACTTCAACCGGCCTAACTGCCCTGCTATCCTTGAGACCCTGCACATTTGTACAAATGTGTGAGTCACAACCGATATCTAATACCCAGCAGTTAGTGTCATCTGTGGACATGTTTATCTCAATAACAAACATACATGTTCCAGATGCTGAGACACCTTGTGTCGTCTTTTCAGCTGCTAGAACCTTACAGTCCTTCTTCCAATGCCCCTTCTGCTTGCAGTGGAGGCATGCATCCTTGTCCACCCTCTCCTTCTTTTGAATTCCACCTTTGGGCTTAAGGAAGCTTGGCTTGGAGCCTTTCTTTGCGTTGCCACTTCTCTTCTTCTTTCTTTTCGGAGCAGAAAAAGTAGAGGCACTCACCATGAGCACGGGCTTTTCCTTAGCAGTGGAAGAATCAAAAGTCTTTAGCATGTTATGCAGCTCGGGCATGGTCGATTCCATCTTATTCATATTAAAGTTTACTATGAAACTCCAATATGAATCGGGAAGCGACTGAAGAATGGCGTAAATAATAACATTGGTCTTGAGCTCAATGCCCAGATGACCAAGTTTCTCGATTAGCCCTATCATCTTCAATACATGAGGAGACACCTTCCCTCCTTCGGACAGTTGGCATCTAAACAAATCTCTCATCACTTCATAGATCTCGGAACGAGATTCAAAATCAAAGAGATCCTTCAGATGCTTGATCATCTCAAAGGGAAGCATCTTCTCATGATGTCTTTGCAATTCGGGAGTCATCCTGAGTAGCATAACACACTGAGCCTGGGAAGCATCCTCTTGATGCTTCTTCTGAGTTTTGGCGTCAAACGCCTCATGTTCTTCAGTACTAGCCTCCGGGGTAGCAGGGATTGGCGTGTCCAACACGTACTCAATCTTTTCTTGCCTGAGCACCAAACGAACGTTTCGGTGCCAGTCGAGAAAGTTTGGCCCAGCCAATTTGTTCGTTTCCAAAACGCTTCTCAATGACAAGTTATTCATTTCAACAATCCTAGAGAAATAAAATAAAATGGAAACTAAACACATAATTACTATGATCAATATTCAGCAATCAAAATAAACATGGCCTTTTAAGTTTATTTTGTTTCCATTATTTTCACATATTCAATGACCTCATCGGAAGAATACGAATTTATATCTAATATAAATTATAATGGACTAGGATCCATGTTCTTATTACTACAACATCTGCTTTGGCTGATTGTTGCAATAATAAAACTGGTACGTCTCTAAACCAATTGAAAAATTGCAACTCCTAGTTGATTGTGCCTAGCTCAATCAAATGTCACTTAACTTTTATTTCCTTGCTTTGGCTGGTGAAACAAAGTCAAGTTGGTTTACAACCATCAAGTGGCAACACTATGTGTCCCTATAAATATCCCGTTAGATGTAGATCCGAGCAAAAGACTTTGGTCTTAAATACCTATTGGAACGGAGTATCTGGTTTACTTTTAATTTTGATGGAAGATATCTTATCAAATTAA
Source organism: Stenogyne calaminthoides (assembly GCA_037126765.1). Lineage (NCBI taxonomy): Eukaryota > Viridiplantae > Streptophyta > Magnoliopsida > Lamiales > Lamiaceae > Stenogyne > Stenogyne calaminthoides. Next base: position 29,409,750 of record JBBCBC010000021.1, read on the forward strand.
TGACAAAACCATATTTTTGTGAGGAACGTTTTAAAAGGCAGGGTATTAATTGCTTAATCGAGATCCAACATGTTATCTATGTCACATTTGAGCAATTATTGGGCGCCGCCTGCCCAAACATGACTTTAAAAATGGACTTAAATATATAGGGCGCCGTCTACCCAAACAATTATAATGCGTAACAAATTTAAATAAACAAATTATAACAAGTTAAAAAGTAGGAATTTAATAATTCTTTTAAACCGAATTATAAAATCTAATTTTAAGTTCAATTTTAAAATTATTAAAATTTAATAATTAATCAAATTAATTATGATTAAAATGTCCAACCATTTAATTCTTATTAAAATTAATCCAATTAATTTAAAAAATGTTTTAACTAAGTTTTTACCAAGGGCTCAAGTGAAATTTTCAAGATTTTGCACGGAGGGGCCTGTTCGAAATTCAATTTGCTAAACAACCCCTCCTTCATCATAGCCCAGAAACTGTCTCTCCAAATGGGACACCGAAACCAACAATTCAACCTTAGTTCATCAGAATTAATCCAATTAATCATACAAACTGTTAATTTTGGTACTCAATTTGCTCAATCATTCGGATTAGTCCAACCAAAAATGAAAGAAAGCCAAAATCGCAACTGCTTAAAACAAAAAAAGGGAACAAACAACAAGTAAAAGTACGCTTCGGTGCAAGCAGGCGAGTCACCGCCGCCGCTAGGCGCGTGCGGGCAACTCGTTGCTGTACACAAAACGTTTAGGGAACTAATACTGATCGTTTCAAATCAAATCGAAAACGTGATTTGCAAATCGAACACGAAATGGCAGAGACGTCATCGGAGTCGTGAATCGAGGCGAGTCGAATAGACCCGCGGGCAAAACTGGCTTAGAATACGCGCGCTATGGCCTTGCGGTGGTGTGCCGTCATGAGGTTTGTCGGAGTAGGGATTTTGCCCAATCAATTCGTCAAACGAAATGAGGATGACGTCGTCTACATCTAGACTCACCGGGCAATGCCACCCTGCGAGGTGAGAGGCGATTCGGGTTAGGCCGTCATCGATTCAATCCACTCAATTTCGGCCCGACGCGACATCGTGAGCTCGACGTGAGTCACGCAGCTTCGCACTCAAGCGCGGTGCTCGGATGCAAGCACAGACGAAAAATGGAACCGGTCTGAGACAGTGGGAGCGACGGATGGGTTTTCCCAGAAAACCCTAATGGACGAAGGAGATGTGCCGTGTGACAAACAAAATCACAAGGGGTGCGGTTTTGTCAAACAAAACATCCGCACCCGGTTCTGAATAATTTTTTTATTAATTTTAAAACCAATTTTAATGCAATTAAAATAAGAGTCTGATGCTCTGATACCACTGAGGGAATATAAAGGCACATAAACACATAATACATGTGCAGCGGAATTAAATAGTACACCAACAACGAACATTTAATTGCATAATCAAGAACGAATAATGATAATGAGAAATCTAACAGTAATTCAATAGCAAATTTCTCAACTATGGTATCCACGTAATCCCCGTGGACAGATTTGCACAGATTTGCCAGCGTTGAATCTGAGACGGAATTTGCTAGGAAAATTCATATTCTAGATTTTATGGAGAAACTAGGTTTTCTTGTTGTCGTAAATAATGAATCCCGGGATGTCATATATATATAGGGAGAGACTAGCTTAAATCCTAAGCCATCTTTATTAGGAAGATAATTCCTAATCTTGCAAAACAAATCTCAAAGATATGTTTTTCCCTACGGATATTTTCCTAAAATAATATTCCATAATATTATTTGGGATTCCTATTTAATTAAATTTAATTTAATTAAATAGTAATAATAATTAATTCTAAATTAATATATTATTAATTCTAAATTAATATATTATTAATTCTCCATAAGTTAATATTAAATCCAATTTAATACTTAATCAACCAACTATAATCCGTACACGAGAGTTACTTGTTGTGTGACCCATAAGCCCTCATATATCGAGCGATTAGTTAAACTAACGGTCTTAATTAAACCTTAGACAATAAATCAGACATTCTCAATATATGAGGTATGTTGCGAGAAACGTGCAGCTACCAAACGTGCAATAAATCAGACATTCTCATTCACGAATACTCGATTAGTCTTGAACATGATGAAGTGTCTATTCAAATAACTTAATCATATTATCTTCAATCACTAATTGATCATTTATGTCACACTTGGCCACAAAGTCCAAGTTGACGTGCATTGGTCAATGACTTTGATCCAATTATGATGAGAAGATTTGTATTCTCTCTAAATCCACTTTAAGGAATGAATCCTATTATTGGCTCAACTACCACGCACATGCCCTTCGTGATGAACCAAATCCAAGCCATATCTACCCATGGAAGGGTGTAAGCGTCGGTCATGGTCAAAGTTCATCACTCCACACATGTCGTGTGTATTGATCTCAAGTCAAAGGAGTATCTCTTCGCTCCCACTAACCGAGACACCCGTAGACACATATAGTAGAACTACATCAAACAGTTGCTCGGCTGGGTATACCAATACCCTCTAAGGTATTTGTGCATCCATCATGAGATACCTAGTATCTCGTAGTAAGTGAAATCTTACTACACTCTCTAAGAGTATGATGCGGATCGCACACCAATCTCCATTGTATCATCAATATTCCATTCTTGATGATCCTTGATCGGGGCTATTTGAGAATCATGTTTAAGTCATCTTAGTCCTCACATCTCAATGACAGCAGTGATTCAAGGGAACACAAATAAGAACAAATATAAACAATCAAACATAATATTTTAATAAGTGTAACGCCATACATTTAACATTAAATAAACAATAATATTAAACTAATATTGAATATTATCTTAGTATTATGTCCATACAAAGGATTGTAAGCTATATTTGTTCTTTTTCAGCTTTAATTTCATTTTATATGATGATTATGCACTTCTCTTTTGGATTGCAGATCCCTATGTGAGGGTTTTTTTTTTATTAAAATTAAGCATTTTTTAATTTTTATTGTAAAAATGGGGTTTATTTTAAAATATTATGCATTTAGGTACTAGAGCGCTCATAGAGCGCACCACGTTAGTGTATGTATATGTATGTATAATATGGTTCGCTCACTAAGCGCACCTAGTGAGAACTTCTTATGTATATACAAATATATATTGTATGTAATCGAACAAGACACCTGATGCCTTTCAAAAGCGCACCAGGTCCTACCTGACCTCCTAACTCACGCCTTCTGCATGTATATTCCCAACTCACTTCTCTATCCCCACATATATATTCCCAATATATTTCAAAGCCTGCAACATATATTCCCAACTCTTCAAAAACCTGCAACATATATTCCCAACACACAGGGTGCCTTTCAAAAGAGCACCATGTCTTCCATCAATTTTCCCAATCCGGTCAACCCTCCAGTTCACCCTAACCTTCCCGAATTTCACCCTTATTTAAGTTCACATCTCCTTCCTCTTCTATTCTCTAACATATATATCATCACTACACCACCCAAATAATTGTCTCCATCACCACACTCTTCTACTACTTATGATCCATTTTCACATACGTGTATGATTTTTGCGTTTAAAAAATAATAGTATTATTATTTTTTTGTTATATTTTTTTGAATATTTATTTATATTATTTTTGTGTTTTAGGTATTATACTTATGTGGGGATTCAACACGATAGATTGAATCAACGACTGTGTATTGAGATTTTTCGGCAGTTGAGGTATTTTCATTTTTAATTTAAATATATTTTGTATGTTTTTTAATAAAAAAAAAGTGATGAATGTTAAGGATTAATTATGTTTTAATAGCTCGTTAAGGTGGATATTCTTGTTATATGTTGCTTTTCTTATTTTTTTAGCTGTTAATGGGAAGTGACAATTATTGCTAATATAAATACACTCACTTATAATATGTGAATATTTTTATGTTTTGTATAATATTATGAATTGCACATATGTCAATTGCTCATGAATCGTATTTATTTCTTGATAATCAGAACCAAAATGGAAATGCTCTTCAATTATAAAAAGTTGAAACAACTTTCGGGTGTTAAAAGAATTTAAATATGATAACATAGTACTACTAGTAATGAGTTAAGAGTAAAGTGAAAAATATTTTAAAATAAGTTTGATTTTTAAAATATTCTTATTGTAAAAATATATTCTTAAAAGACTATTTAAATGTAAAAATTATTTATATTACTTTTAAAAATATATACAAATTAATTATTTATCTTACTTTTAAAAATACATTGGAATATAAATGTACATAAAAAATAATTAAAGTACATATACGAATGTAGTAATAAGATTGCTCCATATAAATATATTTATTAAAGTACATATAAGAAATATATATTGGAATTTGAAATAATAATTGTTGATGTTGCACGGCTGTTGTTCCATATGTTGGACAACATTCTGCACAACATCATAAATTTGTCCTTTCTCCTAACACTGACTCCGTTTTATTAGATGTATTTTTTTATGTTTCCTACATTGCAGGTTGAAGACAATTTTTGGATATTGTCAAGCGGTTGCACTGTGGTGGAGTGAGAATAGAAAGATCAGGGGTGGTTACACCAAGATCATGGAGATAGTGGAAGAGATGTTAAAGGCTATCCAAGCCTAGTGGATAGGACGATGCAGTTGATCCGAAAGTCTATAAATACCCTGCATTGGTCGACATTCAAGTTTGAGTTAAAGTGAAATACCATTTGCTTTACTCCAAACTTAAGAGAGTAGCATCCGAGACACAACCGTAAGTGGAGTGTGAGGGTCGTTGTTATTCTATTTGTAATGGTCGATGGAATACAATCTCTCCCATCAGTATTGTGTTTATCTCGTTAGATCAAGTTTTAGGTTGAATAAGATCACTAGTTACTTGATTGGATATATTGATTTTTGGTGTGTGGTTTTTCACTACACCTTTTAGGATCTTGTAAGAGGTTCTTGTGTATCTCATTACTTGTTATAGTGATGTTTTTAACTATGAGGTTCGTATAGTCTGGATTACAGACTATACACAATTTTAAAATCCTTTGCACTGCGTTTTTATACTTCCGCTGTCATATGTTGTTTTACATGTTGTACAACATTTTCAACAACACTCTGAAAATACACGCACACACACTCTCAGTTGGCTCCATGGCCATAAACTTGATACACTAAGTTAAAGGTCTTGTGTTTAAAGTGTGTTTTTGCAATGGATTATCCACTGACTCCTTCTTTAAAACCTCCAATTTTGGATAGATCAAATTACCCATACTGGAAACCTAAAATGCGCATGTACATTAAGTCTATATATGAGAGAGCATGGTGTAATGTGTTATCTGGTTGGAATCCTCCAAAGACAATTGATGATAAAGATGGAGAATCGCAAGTCAAAAAGGAGATTGATTGGTCCAATGATGAATGCACATCGGCCAATTTCAATTCCAAAGCCCTTAATGCGATTTTACTGCTACTGATGTTTCTATGTTTAAACTGATATCTAACTGTGTTTCTTCTAAGGATGCATGAGAAATATTGCAGGAACATTGTGAAGGATCATAAAGTGTTTGAAGGACTAGACTCAGAATGTTGGGAACTAAGTTTGAAAACTTGAAGACGAAAGATGACGAGAACATTTCATCATACATAGAAAGGATAAGTGAGATTGATAATGAGTCACACTCACTTGGTGATCCAACTTCCAACACCCGGTTAGTTAATAAGATACTTAGAACTGTTCCTAAACGATTTTATGCTAAAATATGTACAATAGAAGAGGCTAAGAACAATTATTTATTGAGTCAAAATGAGTTGATTAGTATTTTGATAACTTATGAGATAAACTCAAATATGTTAGATGATGATAAACATGAGAAAGATAAAGACAAGAAAATACTTACTTTTAGAGGTGAAACTTCTGAAAATGTTGGTAAACATCCTTATGTATCTGAAGTTAATTCTGATGATGATGTTTCTGATTTATGTGATGAAAATATTTCTGAACAATTTGCTCTTATCACTAAGCAATTCAAATCTTTTCTAAAAGGAAAGTTCAGAAGACCAAATGGTAATTTTCAACCAAAAGATAAGTTTAATCAGAATTCATCTCCCTCTGATAAAAAGCTTGTTCCAAGTCAGTCTTTCAGTTTCAATCAACCTAGACAATTACTAAGAATAACAAGTTCAAATATGATCCTGAGTACAGAAAAAATGTTAAATGTGATGCATGTTCTGGATATGATCATTATGCTAATGAATGTGCTAATACTATTCTTAGGAAGAAGATGAACTTTAATGCTACCTTAAGTGATGATTCTGATGATGAAACTGATGTTGATAAATATGAAATAAGTGCTATGTCTGCTAGAATAGTGTATGATGATATAGTTGATGATGTTCTTGATGATTATTGGTCTGAAGCAGATTTAGATGTTAACACAACATCTGAAACAACATTCAATAAATATGATTCTGAGATTAACTGTTTTGCTGGAACTATTCTGAATGCTGAAACTTCAAATTCAGCTGAATGTAACTTTGAATATCTGAAGTTTAAATCTGATTTAGAAACTCAAAAACAGGTGTTGAGTTTGTTAGCTTTAGAAAATTCAGATTTGAAAGAGAATCTTTTGAAACTTGAAGTTCTTTTAACTAGAAAAGATGTTGAACTTTCTTCTTTGAACAATGAGCTTAAGTGTACTACTCTAAGTTTTAAAAAAATTTCTTCTAGCACTGCTGAATTGAATGAAGCCTTAATGATTGGTAGATCTAGTAATGTTGGACTTGGTTTTGAGAAAACTTCTGAAAATACTCTAATTTCCTGTAAACCTATTTATTTTGTGAAAGCTGGAACTTCTTTGACAAAACCTTTGAATCTTAAACAAAAGAAATCTGTTGATTTATTTTGAAGAGTATGTTTTTAATGTGCTGGAGTAGGTCACATTCGTCCATAATGTTCTAAGTTAAGAAGAGACTTAAAAACTGGAATTATATCACCTAATAAAATTGAACACCCTATAAAACAGGTTAACAACACAAAAAAGTGGATTCATAAGAACATGTCATGTAATGTTGTGTATACATCTTTGAAAACATGTGTTCCTGGATCTTGGTAGTTTGATAGTGGTTATTCTAGACACATGACTGGTCAAGTCAACCATCTGACTAATTATGGATCGTGTGATAGTTGTCATGTTACCTATGGTAGTGGTTCAAAAGGTAAAGTGGTCTGTAAAGGAACTTTGAATGTTCCTGGATTTTCAAAGTTGACAAATGTGTTACATGTAAAAGGTTTACTTGCTAATCTGATTAGTATTAGTCAGTTATGCGATGATGATTTACATGTGAAATTTGACAAGAATTCATGCTATGTGTTTGATAAGAATGATGAATGCTTAATGACTGACAATAGATCTGCTGATAATTGCTATTTGATTGGTTCAAACCATACTTGTAAAAGTGCTAAAGCAGATGATATTACTTTGTGGCATCAAAAACTTGATCATGCTAATTACACAAGTATTCAGAAATTGCATAGACTAGGTGTTGTTGTTGGTTTACCTGAGCTTAACTTTGAAAAAGGAAAAATCCGTGGACCATGCTAGAAAGGTAAGCAAGTAAGGACAACACATCAAATGTTGTCAGCATGTACAACAAACAGGTGTTGTGAGTTGATTCATATGGATCTAATGGGTCCTATGGAAACTGAAAGTTTAGGTGGAAAGAGGTATTTCTATGTTCTTGTAGATGATTTTTCTAGATATACTTGGGTTATCTTTCTAAAAGAAAAATCTGATACCTTTTCTGAGTTCAAAATTCTTTATAAAAGGTTTAAAATTGTTTTATGTTTAAAGATCAATAGGATAACGTCTGATCATGGAAGAGAATTTGAAAATAATTTGTTTACTAATTTTTGTAAAAAGAAAGGTATTTTGCAAGAGTTTTCTTCACCTAACACTCCTCAACAAAATGGGATTGCTGAAAGAAAGAATAGAACTTTGCAAGAAATGACAAGAGCTATACTAACCTCAAACAATTTGTCTAAGAAATTCTTGGCAGAAGCTTTGAATACTGCTTGTTACATTGTGAATATAGTATATATTCGTTCTGGTAGTAATTGTACTCCCTATGAGATTCTGAATAACAAGAAACCAAATTTGAAATACTTTCATATTTTTGGTTGTGTTTGGTTACATTTTGAATGATGGAGATCAGTTGCACAAGTTTGATTCTAAGAGTGATAAAGGATTTTTCTTAGGATATTCTAAAAATATCAAGACATATAGAATCATAACTTGAGAACTGATACAATGCAAGAATCTTTTAATGTGGTATTTGATGAACTTGCAAGTCTTGCAGGTAAAAGTGCTGAAGATAATGTATCAGATTTGATAGAAGTATCCAGAAATACTTACGACACTGAAGATAGTAAAAATATTGATCAGAATGTTCCTTCAACATCTGATGCAACATTACCCAAAAGTTCAAATACTGAAAATCTATCAACAAACATAATGAAAAGTCATCCATCAGATAAGATCATTGGAGAAGCTATCACTAGTGTACAAACTAGAAGAAGAATGTGTATTCATATCAATAACTTTGTAAGATCAGTTTGCAACCAGAGGAACCTGAAGAATCCGAGTCTGATCAGGATAATGTAGCTATTGTAGAGGTGGCCAAAAGAAAAGTCAGGAAAGGTTTGAAAAAACATCCTAAAGAATCAGAGAAAAGAAAGAAATCCCTTGAGCTGTTGAAGGTGAAGAGAGAAGTTGGAGATAAGAAGAAGGATCAGGACGAGCGGAAACAAAAGAAGAAAAGGCTCAGAACTATTCGTGAGTTGGAGTCAGGAGAAAAATCTCCACTTGATACTCTTGCCAAAGCGGTTTGTCAAGCCACTGAAAAGGAAACCACTCAGGAAGAAATTCTACCTGAAGGAGGAGGTGATGAAGAGGATGTCTTTACTGAAGTACTCGGTACCAGTATTGGCACTGACAGGATAACCAGAGAGATCTTCACAGGTTCTCAAAAACCTGCTGAGGAAATCCAAATAACAATCCCACCCACACAACCCTCAGAGCCAAATATTTCCATACCTTCAGAGGCTCATTCCAGCTCTGAAGAGGAAGCACATGTTCCTGAACTCAGGAATGGTGAAGCTGAAGAGAGGGAGTGGAAACAGAAAGCAGAAACATTTGTCTTGGACAAATATCCTGAACTTGCAGACTATTCTGATCTTCAAGATATGTTTTTCAGGTTGAAGACCGCAATGCTGATTGTTAATCAATCCTTTGCCATGATGCTGAAGATTGGCAACTTCAGAGGGGAAAACTTCTGGGCAGATGAAGTTGCTGAACTTGATGCCTTTTCCGGTTTAGGGAAAAGAAGACTTAGGATCAAACAATCTGAGTTTGATGTCTTAGTACATAAAAAGATTGTTGAAAGGAAGATTGTCACTCAACCTAAAAGGGAAGTAAGTGGAAAGGACAAGGATGATCAAGAACCTTCTTAGGAGAAGGATGCTTAAATTTTTCCTGAAGGGAGTGCAAAGGTTGCTGAGTCTAGTGTTGATGAAACCATTCAGGGGGAACAAACTCAGGATGTTCCAACACTGCAGATGATCACATTTGGAGAAACAATTCATTACAGCAGGAGCCTGCAGGAACACTGATTGAGATTGCAGATGCTGGAGTTCAAACTGATGCTGAAGTTCCAACTCTTCCACAACAAACTGTTGTCTTACTCCTATACTGGATAAACTTACCAAGCTTGAGCCGCTTGTTGATCAAATTTCAAAACTTGAGCCTCTAGTGGGCCAAGTGTTAAAGCTTGCTGATGTTCAAACCTCTCAGAGCAAAACGATTGATTTGCTGAGCACATCTATGGTGACATCTGACCAGGTAACTTTACTATCTACTTCTATTGATAATAAATTTGCTAAGACAGATACTAGATTGGAAGATATATCTAGAGATGTGTTGGGAGAAATGGAGAAGAAATTTGAGTTAAGATAAAAAATGTTGGAGGATATGATGAAAGCTAGAGCTGATGAGCTAATCAAAGCTGCTGTAGAGGAGATGAGTACTTCCCTCATGAACAAAATGCGCACAACCTATGGTGGTCTTGCTGAAGACACAACAACTGGGATGAATGTACTTCAAAGAATGCAGGATGAAAATATCCTCATTGCTGCTGAACTTCAGTCTGTAGGAAGGGAGCAAATGCATATGAACAGAACCCTCTCCGAGATATTTGAGAATTATGATGCCAAAAAGGGGGAAAGTTATGATAGACTTGTTATCTTGCCCGCATTAGAAGGAAAACATCCTGAAGCAGAAGTTATTATTCACAGAGGAGGAAAAATGAAGGAACCTAAAGTTATAATCCATCCTGAAGCTGCTAGGGAAGTATTGGAACAACGAACCAAAAGGGAGAGAGCACAACAATATAGCAAAATGGGAGAAGCTTATGGTGTTCTGAACCCTTCAAAATCATCACCTGCTTTTGTTGAAAAGCCTATTCAGAGGAAGAAACAAGCTGAGAAGTCAATCAGGAGAAAATTATCAGAAGAGTTTTCAGAAGCAGACATTGTTGAAACTGAAGCACAAAGAAGTGAAGAGTCCGAAGCTGATGATCTGTTTAAGGAAGGCTTTGGAGAATATAATGTTGCTTCGAAGATAATCAACCGGGATTGACACAATTCTGTGTCAGGAGTTGAAATGACCAGAAAAGCAAGAGAAGATGCAAAGAAGATCAGAGGAGGATTCCAGAGATTTTTCCTGAGGAGGAGAGGCACCAAACCAAGAAAGAGGCAGTGGCCCCATACTGACAAGTGGATGCCAATTGAGATGAATGATAAGTGGGAACAAGCCAAGATGGATTTGTGTTCAACTATGACATTTTAGAGGCTTGGCCTCATTCTATCTATGACAGAGATGATGCATTCATTGCATATAATCTGAGGAACTTTACTGATGTGTGTCAAAAACTGTTTGACACCTTGGGTTATCAGTTGAAAGCTCCAGGACAAATGAAGTATCCACCACCTAAATTTAGAAATTGGATGATCAACTATGACTTCATCTATGCAGACTTTGTGGATCAGGCTGAATATCTTGAATTGACAGGGAATGATGCAAGGATCATTCAGGAAAGAGAAGAGCTGAAGAAAAGATAATATGAAATGTTCAATCTAGATCCTCCATCTGATGAGATTGAGTCTGAAGAGGAATGAAGTTATGTACTGATGTTCAGTAGAGTAGGATAAATTTTGTATCCTGTACTTATGTTCTTGACTATCAATGAAACTCTACTGATTTTTGTTCTGAAAAGATAATCTCATTATCTTACTGATAGTTTGCCATGTTATAAATTTTAGTTACTTATCTTAGGAAATGAAAACCTGAATAGATGTTAGGTTCTGTTTTCCTTTTGATATTGTAACAAGATGGTTTTGGCATCATCAAAAAGGGGAAAATTGTTGGGAGATGAATTTAATAAATATTTTGATTAGATCCCAAAACCCTTGAGTATGACATGTATTAGAACATTTTGATAGATAAGGATCATGTTTTCAATAGGTGATAGGATCAGGATTATTTGCACCATGTATAGTCAGCAGATATAGATCAGGATAGATAGGGTTACTTCTGAAGACCTTGAAGACTGAAGATCCTGAAGACTAAAGATCCTGAAGACTGAAAACCTAGAAGACTGAAGATCCTGAAAACTGAAGATCCTGAAACTGAAGATCCTGAAGACTGTTTTGTACTGACCAATAAGACCATGAACGGCTATTTCTGAGTAAATAGTGTTTTGTTCATTCTTAGTACAAACAAAGAGAATGTTACACATTCATGGACATTAAGGAGCATATCAGTTTAGTGTGGTTGACTTAAAAAGAGCCGTTTTGTTTGTCTCTGTTCAAAGGAAGACTTCGACCAATGAGGAGACGACAACAACGTACTTTACTGACACTAAAAACGACATCTCACTAAGGAAATGTTAGGACTGATATCTTCTAGTTCACAAAAAGTGGTGATTGGCTGTATGGCTATATATTACCCAAACCAAGCAAGGCCGCGTTTAAACCCTAAATGTAGCCGTTTACCACTATCCAAAAGAGGAAGCCCTTGATGTTATCTCTTCCAACGAATAGATTTTCAAGAGTGACTCTTAGAGAGTTGCCTATAAATACCGAAGGCCTTGCAACTTCAAGGCTACGGGAAATCAAGCAACTCCAGAGCTCAAACATATTCAAGTTTATTTTTTGAAGCACTCGAAACCCTAAAGATTTCCCAAGTGTTTCACTTTGAAGAGAGATCATATACTAAGTCTAGTATTGTTAAGATTCCAAGATTAGTAGAGATATCCTAGCCTTTACATTTATTCTTATTTGTAAAGGATATCTCAACCTTAGTTGGAAACCAAACCAAAACTCAAACCCTAAGTGTTAGGTAGTTTGAGAAGGTTGTTGTTTAGAAGTTGAGAGAGTTGTTGTACGAGTTAGTAAGCTGGCGTGACAGTCTGAAAACTTGAGAGAGAGTAGTAGTTTCTGAGCAATAGGACACAGGAAGTAGATCCTAGGGATCAGATTACCATAGTGAGGTAATTCTGGTCAGTGTACCTTGGCACTATAAACCCAAGTAATTCCTAAGGTGTTAAGGAATTCCCCTGAGGTCAGGGAGAGTGGACGTAGGAGCTTGAGTCTTTGAACCACTATATTTAGTGTGTTATTTATTGCTTTCTGTATTGCATTATATCTGTTGCATATTTTCACTGAAAGCATACAAGGTTTTATGATTCAATTGGAAACAATCCACTGAAAGTGCATTAACCTGGTCACAGCCTTAACCATTAGTTTTCATAAAGAAAAAGGTATTTTCAGCAAGTTAAAACGAGTATAAACTTAGGGCCTACACTTTCCGCACCTTAGTTAGCTAATATAGATAGTTATCAAACTAAATAACTCTCTGAGTGTTTAGTAAGATTATTATCTGTGCCAAGCTACTCAGGATTGTAGCAATCAGGATCAATTGAGCTAATCTGTAGGACTGAAAGCAAGCTCAGGGTGATTGTCTCAGTAGACTATTACTCAGGGTAATTTGTGCTTCTCACGACTAAACTCAGGAAGGCCTGACTCACTGATCAACATTGTTTTGAAAAGTTGAAAAATACTATACACGTGTATTCCCCCCCATACATGTGTGAGACTCGTACTTGGGACTAACATCATCCATATGCAATCAGGTAACTTTTGAGTGTTATCATTCTGAAATTGAGCCTAAAAATGTGAAAGAAGCTCTTGATGATGAAAACTGGATAAATGCTATGCATGAAGAGCTTAATCAGTTTGAAAGAAATGATGTTTGGACACTTATACCTAGACCTAATTCTGATATTAATGTCATAGGAACAAAGTGAATTTTCAAGAATAAAACTGATGAATCTAGTAGTATTGTGAGAAATAAGGCTAGATTGGTTGCTCAAGGTTATACTCAGATTGAAGGAATAGACTTTGATGAAACATTTGCTCTTGTTGCTAGAATAGAATCTATTAGATTACTTCTTGCTATTGCATGTTTCATTAACATTAACTTGCCTCAAATGGATGTTAAAGCTGCTTTCTTAAATGGTATTCTGGATGATGAAGCTTATGTTGAACAACCTAAAGGTTTTGATTTTCTGATCATGTTTACAAGTTAAAGAAAGCCTTGTATGGTCTTAAACAAGCACCTAGAGCTTGGTATGGTAGACTTACTGATTTCTTACTTGAATTTGGATTTTTGAGAGGTGAAGCTGATAGAACCTTATTCATTAAAAATTCTAAGAATGATATCATGGTTGCTCAAATATATGTTGATGATATTGTATTTGGTTCAACTTGTAATGATATGCTTGAAAGTTTTGTTAAAGAAATAACCTGTACTTTTGAAATGTCCATGGTTGGAGAACTGAATTACTTTTTAGGTCTTCAAATCAAACAAATGAAAGATGGTATTTTCTTTTGTCAAAACAAATATGCTAAGAATTTGGTGAAAAGTTTGGTCTTGAAAGTGCTAAAACTATGAAAACCCCTATGGGTCCAACTCAAAAGTTGAGTAAAGACTTGATTGGAAAAGATGTTGATCCTACTTTACAGATCAATGATTGTTAGTCTTTTATACTTAACTTCTAGTAGGCCTGATATTATGTATAATGTCTGTCTTTGTGCTAGATATCAAGCTAATCCTAAGGAATCACATCTCAATTCTGTAAAAAGAATTATAAGATATGTGACTGGAACATGTGATCTAGGTATTTGGTACTCAAAGGATACTAATTGCTCTTTAGTTGGCTATAGTGATGCATATTGGGCAGGTGATTGTGATGACAGAAAAAGTACTAGTGGACGATGTTTTTACATGGGAAACAATATTATCTTCTGGCATAGTAAGAAACAGAATTGTGTGTCACAATCAACAACTGAGTCTGAATATGTTGCTTCTGGAAGTTGCTGCACTCAATTCCTATGGCTTAAAAGATGTTTGATGATTATGGGTTGGAAAGTGGTATTTTGACTGTTTATTGTGATAATACTAGTGTTATCAATATTTCCAAGAATCCTGTGCAACATTCTTTGACTAAGCATATAAGTATAAGACATCACTTTATAAGAGATCTTGTAGAGAAAGAAGTTGTGAAGTTAGAATACATTTCTACTGAAAAACAACTTGCTGATATTTTCACAAAAGCCCTTGACAATGAGAGGTTTTCTTCACTTAGTAAATCTCTTGATCTTTGCTATATCTGAAAATAAACACTAGATGTTGTGACAAATGTTTCCAACATTTGAAGCAATATTGTGGTTCTGATGATGAGTTTGTCTACTGTATTCGCTTATTTTGAACCTTAAGTGATAGTGTTTTGATCTTATTGTTTGAATCATGGTTTAGATATAGAGTCCTAGGCATATATCTCTTAAATGCATTGAAAAATAAAGCACAACTTAGATGTGTAATCACTGAGTAACTATGGGATACGGAGCTCGCTACTACGATTTTCTCTTTTCAAAAGGTGATTAAATATACATCCATGATTGTTCACAATCCATTGAGTAACTATGGGGCACGGATCTCGCTACTACGTTGCACTCTCTTGAAAATGTGGATCAATGTGAACATGTGTTTTAAAAAAAATCAAAATATGCAACACTTTGATGATGAATTTCATGCAAAATTGAGTGTTGAGATATATGTGTGCCGATATTTTGTGAAACCTTAAGTGATTCGAACTTTATCTATCATACATGATTCATTTAATGTTCTGGGTAAGTTGATTTCGTGGATTAAACATGTTATTTGAACTGATATGCGTTTATTTAATTTTGGATATGGTTCCCTGGTTTTGGCGGCTCTTACACAACACATGATCACAAATTGCCTTAGTGGGTAGTTATTTTGTCCCACTCTTGGTCGGTTTCTTGGTGGTTTTGTGTAATAACCTCCGATCTCTACTTAAGCTCGATTATTGTGTGATTGTTTCATACCCAAGGCTGAATACATTTGTGTTGCACATTGGAATCGAGGTTTGATGATTTTACTTGTGTTATATCATTATTTCGGTCATATGCTTACTTTTCCCTCCTATATTTCATAAAACATTATTTTAATGTTGTTGTATTATTTGATTGGATGTTCAGGTGGTGAGATGTCTGATAAACAAAACCCTTTGGCTCCTTCTCCTGTTCATTCACACTCACACGCAAACCCTTCTTCTCTGGTGAATTCGAACCCACTAAACCTTCTCGCATAAATGGCCACAAAATCAAGATTATGATTCCACAAATGTTGGTGGATCATCGTCTTCATCCATTCCTAAACCTCCTGCACTACATATTCCTGAATCCACTCCTAAATCACTTGTTGAACTCCTTGTAAAACAAGTCGTTGAGCAAAACCCGATCATTTTTCCCGATATTTATTTTGTTTCCAAGTTGATCAATGTTTCTGACTATGTTGATCTCTCAGCCCGACCTTTGTATGAAGAACCCGCTCTTGAAATACCTTTAGAAACCCCTGTTTCTGATACTCCTAACCCTCCTGAAAACCCTACTCAAACAGCCGATGTAGATATGGAAGCTGCTGACTCCTCTAATTCAGAAGGAATGGGGGAGAAATTGAAAAACATCTACTTGAGAACAAAGCAATGTTATCCCAAGAGAGGAACTGGTAAATGGGGTAAACAGAGATTGTCACAGAGAAACCTTGGCAGAAAGGTTGACTACACTGGAAAAACATCCAAAGAGAACTGATGGTGGTGCTGATGATCCTATCACTGTAGAGGATTCTGATGAAGAAATCGAGATTCCACAAGTCCCTATTGCAGAACCTGAGGACTCTGATGATGCACTAACTATGGAGGAGTTGATGGCTAAAAATGAGAGAAGAACAAAAAGGAGATATGGTCCTACTGCTCATGCGGCTAAAGATGCTGTAGAATCATTTGATTCTGAACAGGAAGATGATTCCCAAACTGAAGATTCTGAGGAAGAAATGGATCCTGAAGAAGAGGAACCTGAGGAAGATGTCCCTGAAGAAGAAGAGGAGCCAGAACATTCTGTTGATGAAGCTGCTCATGAATCAGATGGTTTGTTTGATTCTGATGAGGTAATGATGTCTGACTCTGATCCTGATGATAAGGTTGAGCATGATAGAAAGTCTGCTGTTGTTCATGTTGTACCATGAAATATTCCCACCCGGTGAAGCAATCATTTAGAGCGACTTCGATAGGAATCATGAGGCCGCGAAGCGATATCTGTTGAACTGAGAAGGTTAAGGAGCGGTTTGAAAAGAGAATGGAGGTCGCGGGCGACCTTGGAAGACACTGCAGGTCGGAAGCGACCTTAGACGGATATTTATGGTAAAGATGTAGATAATTGGGGGCGCGGATATCGCGGTAAGCAAGGCAAGTGTATCCAGATGCAAAAATTGTGGGATTAACCGAGAAAACCCTAACCCTGGCGGCTGGAGCTTCCGAAAGCCCGTCGAAGGAAGCCCACGAAGATCTGTGACCTAATTTCTTGTCTATAAATATAACTTGTATCATTCATTGTAAAGGGGCGAAAATTTAGAGTTCTAGGCAGAAAATAATAATAAGATACTCTTGGCTTGGGCGCCCCCAGACGTAGTCTTATTTGAAAGATGAACTGGGTAACCAAATTGGAGTGTATTTCATATTTGTTGTTCGTTACTTATTCGATCCCATTTAATACTAGTGTGTTGCCCTAGACGTGAAATCTAGGTTACAACATTTAGCGCCGTCTGTGGGAAATTTTTCTGTCGATTCACTTATAAATCCTCAGGAAACCCATCCTTTGTCAATGGCGATCAACCAAGGCAATGCTAAACGAGACGGACCACCGCGACGGTATCGAGGCCTCCATGAGTTCACAGCGCTCTCACCCCATCATACCAGAGGCCACCCTCGACTGGTGGAACCTCATCCAAACACCGGAGGACGCGAAGGCCGTGTTGGCCGTCCTCCTCAAGAAGCGCCTCGCCTTAGATGACGAGGACGTACAACCACCGATCAAGAAGGCGGCACACAATCCAGGGACTTCTAAGGCAAGAACGCCCTTGTCGAAAATGGGTGCTCCACAGGCCAACTGGCTTATGATCCAGCGAAGCACTCCATCATTTGGAATCGTAGGCTCCTGGAAAAGCCGGCAAGATCGGGCAACGTGTTCGATCAACTTGGAGGGCAAGAGGCCCAAAAAGCCCCGATAGCCATCAGGGATGAGGCGCACTCCCAGCCCCATCACGGCGACCAGGTGGAGCGAGACCTAATTATGGCCCTAAACTTGCACCATGACGAGTTTCCGAGAGGGTCGGCAATCCACCAAGGCAATCCACGAGCGATCTACCCCCACAAGGATCATCGCGATGTGAAAATCGAAGCGCTGGCCAGGACGGTCTAGCAACTTCTTGAGCGGGCGGAGAATCAAAGTGGCCCGGCTGGAGCGGACCACAATCTCACCATTCCCGATTCTCCCCTCGGGACCATGATCACTTTGGCACCCACCCAACGGAAAATCAACACAGCGGCTCTAGACCGCTACAGTGGGAACACAGACCCAAGGGTCCACATAGCCAAGTACAACTCTTACATGGCCTCCATGGGCGCGACGGATGCTACCAAGTGCTGGCTATTTTCCCTGACCCTGAGCGACCAGGCACATCAGTGATTCACTTCGCTACCACCCTTCTCGGTGGATACATTCGAGCAGCTCGCCAGGTTATTCTTAACCCATTTTACAGTCTTGGCACCGCGACCTGCTACCAAGTAGCGACTGATGAACACCGAACAAGCAGACAATGAGTCTGATCGGTCCTACATCAAAAGGATCGACAAACTCATACTCGAAGGGGATCCAATCGGGGACGAGGCCAAGGTGCTCGGGGCTGTCGTAGGCCTAAAAAAAGAGAACCAAGTTATGGCGATGAATGACCATCGAATATCCTGTCAGCTATAACGACTTCTGAAGGCGAGCTAGCGACATTATCCATGCGTCAGAACTCCTAGAATCAAGGCTCTCCAACGACAGAGAAGTCGCAGACTCAAAGAAGAGCTCCAAGAAAACTGGGGGTCATTACAAAGCACCGGGTAGCTTCAAGCCTTTCGAGGAAAACATCCCAGTGAAACTGATGGAAGTACTAGGTATGACACCTGGGCATGTCTACAACCAAATCAGAGACCGGGAGCTGCTCCTCCCGCCTCGACCTATCAAGAATAAGGGTAAGGCAAATCCCAACAAATACTGCCACTTCCACGAACAGACTGGCCATTACACAAGCGAATGCAAAGACCTACTCCCCTAGCTTTGGAGACTGTACGAAGATGGGCTACTGGATGAATTTGTCAAGCGACCTTAGAGGAATCAAGATCACACCCAGAAAGGTCGCCAGCAGGCAAACCAACCCCGGTAGGCCAAACCTGCTCCGGAGGATGCCGGTCAGAGGGAACGACCAGTGCCACCCATGCCGGAGGGCGCTAGAGGTTGCATCATACACACACTATCCCCACTCGGGACAGTTGGGGGACTTTCCGCAACCGGCTCGTCTAAAAGACGAATGAAGGCGGAGATAAGGGAAATAGAGAATGCCAAAAATATGTTGTTACCTGTCTTCACGGTAGGAGAAGAGACGAGCACGATCGAGTTTGGCAAAAGGGACAAGGCTGGAATAGTCTATCCAAACGTCGACCCTCTTGTAATCAAAGCTAATATCATGGGCACGACTGTATGCCATTTGCTAGTGGATGGGGGAGCTTTCTGCAACATCCTTTTCAAGAAAACCTTGGACCAGCTCGGGGACTATGACGCATACATCACCCCATGCGACCACGTCGTGAAAGGCTTTGGAGATGCAACCGTGAAGCCAACGGGGATGATCCGTCTAGCTGTGGAGTTAGTTTCCACTTTGAATGAAGAAGTTAGAGCCACTAGACTTTTAGATTTTCTAGTTGTCGACCTCCCGAGCTCCTATAATGGGTTCATCGGGAGGCCTTTTGAACACGAATTCGAGGCTGCGTCCTCAACTTTTTATTTCTGTGTAAAGTTTCCCACCAAGAGTGGGCTGGTCTGCACCGTCAAAGGTGACCAAGTTGATGCAAGGGGTTGTTTAATTTATTCCTCGTCTCTTTTAAATTCCGCACTGGTATCTAGCAAACAAATACTTGTAATAGATAGTGAAAAACAATGCGAAGCCTTAAATGACAAGATGAGCAAGAAAAGAAGTCACGACGACCTCGATCCAAGGATGGGGCCCGAACCATATGAATTCCTACTCGAAGCAAAGATTGATGACCCACGGCAAAATACTCCACGGGCCATCCCGGGGGAAGATCTCGAGATGGAGAAGATAGACCCAGCCCGACCAGATCTTGAAGTAATCATAGGCTCCAAGATACCGGACGACCTGAAGGGGGAAGTCATCGACTTTTTCAAAAAGAACTTGGATGTCTTTGCTTGGTCACACAAAGACATGGTAGGCATCGACTCAAAAGTCGCATGTCATAAATTGCGGATAGATCCGACTAGGAAGCCGATAGCCCAAAAAAGATGGAAATTTGGCCTAGAAAAATATGCGGCGTTGGCCGAAGAAGTGAAAAAATTATTGGACAACGACCTGATCACATAGGCCGACCAGCCCCAATGGGTAGCTAACGCCGTACTAGTAAAGAAATCAAACGGAACTTGGCGACTGTGTATCGACTTCACCGACCTCAACAGTGCTTGCCCTAAAGATTTCTTCCCTATGCCGCACATCGATCACCTGATAGATAATACGACAGGCCACGAAATGATGTCATTTATGGATGCCTTTTCCGGTTATCATCAGATAGCTATGCATGAGCCAGATCGGCAACATACCTCTTTCCTGACGGAGAAGAACGTCTACTGCTGGAAAAGAATGCCTTTCGGTTTAAAGAACGCAGGGGCAACATATCAAAGACTGGTCAACCACATGTTCGCCGACCTCATCGGCAAGTCAATGGAGGTTTACGCGGACGACATAGTCGTCAAGATCCTGAGGTCGAAAGACCACCTGACGCACCTGGCGCAAACTTTCGACATCCTAAGAAAATTCAACATGCGGCTAAACCCCACAAAATACAATTTCGGGGTCAAGTCAGGAAAATTCTTGGGACACCTTGTAAGCAAGCGAGGAATAGAGGTGAACCCCACCAAAGTCAAAGCCATATTGGACATGGGGGCGCCTCAAAATGTAAAGGAAGTACAGAAACTCATGGGATGCTTGGCCGCCTTGAACCGGTTCATCTCCCGAATGGGGGACAAGTGCAAGCTGCTGTTCGACACCATCCAAAAAAAGTCAAAATTCGAATGGACACACGAAAGCCAGGAAGCTTTTGACAAAATCAAAGCCTACTTGGCGGATGTAAGCATTATATCGAAACCAGTTCCGGGGGAAAAGCTTTTCCTATATCTCGCAGCCTCCGAAATTGCCCTAAGTGCAGTTCTCGTTCGAGCAGAAGACAGGAATGAATTCCTGAACGAGATGGAGCAGCGATACCCGGCACTGGAAAAGCTGGCATACGCGCTAGTCATGAGTGTAAGGAAACTAAGGCCATACTTTTTCGACCATCAAGTCGAAGGCCTTACTTCCACACCCCTGAGGAACGTATTGCATCGGCCAGACATGTCGGGTCGATGTCTCAAATGGGCAATCAAGGTCGGATAATACGGAGTAACTTATGCACCCCGACCTGCCATCAAAGCCCAGGCTTTAGCCGATTCCATCGTGGAACTCACTTTCTCATCAGGGGCAAAAGATTCAGAAAGCCCACCATGGGAACTGTACGTGGACAGGTCGGCGACCTCCCACAAATCGGAGGTCGGCTTGGTTTTAACAAGCCCAGAAGGAACGTTGTTCCAGAATGCCATCACCTTTGACTTTCCCGCAAACAACAATGTGGCCGAATACGAAGCGCTCATTAATGTCGATGGTTATGGGTGTCAAAAGACTGCAAGTCCATACGAATTCCCAACTTGTGGCCTACCAGGTCTTGGGATAATATGAGGCAAGAGATGACAGGATGGCAGCCTACCAAGAGGTTTTGAAAATACTGTGTCAGAAGTTCGACCAAATTCATGTCAAGTTAATCCCGAGAGAACAAAACTCGCGAGCTGATGCGTTAGCACGACTAGCAACTTTCGAGGGATCACCAGAGATGAAAGATGTCATAATCACGACATTACCCCACCCATCCACCGCACACGCGAGAGTCGCAACCTTGGAAACCCCAACATCGAACTGGATGACACCCATCATCGAATATTTGACAGCATGTCTCTTACCAACAGACAGGATCCAGGCTCGACAACTTCAATTGCGAGCTGCAAGATACACGATGATCCAAAACGAGCTATACAAGCGTGGTTTCAGCATTCCCCTACTCCGTTTCATCACACCTGAACAAGGGCAAGTGATCCTGAGCAAAATACACGAAGGGGCATGCGGAAACCACACAGGGGGAGAATCGCTGGCTCACAAGACCACAAGACAAGGGTATTTTTGGCCCACACTAAGGGCCGACACCATCATCTCCGCCCGCAAATGTCAAAAATGCCAAATCTATGCTCCTTCCATCAAAAGTGCCCCAGAAGAGGTCACATGCATCCTCAGTCCTTAGCCATTTGCAAAGTGGGGGATAAATATCATTGGCCCACTCCCAACAGCACCGGGTTCAGTCAAATACGCCCTGGTGGCGGTAGATTACTTCACAAAGTGGGCCGAAGCTGAGGCACTAGCGACCATAGATCAAAAGCAGGTCATAAAGTTTATATGTCGGAATATCATATGCAGATTTGGTTTATCACAAGCAATCATATCAGACAATGGTAAACAGTTCGACGGCCTCAAGGTCGAAGCATTCTTTAAGAAATGGAAGATCACAAAACTCTTCTCGACTCCATACCATCCACAGTCGAATGGCCAGGTTGAGGCCATGAACAAGATCCTTAAACACACCCTCAAAGCCAAGATTGAGAGGGGAAAGGGGAAATGGGCTAGCGAGCTCCCAGATGTTTTGTGGGCCTACAGAACGACCTGTAGAAATTCAACAGGAGAAACCCCCTACTCACTAGCCTTCGGGACCGAGGCGGTTGTACCCGCGGAGGTCGACTTCCCCAGTCTTCGCATGAGTCAGGTCGCCTTCGACCAAAACGAGGAGGCCTTGACCAGAAACCTCGACCTGCTCGAAGAAAGGCGATTGGAGGCCAACATGAGAAACGCAAGGTACAAGCAAAGGTCAGAGAAGTACTATAACTCCAAAGTACGACTCCGACACTTCAAAGAGGGAGACTTGGTGCTTAATAAGGTAATCAGCAAATCGAAAGGAGCCCTCGGCCAAAACTGGGAGGGCCCATTCAAGATCTCGAAAATCCTGCCTGTGACCAGATGGCGCCAAGGCTCAATACCCGTGGAACGCAACACATTTGAGGAAATATTATCAATAATTTTACACTCTTTTAATCTATTATTTATCAATAATAATGTCTTTTTCTTCCTTTCAAAATTCCTGTGTAAAACCCAAAGGGATTATGTAAAGAAAACATAAATTACCCGAGATACGACTTTCGACATACCGAGGGAAAGATCGACACCCCTTGAGGGGCGACCTCCCCCGACTTTGTAAGATGACCAAAAGTTGAAGTCCAAATATAAAGTCGCACTAACGATAAGCCGACAAGGACAAATAAAAATCAAGTCGCATAAGGAAATCAAGTCAACACATCAAAGGAATGAGAAAAGAAAATTTCATTAATATTCATAATGGGGCCCGAAGGCGGATACAGGGAAACAAGCCCGAAGGCCGATACACCAAAAAAAAAAAGGTGCAGCAAGATAGGATCTTCAAAAAGTACCGCAGCTCAAGGCCCTATAGAACTGCCGCCCGGTCTCTCCTCGACGTTTCCCTCCACGACCTCCAGTAAAGGGACCTCGGGGGCCGATTCTGACTCTGGCTCGGGGGCTGGGCGCACGATCTGACTTGAATTAGTAAAAAAGGAAAGGTTCGACGCCCATGTCTTCCAAATCCTTAATCTCTAGAAGGACGGTGGGGGCAGGAGGGTAGTCGCGGACGTAATCGGACAACTCGGCAACAAAAGCGGTGAGGTCGCCAGTCGGATTTGCCCTGTGAAAGACCCGGATGGCCTCGACATAGGCCATCACATACGTAAAATATGCGTTGAGTTCCTCGGTCCTGTTGAAGTCGTCCTCCCTGGCGGCCAGCACCCTCTCGATCCCAGCCAGCTCGCCCTCTAGCCGGGTCACATTCGCCTTCTTGGCCCTCAACTCGCCCTCGACCTCTGCCATGCACCCCTCGGCTTCAGAAAGCTGCTTGAGCAGCTCAGAGTTGGAGGACTCCAGTTTCTTCTGAGCATCGGCCGCAGAGACCAGCATCTTGGCCTGATCGGCGACCCTAGCCTGTGACTTCTTTAGATCATTCAACTCAGCCTCAAGCTGAGCGATGGTCTTCTCCAGATAGAAGACCGCCTTCTGAGAATGGGTAAGGGTCGAGTACAAGTTGCTCGTCGCCTTCTGCCGACGAGCATTGCTGTGGTCCGATTGCGTCCACCCCCGGGTCAGGTTCTGCATAGGCGGGCTAACTTTCGGGGACCCCAGTCGGGACGATATGTCCCATCCTTAGAAAGTTCAGGGCCTCAGAGCCAAACTTGTGCGGGGTGAGCTCCGGGCTGCAAAAGAAATTCGGGAGTCGATTAAGCGGGGGAAGAATAAAAAAGTTTTCACACAGTTAAGAACTTATCGTTGACACGGTCGGCGTCCCAACCTAACCAAGAGTCATCCTCTGGAAGCCGATCTCCTCGAGGAGCGGAGGCGGGCTGCGAGGATGGGCGGGGTTGTGACCTCCCGGTCTCTTGACTGGTCTCATCCCTCGCCCTTTTCCGAGCAGGCTCAGGAGCTGGCTCTTTGTGCTTCCTCTTCCCCTTGTCAGAGGCAGAGGGGCCGGACGGAGTCGAACTCGGGGGAGGGACATCAGCGGCCACCACGTGCTTCATTTGGCCCAACATCGACTTTTTCCTGGAGGCCATGATCGCGGCGGAGGGC
Organism: Stenogyne calaminthoides; assembly: GCA_037126765.1. Classification (NCBI taxonomy): domain Eukaryota; kingdom Viridiplantae; phylum Streptophyta; class Magnoliopsida; order Lamiales; family Lamiaceae; genus Stenogyne; species Stenogyne calaminthoides. The sequence continues at coordinate 29,434,402 of JBBCBC010000021.1, forward strand.
TGACGACGATAGACGGGGATGTCGGGGTCTGCGCACAAAAAATATCAGACATAAAAAAAAATGCGTAAGGGGAGGTCGAAAGCGTAAGAATAGGTACTCACAGGGGATGTTCAAATGGTGAGGATAAGTATAAAGCCCGACCTTTAACCGATCGAGTTCAGAGTTAAGGGCATTGACGTCGCAAAGACTCGGGGCAGTGTCACGGATGATCTTGAAAGCCTCTTGGAAGTCCCAGAACAGGTCAGCGGTCGAGGGCGTAAACACTGCAAAAGAAAAGGAGAATTAGATCAGTATGACCTCGGAAGTATAAAAAGAAAGGTATACCGTGTTTGACTCGACGTGCGTAATCCATGGGAACCCGAATGGGAAATGTACTCGAAGGTTTCGTTGATTCCCAAGCACCCCCAACGAACCACCACTTCCGATGCCAATCGACGACTTTGTTCGGAATCCCACTTACGAGCTCCCGGCCCTTGCGAAGTCGTACGATATTATAGCCGCCGACTTGAATGATTGGCGACATCACGTAAGCGACCTCGCCAAGAGTCGGCATCCGGTGTAGCCCGGCCAACCCCAGAACTGTCATCGAAGAGATTATGTAGCTCCAGCCATTCGGGGTGATCTGGGTAAGGCTTTGATTCCAAGCCGCCAGTAGGTGGGAGATCGCGTGGTGAAGGGGAAATCAAATTCCCGCTTCCATCGTGTGCTCGTTAACTACAATCATCCTCGGAGGCAGCTGGTCGGCACTCTCGTCAGAGATCGCCCCATAAAAATGCACATCTCGGGGCACTTTATACAACTGGCGAAGGGAACGCACGTGCCTATCGGACATAACCGATTTGTACCTAGACAGGTCGGAAGCCATGTACTCAGAGCGGACCGACCTCCTATACGCACGTTCAGGTCGCTTATATGGGGCATCGGCCGAATAAGCGTGGTAGTCGAAAGCCCGCTCGTAGGCCCCATAATCCTGGGCCGGAGCCGAGGCACCGATGGGTTGTTCCCGCCCTGATGCGGCGGAGCGGAACGTGCCAATATCCAAGGGAGGGAGATGGGTAATTTCCTCTAACTCCTGCAGAAACCGCTCATCCATGCCCTCGGTGTCCCGGACAACGCGCCGGATACCCGCAGATGAGGATCCGCCCTCATGGCCGGTGGCCGAACTGGAGCCGTGGTGTTGCCAGACGTGGGCTATCGCTATGTTGTCCTCCTATGAGGATGAAGAAGCCAGAGGACGAAGAGCAGTGAGCGTCGAAGGATCAGAGGCCATGGACAGAGTGTGGAAAAATGGGGGATTACCTGAATGTAGTCTCGTCGGAATCTCAAATGTTCACCGGAGAGGTTGAAGTTTGGGATCGTAGGAGAGTTTGAGCTGCAAAAGAAGGAAGAAATGGCAACAAGTATGAAGCCCTAGCTCTTTTTATAGAAGGAGAAGGGGGTCAAAGTGCAATAAAGACATAAGTCAGACCCTTCTCGAAGAAACAAAGTCGCGCAAGTCGCGCGTAATCTACACCGCGTTCACCGATTGGAGAGGCCTGCGGCGCATGACCTCATCCGCCTGCAACATCATCATGGTGAATCCATCAAACTCGCACGGATCGACGCAACGGTCCACCTTCCCAAGGCTGACCAGGCATCTCGGGAGTGTTTCCCGAGGTCGACCCACCACAGGTCGATCAAATTACGAAGTCAAGCCTAGGTCTCGATGCAGGCACGTGACCTCGACTTGAGGGGCAATTGTTGTACCATGAAATATTCCAACCCGGTGAAGCAATCATTTAGAGCGACTTCGATAGGAATCATGAGGCCGCGAAGCGACTTCTGTTGAACTGAGAAGGTCAAGGAGCGGTTTGAAAAGAGAATGGAGGTCACGGGCGACCTTGGAATACACCGCAGGTAGGAAGCGACCTCAGACGGATATTTATGGTAAAGATGTAGATAATTGGGGTGTGGATATCGCGGGGTAAGCAAGGCAAGTGTATCCAGACGCGAAAATCGCGGGATTGACCGAGAAAACCCTAACCCTGGCTGCTGGAGCTTCCGAAAGCCCGTCGAAGGAAGCCCACGAAGATCTGTGACCTAATTTCTTATCTATAAATATAACTTGTATCATTCATTGTAAAGGGCAGAAAATAATAATAAGATACTCCTGGCTTGGGCACCCCCAGACGTAGTCTTATTTGAAAGATGAACTGGGTAACCAAATTGGAGCGTATTTCATATTTGTTGTTCGTTACTTGGTCGATCCCATTCAATACTAGTGTGTTGCCCTAGACGTGAAATCTAGGTTACAACAGTTAAATCCATGCTTAAGAGGTTTATTGTTGATGAAAGGATAATCAAAATGCCTGATTTTGAAGCTCAAAATCTGATAGGTTTTCTTGATAGTAGATCTCTATTGCATGCTCTACAATATGTCAAACCTTATTATGTTGCTTGGATTGCTGAAATTTATGTTAATTTGGAGAAAAGTTGTGGGAATAGACAATCTTCAAATTATGGAAAAGTAAGGTTTAGATACAATGTTGTTACCATTACCCTTAGGATTATAAACATCTTTCTGAAGACTCGACAAATGGAAGATGTTACTAGAGAATTGGAAATAGGGGAAGTAATGTCTGTCTTCACTGGAGGTAGACATTGTGTATGGACTTTACATTTTTCTGCTGCAAAACTGACCTCCTTATACTCTGTGATGCATAAGCTACTAGTGTCTAATTGGTTGCCTTCCAAGAATTCTACTGTTTTAACCAAGGAACAGGCATTCTTGTTGTACAAGATTGTACACCTGAATAAGTTTAACATGGGTCAAATCATATTTGACAATATTGTGTCCTATGCTGGTAAACACTCTGAAGGAACCATTCTGCCATATCCAAGCTTGATCTGTCAACTCTTGGATAGAGTGGAGTTTGAGAGATCTAGAGGTGAGAGAATCAGTGGTTATATGCCAAGTTTTGGTATCTCACATGTGCTGAGGTCTGAAAATTGCACTGTTAATCTACCCTTGGAAGATCCTGCACAGCAAGCTGAAAATGTTGCCCATTCTGTTGGCAACATTCCTTATAACATCAACAGATAAGTTGGTATCCCTACTGTCACTTTTTCTAATTCTTTCATTACTGATCAAATTCAATCCATCCAGCACAGTATAGATGCTCTGATTAAATAGCAAACCTTCTAGAGAAGCCTGATTTCTACTCCAACAGGGGGAGGATCACCTGATGATGGTGACAATGATGGTGGTGATGATGGAGTTGGTCCATCTGGCCATGCAGGTGAGAAGGATAATGAACTAGTTGCTGCTGAGGATGATGATGGTGATGTTACACAAGATGATCAGAATGCTGCTGATGACAGAGAAGTTGATGAGGCAGTTCAAGATGTTGTTAAGGAAGCTGTAAATGAAGCTGTTGAAGATGCACTCAATGCTGATGATGATGTTGCTGCTGAACCGATGGTACCTGATGAAGCTGAACAAGTTGATGATAGCCCTGATGACACTGATGATGAGCTGAAGAAGACTCCTAACAAGGAGAGTATTGTTGGGGAATGAATTTCACTGATCTATTCGGGATGAATATTTAAATACAAATTTAATTCTAACAATTATTACTAGCATGAATTAATCCTATATTAATTTAAATAATAATTCAACAAAAAATCATCCATACAAATTCGTCACATAAATCCTACTCATGCGGAATTGATAGGAGTTTACGTGAACTAACCTCTCGGAGTGACAACCGTTGAGAAGATGGATCCCGTTCACACGAACACACCAAAAGACCTTCTCAAGTATTCCCTCGTCCTTGTCCAACAATCCGGTGGTAGGATTGTCGCGAACAATTAACAGAAGGAAAAATAAAATTATGTTGCACCACCTTTGTGGATTTCTAATTTTTCCAACAAATGGAATTGCCTTTGGGATGAAAAAATCATCCCCTATTTATAATACTAGGGGTGGCCGATTTTTGCCCTAGGAATAAGATGAGAAAATCTTTTTCTTGATCTCCAAGAAATCTTGAATATATCCAATATATTCTTTTCTCTATAATTAAAATATTCCATAAAAATCTCACCTCCTTATATTAAGGGTTTTTGAAAATTACCTATTAAATAGGGAAGAAATAGGATCTTTGACTCTTCTTGAATTTATGGGATAATCTTGTATTTCAAGAATACATATTCCATAAAATCTTTTCAAGAAAATCTTTTCTCTTTCCTTCTTTAATATTTTCGAAAAAATTGGAAAATAAGCAACAATAATTTATTTTATTTTAAACACCTATTTCAGTTATTGGACTTTATTTCTGGGCTACTTGAGGGGCCTTTAGGAGAATTAAGATTGGATCTTCCAATGGATCTTGAATTTTCAATAATGAGCCACAATATTATCCAAGCCCATAGATATTAATTAATTCCACTACATAATTAATATTGCACTATCCATCTTAATCCATATTACTGTTAATATGGCTCCCGGTTATTATTTCCCACGTTTAAGATTATCCAGTCCATTAATTAATTTAGGCCACTGAAATAGCTTCATTTTAATTAACATCTTTTTCCTTGGTCAAGGAACGACTCAACATTATTATCCATACCGGAAAACTAATTCCACTTGCAAGATTTGGTATGATAAATCTTCTGAGCCTCCCAAGGGGACAAATCAAACAAGACGTACTTGCACACGTTTCTCCGTATTAAATCTTAGCAATCGTCGTGTAACCAATAACATTGCCCAAGATATAAGGTATTGAATCTCACTGATTCTTCCCATCATAAGTCAAAGCAATGATTATTGATTCCACACGATCCTATTTAAGGAACGGAGATTAAGAAACAATGAACCACTGAGGTCTAATTCTTCTATATTCAGTACTGAAGAATTTATCCTCCTGTAGGTCCTATTCAGTGCATCATAATGCACTAGTGCAATCTCTTGGTCAAGACAAGCCAATCTGAGCCTTACACTTCAACCTTTCACGATGGTTTGTTCATTTCCATCTGGGTCGTGAATTTTGTACTTTTAGTTACAAGGGACTGTTAATTTAATTTTCTGTGATCTAGTATCACTAAATTAACTACAATGTAACACGTACTATTTATTGAACAGTTATGCAGTAAATATATGTAACATTCAATGATATTTAAAGCATCAGTGATAAATAATTTATTTCAGTAAATAAGACAAAAATTCAGTCTGGTTATACAAAGTAAAAGTATACTTTCTAGTATAACCCCAACAATCTCCCACTTATACTCAAAGTTTGCTTTTAAGTATACCACAACATATCTCGTGTAGAATCTACGTGACATCTAATGTCACCTACACGAACCTAATAATATCTCTCCCACTTATACTCAAAGCAGATTGACAACGGTTTTGACACTCATTCCGTCCACATGTCTCTCAAATGTATTCTGAGGCAGACCCTTTGTGAATGGATCTGCTAGGTTGTCCTCTGACGCGGTCTTTTCCACCTATATATCTCCTCTCTTAACGATTTCTCGTATAAGATGATATTTCCTTTCAATGTGTTTGCTGGCTTTGTGGGCTCTTGGTTCTCTTGAATTTGCAACTACTCCGGCATTATCACAATAGACCATGATGGTGCTGGGCAAATTCGGAACTATGTCCAAGTTCACTAGGAAGTTCTTGAGCCAAACCGCTTCCTTCTCTGTTTCACAAGTAGCTACGTACTCGGCTTCCATGGTAGAATCTGCGATGCATTTCTGCTTAACGCTTCTCCATGTCATGGCTCCTCCCCCATGTAAAACACACTACCCGAGGTAGATTCTCTGGAATCTAAGTCTGATTGGAAATCCGAGTCCGTGTATCCGATGGGAATTAGACTGTCTGATTGATAAACCAACATTCTATCGCGAGTTCTTTTCAGATACTTCAGAATGATTTTAACTGCAGTCTAATGTTCTTTCCCCGGATTACTCTGATATCTTGCTACCATGCCGACGGCAAAGCAGATATCTGGCCTCGTGCACAACATAGCATACATGAGGCTTCGGACAGCCGAAGCATAAGGAACGTCTTTCATGTCATCTATCTCCCTTTGCGTCTTCGGGCACATTTCTTTGGATAGATGTATTCTATGTCTGAAAGGTACAAAGCCTTTCTTGGAATCTTGCATGCTGAAACGCTTCAAGACAGTGTCTATGTATGAAGCTTGCGATAAACCTATCATCCTTTTCTTACGATATCGAGTGATCTTGATCCCAAGGATGTGACCGGCTTCCCCTAAGTCCTTCATATCAAACTATTTTGACAGCCATGCCCTTACGTCTGACAAAACCTTTACAACGTCTCCGATGAGCAGAATATCATCTACGTATAGTACTAAGAATACCAATGCAGTTCCGACACACTTTTTTTACACACAACTTTCTAACTTGTTTTGATCGAACCCGTAAGACTTTATAACCTGATCAAAACATTGGTTCCAAGTACGCGATGCTTGCTTTAGTCCGTAGATGGACTTCTTGAGCTTGCAAACTAGATGTTCTTTGCCTTTTTCAATGAA